>CM075978.1:57036026-57039524 GCA_038087875.1 Malacoraja senta | reverse complement strand
TAAACTGCCCAGTCTCTCTTGAAAAGACAATCCTCTCATTCCCAGAGTTAGCCTGATGAATCTCCTTTGGATTAGCCCCAATGCTACCATATCCTTTCTTAGGTAAGGGGACTAAAACTCTGCAGTTTTCTAGCATGGCCGCACTAACTCCCTGTACACCTGGAACAAAACTTCCCTGTTCTTAAACTGCAACATCTTGGGCCAGAGATGCCGTGCTGATGTATCGCTGGGTTGCCCTGATGAGATCTGTCCAGTAATCTGCGCTGGGAAACAAGATTACAATCAGTGTCTGTCCCTTCCACTGAGAGGAGGGCAATTGAAGTGCATCCCATTCACACAAGTCCTGAGAGTAGCACTGATCTGTGGATCAGTTTCTGTGCTATACTATACTATTTCCCAGTTTTTTTTTCTTTCTTTGAGCACTCTGCTATTTATTTCGACATTGTTCCTGCATTGAATAAGATTTCCCCTAGCCCGGCTGCCTTTCCAAATGTATATTTTGCAGGGCATGCGGCAGAAATGTCCAGGTTGGTGTAAGAGTTTCCTGTGCCATTCCATCTGCAGCAGTGGAATAAAAATGTTTGCCTCTGTCTTGATATCCAGGATCTGACCCAGAAGATTGTCAACCTGATGTGGAATGACTGGAACAGCAATGTCCGCCAAGCAGCCACACAATCACTGGGATCCCTGGGGCTGGGGAAGAAAGTCCACGATGAGCTGCGGTGAGTGGCGTGGGGGTGGGTGAATCTTCAAATGGCCAGAAGGCAGCGTACATCCTCTGATCAGCATCTCTGCCCTGCTGCAGCATTGCTGAGTTAGTGTTGATTTGTTTTTAATAATAATAACTTTATTTATAATAATAACTTTATTTATAAAGCACTTTAAACAACCACAGTTGCCACAAAGTGCTGTACATGTGAAATCACGAACAAAAAGCTATTACAAACAATTAAAAACCATTAAAAACCGTAAAACGAAGGACTATAAAAAACACACTAAAAATTAAAAGACATTAAAAGCACTAAAAACAGGGGCAATGCCTCAGCCAGTGTCGAAAGCCAAAGAATAAAAATATGTTTTTAGGGAGGATTTGAAGATGTACAGTGAGGGGGCCTGTCTGATGTGCAGCGGCAAGGTGTTCCAGAGTGCCGGAGCAGTAACAGAAAAAGCTCTATCCCCTCTGAGCTTCCGCTTAGACCTTGGTACCTCAAGGAGCAGCTGATCAGCTGACCTGAGGCACCGGGCAGGAGCATATAGGTGGAGCAGCTCAGAGAGGTAAGGCGGGGCGAGCCCATTCAAGGATTTAAAAACAAATAAAAGAATTTTGAAATGAACTCGAAAGTGCACTGGGAGCCAGTGTAGGGAGGCCAAAATTGGCGTAATGTGCTCCCTCTTTCGAGTTCCAGTCAAAAGGCGAGCGGCAGCATTTTGAACAAGCTGGAGGCGAGCCAATGAAGCTCGTGCGACTCCAGAGTAGAGTGCGTTACAGTAATCCAGCCTAGATGTAATAAAGGCATGGATTACTGTTTCAAAATGCTCCCGCTCGAGAATGGGCTTCACCTTTGCCAGCTTCCTTAGGTGAAAGAAGCTGGACTTAACCACCGCGCCTATTTGTTTGTCTAGTTTAAAATCACCGTCCATCCTAAAACCCAGGTTCAAGACGGTTGGCTTTACAGACAATGCCAGTGGACCCAAATCAACAAAGGGAGGTTCACGGCAGCCATTGGGGCCAAACAAAATCACCTCTGTCTTCTCTTCATTAAGTCCCAGAAAGTTTAAGGCCATCCAGGACTTAATGTCCTCAAGACAAGACAGAAGTGATTTTAGAGAATAGTCTTCTTCTTTCCTGAGTGGCATATATAACTGGCTATCATCTGCATAAAAGTGAAAGGAGATGCCATGCCTTCTTAAAATTGAGCCCAGAGGAAGTAGGTATAAGGAGAAGAGCAGGGGCCCTAAAATTGACCTGGGCCCTTTTAGCACCTGGGCTTTTTAAAGCCATTTATTACAACCCATGTTGGCACAGCTCAGTAACTTCATAAAAGCTATGATGGGCAAAGTTATCTCCTCGTAAGTGTCCCCATAAACCCACAGAGCAGATGGGGTGGGAGGTGGGTGACCAGGGTAAGGGATGGGTCGGGGGTGGGGAGTGGGTGAGGGGGAGGGGTAGGGAGTGGGTGACAGTGTAGGGGGTGGGAATGGGTGGTGGGGAAGGGTGGAGGAGGAATGAGGGGTGTGGAGGGGGTGAGTGAGGAGTGGGGGGTGGGGGGAGCAGTGGGTGAGGATTGAGTGGGTGTGAGGAGCGAGGGGTGGGTGAGGAGTGCGGGGTGGGTAAGGAGTGAGGGGTGGGGTGGGGGAGGGGGTGGGTTTCGAGGTGGATGGGAAGCCTGTGGTGAACTGCTCCCACACTGACACAGAGCTCAGTGTGCTCCTGATGACATCCTCCTAACCGAGGTATTCCGCTTGAGATTTCTACACCCTGCAGCTTAATATCACATCTCCAGTGTGCTTTGTCCTGTTTGCATGCCCAACATCACAGTTGTGTCATGGTCTTTCACGGGAGGAGATCACACGTGGACAGACAGACAGACAGATTCAAGGATGTGCTCAAAGCCTCCTTGAAGGGACAGTTTCATCCCAGCTGCTATCAGGCAACTGAATGATCCTACCACAACCAGAGAGCAGTGCTGAACTACTATCTACCTCATTGTTGACTCTCGGACTATCCTTGATCTGACTTCACTGGCTTTATCTTGCACTAAACGTCATTGCCTTATCATGTATCTGTACACTGAATTGCTCGTTTGTAATCTTGCATTGTCCTTCCGCTGACTGGTTCGCACGCAACCAAAGTTTTGCCCTGTACCTCGGTACACATTTCACTAAACTGACACTGAACTGAATACATAAAAGGCACCTCCAGCTGGCCCTTGACCGCTCGTGGTGGAGGAAGAGGACCTGGGATGGGACTGGGAGCTCCAGTTTGGTGCGTCAGGAGCTCTGTATATGCGGTGGGTGCAGTTCACCACCTCACAGGCCATCCATCCTGTCACCCATCCCCCGCCTTGTGTGCAAAGAGTCTGTGGACCCCACTCTGTCCTCATCAGCCACCTCAGAACCCACATATCCGGAGTGGAAGGGAACCATCCTCCTTTCTGAGGGACTGCCAGAGGAAGAAAATGAGGAGTAATGGGCCTGTCCCACTTAGGCGACTTTTTAGGCGAGTGCAGGAGACTGTGCTCACCACATGGTCGCCACATCTTGGCTGATGGTCTCTGGTGAGTCTCCTTCATGGTCGCGGGAGTTCCCGTGTTCTGGGAACTAGTCGCGGCCTCAGTATGGTTGTCGCAAATTTTTCAACATGTTGAAAAAATTTCCTGCGACCAAAAATTGGTCGCCATGGAGAAAATCAATAATCCTGTAGGTGCAGTGGTAGTGGGGCCACCATGTAGTTATGGGTAGTCGAGGTAGCCGTAGGTAGATTTAGTTAATCACCTT
>CM075978.1:56896026-57018526 GCA_038087875.1 Malacoraja senta | reverse complement strand
TGCTGCCTAACAGCACCAGAGACCCAGGTACAATCCTGACTACGGGTGCTGTCTGCACAGAGTTTGTAAGTTCTCCTTGTGACCGCGTGGGTTTTCTCCGGGTGCTCTGGTTTCCTCCCACATTCTGAAGACGTACGGGTTTGTGGGTTAATTGGCTTCGGTAAAATTGTCCCCAGTGTGTAGGATAGTGCTAGTGTACGGGGTGATCACTGGTCAGCATGGACTCGGTGGGCCGAAGGGCCTATTTCCGTGCTGCATCTCTAAAGTCTAAAAGGGCAAAGGCAACAAAAGATTGGGAAACCACCTGGAGGCTGTCCTCCACACAGCCCAACTTGAAAACCCTTCGCTGGGTCAAAATTGTGGAACTCCCTTCCCTGCCAGCTTTCAGGCTGTGCCCATACCACGTCTGCAGTGGTTCAAGGAGGCAGCTCACCACCAGGACAGCTATGGATGGGCAATTCAATGTTGGCTCAAAGCCCACATTCTCTTGCAGAAAAATACATTATTGCCCTTTTCTCCTTTCATCATCCAAAACTGCCCAATCCTCATCTCAGGTTGCTTGCTCAATTGTCCCAATTACACACTCCAAAAATTTGTCTTTCCTAAATTTTCATCCATAATTTCTGACCCAAATTGTCTGGGCATAATGTCCCTCCCAAATTTCTAGTCCTTAATTGTCATTACCTAACTTCCTATCCAGATTTACCAACCCCTGAAAGTCTATTCTACATTGCCCAGCTGTAATTCACTGTCCACATTTCTCGCCCAAGCCATCTCCAATCTTGAGAGCCAAGGCTTGGAAGCTGCTTAAAACGCTATGAAAGAAATTAGCCGACAGTCCCGACGGTTGGTGAACTCCTTGGACACTTCAAGAACTAGATGTTTACATTTCCAAGCGTGGATAGTCTGTGATCTGGAGGAGTGTGCGGATGAGGGAATTTTGCAGGCTGCAACTGTCCATTTCCTTCCGTGGGATTTGTGGACAAGTGGATGCCTGGAGGCTCAGACCCTCGCAGGAGCCCTGTGTGTAAGAGAGCAGAGGGTTGGAGGAAAGGCAACGGTGGGGCAGAGGGCCACGACCCACCTGTGCAAGTACTCTGCCCGACTAGGTGTGCGTGTTGAAGGCAACAGGAGCCACCATCAGCACCATCCAGGCCACACCGCCTCACCTTACAGCCACCATCAGCACGACAGATGTCAGTCAACACCACCTCCAGGTTTGTAGGACATTGCCTCTGTTCCTCTCACTAACAGGGCTCCTAAACTTTTAAATGTTTATGGTGGACCAGGCAGGGCAGCTCGTTCAACAAAGCCTTGCCCCTCCAGCCCCATTTGCTGTAGCAGAGTTACTGTGAATGAGGCGGCTTCAAGGCAAGTGTGTGACCTATTTCTCACATCAGCCCAAACCTGGATGTGATGAGGGTCTGGTAGCCTGTGGGCAGGATGATGCAGCTGTGAATTGAATGAAACTCATTATCAATGAAGGGTGATGGACACAAAAAGCTGGAGTAACTCAGTGGGACAGAAAGATCTTGACCCGAAACATCACCCATTCCTTCTCTCCAGAGATGCTGCCTGCCCCGCTGAGTTACTCCAGCTTTTTGTGTCTTATCTTTGGTTTAAACCAGCATCTGCAGTTCCTTCTTGTACACCAATGAAGGGTGGTTGTTGGGAGCTTTGAGGAACTACTCATGCAGTCTGAGGCTTCCAGCAACCACAGCCTTCTTCCTTTGACTGCAATCTCATTCCAACTGATTACATTTTACCAGTGCTGGTTTCTCAAGTGCTGTTGCAAATAACACATGAAAGTGGACACAGTTTGTGTCGAAGGTGATCCCACACACGGTAGATTTTCCCCAGGTAAACTATGACCTCTGCCTGGCACCACTCAGTCCTTATGTAGTTGCCCTGCCCGCACCAGTAGCCCAGCCCCCTCAGCTGCACTTTTCATCCCTGTGTTGGCGACGGACAAAGGGCCAGTCTTTCCAATCAACAGACAATAGGTGCAGAAGTAGGCCATACGGCCCTTCAAGCCAGCACCGTCATTCAATGTGATCATGGCTGATCATCCACAACCAGTACCCCGTTCCTGCCTTTTCCCCATATCCCCTGACTCCGCTTTCTTCAAGATCTAACTCTCTCTTGAAAGTTTCCGGAGAACCTGCCTCCACCTCCCTCTGAGGCAGAGAATTCCACAGACTCACAACTCTCTGTGTGAAAAAGTGTTTCCTCATCTCCGTTCTAAATGGCTTAGCCCTAATTTTTAAACTGTGGCCCCTCATCCTTCTAAATTCCAGAGTATACAAGCCCAGCCGCTCCATTCTCTCAGCATATGTCCAGTCCCGCCATCCCGGGAATTAACCATGCGAACCGCTGCACTCCCTCAATAGCAAGAATGTCCTTCCTGAAATTTGGAGACCAAAACTGCACACAATGCTCCAAGTGTGGTCTCACTAGGGCCCTGTACAACTGTAGAAGGACCTCTTTGTTCCTATACTCAACTCCTCTTGTTATGAAGGCCAACATGTCATTTGCTTTCTTCACGGCCTGCTGTACCTGCATGCTTACTTTCGTTGACTGATGAACAAGGACCCCCAGAGCCTTTTGTAGTTCCCCTTTTCCCAACTTGACACCATTTAGATAATAATCTGCATTCCTGTCAGTGAGGAGCACAACTTCCCACTAGATTCAACTCCACTTATTCCAGCTGGGAAGTTGGAGAGCATACCGTTCCTTGATGGATGTCGGCCAACTTCCACGCTGGCCAGTGGGCCAGAGTCGGTGAGGAACGTTTGTTGTTTGAGACAGCTGGGAGTGGAGCAGTGAAGTCTGAGTAACCCCTGTGTCACTTCTAGGTTCTTGGTCACCTGCTGCGCCTGATGCAGTCTGACCACATCTGGAAGGTGCGAGCCCACGCCATCAAGGGTAGGTGTAACTGCATCGCTCGCTATCTATCAACCCAGCTATGTACCAATGCAGCGGCTCCACTTCCCCAGAATGATGGAGCCCAGGCTTGTTCCAAACGGAGCGCAGTTCTGGGAGAGGGGAGAGGGGTGGGGTGCAACCTCAGGACAGTGTGTCTCTGAGGGTGAGTGTCTCCAATATATGGACTCGTCTCAATGAGTCTGGATGGCTTGTCAAGAAGGCACGTCTATTGCGATACACTGCCATTACAGACACACTGAAGGACATGCAGGAATGATCTGGGAAGAATGGAGTAAGGAGCTCCACATGGAGGCCTCACTTGGAGTATTGTCTTCAATTGTGGTCACCCTGCTGTAGGAAGGAAGGCATTCAGCCGGAAAGAATGCAGGGAACATTTACAATGATGCTGCCAGGACTCGAGGGTCTGAAATATAGGGAGAGGTTGGGCAGGCTAGGACTTTATTCCTTGGAATGCATGAGGCTGAGAGATGACGTTATAGAGGTGTATAACATCATGAGATGAATAGATAAGGTGAATTCAGAGTCTTATCCAGAGTAGGGGAAATAAGTAGGGGAACTAGAGGATATAGGTTTAAGGTGGAAGGGGGAAGATTTAATAGCAACCTGTGGGGCAAATTCTTCCTCCAGTGGCTGGTGTGCATATGGAATGAGCTGCCAATGTAGGTAGTTGAGTAAGGTAATATAACATTTAAAAGACACTTGGAACGTACATGGATAGGAAAGATTAGGGGGATGTGGGTCAAATGCAAGCAAATGGGACTAGCGTGGGCATCTTGGTCATCAAGGATGAGTTGGCAGTGAGGTCTGTGTCTGTGCTGTTTGACTCTAGGGGAAGGGGTTTGGAAAATGTCACATTTGAGGCTGTTTATTCTTGGGAAGGACAAGCACTCATGTTCAAGGAGCGCAGCTGTAGAGAGAGATGCCACGAGACTCTGGTACACTGGCCTGGCTAAAGGTGTAACACCAAAGCACCTTTGTCTCCACCCACCGGTTAAAACTTGCAGGGACCTCGTATGCACAACAGTACTTTGTGCCATGACATCAAATGTCCCTGCTTGGGCCCAGCAAACTCTTCTGGCTCAGCAGCCTCCGAGCACAGGCATGCACAGCAATATTTACCTGCACACTTCCACCTTGCTCTGACCATGGTCCTGCAGAGCAAGAGCTCCTCCCTCATTGGTCCCTCTCCCACAGATCTCTCACAATCCTATCTCGTAGAGTCATAGAGCATGGAAACAGGCCCATCGGCCCAACTTATCCATCCCCGTCAACATGTCCCATCTACACTAGTCCCACCTACCTGTGTTTGGCCCATATCCCTCTAAATCTGTCTAAACTCCATATCCCTCTAAACGTGTGATAGCCCCTGCCTCAACTACCTCCTCTGGCAGCTAGGTCCATATACCTACCACCCATTGTGAGAAAAAGGTACACCTCAGATTCCCATTAAATGTTTCCCACCTCACCTTAAACCTATGTCCTCTGGTTCTTGATTCCCCTACTCTGAGCAGGAGACTCTGTGCGTTTACCTGATCTATTCGGCTCATGATTTCTTACACCTTTATTAGATCACCCCTCATCCTCCTACACTCCAAGGAATAGAATCCTAGCCTGCTCAATCTCTCCCTATAGCTCAAGCCCTCTAGTCCTGGCAACATCATCGTAAATCTTCTCTGTACCCTTTCCAGCTTGACAACATCTTTCCTATAATATGGTGCCTGGAAACTGGACACTAAATGCGACCTCACCAACGTCTTAGACAACTGCAACATGACCTCCCGACTTTGATGTGTAGGAAAGAACTGCAGATGAAGATAGACACAAAATGCTGGAGTAACCCAGCAGGACAGGCAGCATCTCTGGAGAGAAGGAATGGTTGAAGTTTCGGGTCAAGACCCTTCTTCAGACTGATCAATCTGAAGAAGGGTCTCGACCTGAAACATCTCCCATTCCTTCTCTCCAGAGATGCTGCCTGTCCCGCTGAGTTACTCCAGCATTTTGTGTCTATCTCCCAACTGCTATATTCAATGCTCTGACTTATGCTCCACAACACTCCCCAGAGCTATACTGTGTCCTATGCTCCACAACACTCCCCAGAGCTATACTGTGTCCTATGCTCCGAAAATGAAACAGCACCAGATCATTTGTTCCATTTGGTTTACTTTTCACACAAAACTCTTCCACTAACCCTGCCAGTACATCCTCCTATTCCTTTCTACCATAACTATCTTGTGCCCTACTGTCAGTTTCTGCAGTGTCTGCATGTTTTCTGGGTGTGCTTTTACTCCGTACTGAGGTCTAGGTTCTGATTATGTTCCATGCTGATTTTTGTTACTTGGACGTTGACGGAGAAGCTTTAGGTGCCATTGGACATGCGACTGCGAAGCTGAGGGACTTGCTGCTTTGGGCACTTCATTACGAGAACGAGCCTGGGATCCGAATGGAAGCCTGCAACACCATCATGTCCTTGAAGCTTCATGATCCAAAGGTGCAGGCCCTTTTAAGAGAGCAGCTCCTGGTGGAGAACGACCCACAGGTGCAGAAGTAAGTGTGGACGCGGTGTGATCTCAGTCTTAGCAAGGCTCAGCACTCAGTGAGACAGGAACCTTCCAGGAAACTTGCTTATCCAACACAGTCACATTCAGATAGCATTGCTCTACAGCAAGTTAGTAAGTCTGTGTGTCTCTAGGCTTGTTCAAGCTGCCATATCTGTTGTGCGTGTGTGTTTGCATGCCAATGCACTTATGCCTTTGTGGCTTTGGATATTTGGGACCATGTTTGAGTCTACCATGTGTTTGTTGTATTAGAACAATGATACAGCACCAGATCATTTGATACATTTGGTTTATGTTCCACACAAAGCTTCCACTAACCCTGTCAGTACATATTTCTGTGCCTTTCTACCACAACTTTCTTGTTTCTGACTGTCTAACCCTTTCCCATAGAGGGTGGAAACAGGCTCTTTGGCCCAACTCAATATTTCCCACACTCCTCGTTTTCTCCTGAAATTGTTCTTTAGGCTAGGTCATTCACAAACAGTTTCTCTTCACTACAATCTTCCAAAACCATATTCCTTTCTGGCCCCATCCAGTGATCTAAGGAGGATTTCCTAAAATCCGTAGATATTCAAAGGTGATTCCATAGTTTCTTTATTTTCCTCAGCTCAGTTTACCAAACTAAATGTCCCATTTGGTTCCTCTGCACCTTATTAGCTTCCTTCTGAGATGTTCCAGTCAATCTGAATCAACTCCCACTTTCTTGGCTTTATTCGTACCAAACAATTGACCAATTCCTATCCTGAACCCACACCAGCTGATAATTTTAACTTTGCTCTCTTCTTAGCCATTGTCCAACTTCGCCAACCAACCATTTTTATTCCTTTCAACCCAGACCCGCTACCACAGCCACATTTGTTTTCTTGGTGTTCGTCTGCGCCTCCATCTTCTACCTCGATGATTCCAGCTCCGGTTCCTTTTTTTTAATAACCCGGTTGCTCAACACTTTAACTCCCCCTCCCATTCCCACACTGATGTTTCTGTCCTGGGCCTCCTCCATTGTCAGAGCGAGGCCCAGTGCAAATTGGAGGACCAGCACCTCATATTTCGCTTGGGCAGCTTACACCCCAGCGGCATGAACATTGATGTCTCTAACTTCAAGTAAACCTTGTTTTCCCCTCCCCCTTCCCAGTTTTCCAACCAGTCTTAGTGTCTCCGACTACATTTTATCTGTTTGCTTTGTTGTTACCTTCTCTCAAGTAACAAGGATCTATTCTACATTCTCCTTGACCTCCATTCCCTTTGTCCTGTCTTCACATCATACACTTCATTATCTATGTCCTGCCCACTCCCTCAATCTGAAAGGTCTCGACCCGAAACGTCACCCATTCCTTCTCTCCAGAGATGCTGCCTGACCCGCTGAGTTACTCCAGCATTTTGTGTCTATCTTTATTCCTCTCTCTGCTCATGAAGATTACTGTCCTATCTTTGGGCCAAAGTTGATGACCACATTGCCGAATGGGCACTAAATACTGGAGTAACTAAGCGGGTCAGGCAGCATCTGTGGAGAACATGGACAGGTGACAGGGACAGTGCGAGGGTACTTCATTCAAAGTAATAGCAAGATGTTGACAGCTTTGCTTCTCTCCCATCAGAGATGTGGCACAAGCACTGCAGAGACTAGGAGGCAGCACTGAAGTGGAAGAAGGAATGCTACACAAAATAAAAGAACAGGTAGACTTGCACCAGTCATTGGTGGTCTGCCACCCCCACTGCCCCTGTGCCTGCCTTCTGTACTGTATCTGCTTCTGTTAATGGTAGTGCCTGCCACCCCCCATTACCCCTATACTGCTCCTGTGCGTACACCCAAGCGTTTGAGATGGGTATTTAAACCGTGTTAAACCTGCTCTGAGTGTTTGAAACTCTTAGTAAGTACTTGAAATACCCAGCTGACGGCATGTCCTGTTCTTTGCTATGAACAGGTCTGCGCACTGTGTGAGAAAAATGCTGTGATCTGGAAGCTGTTGAGGCTGGAGCAGTTGAAGACTAACGTCGCCCAGCAGATGGAGTGGATCAACCTGAAGACACAGCCACAGCATCTGAGAGCTCTGACTGAACAGATGCAGCAGCTGCACCAAACCCTGACGGGTGGGGATGAGCAACTGTGGTGACACGGGTAGGGGTGGGGAGAGAAGACTGGGGGGGGGGGGAGGATAGGCAGGTCAGACGGAGACATGGGGGTTGTGGGCGGGTCAGATAGCCCACAACCCTGTTGGCATGGGACGTAGTTTCAAGAGAGTTAGATTTAGCTCTTAGGGCTAAAGGAATCAAGGGATATGTGGAAAAGCTAGGAACAGGGTACTGATTTTAGATGATCAGCCATGATCATATTGAATGACAGTGCTGGCTCGAAGGGCCGAATGGCCTACTCCTGCACCTATTTTTCTATGTTTCTAGTCAGTGCAGTGAGGGGTGCCTGGCTGAATCTGGCACCAAGATATTTGTTCTTTCTTTCAGCTGCCAGTTTCCATCGGATGCAGGATGATGTGGAGGACGGGCCGGGGTGCGGGGCTGTTGCCCAGGTAACTGGCAGTTATTGTGGTATTCTCTCCAGCCCACACTCCAGCCTGGCACGTCTCATCATTACTGCCTCTCCAGCATTGCTCTCTGCCCTCCTCCATCTGGGCTTTGCTCATTTCACCAGCGACTTCCCGGATTCTTAGATCAGGCGATGCCAGCTGTCAGACCCATGTCTGAGAAAAGGTCCTGAACCAAAACATTGCCTATCCATTCCCTCCACAGATGTTGCCTGACCGAGCTTTTTCAACACTGCTTTGCTGAAGATTCCAGCATCTGCAGCTCCTAGTGTCTCCATTTTACTGCTCCATTGTGAAATCTCCTCAAAGTATGGCCACTTTGAAGATGTTCTCCTCCTCAGAGAATTCTGAAACCTCTCCTCACTTCTCTTCCTCTGTGATTCCTGCTTTGTGACTATGTTCTGACCCAGACTACTACTGCCAAGTGTTCATCCTCTTCTCACCTGCCTGGCCACAACTCTTCCAGCATTTTCTCCCTCTTACCACAATCAGTCTGAAGGGTGCCAGCCCAAAACATCACCTATCCATGTCTTCCAGAGAGATGCTGTCTGACCGGCTGAGTTACTCCCACATTGAGGTTTGCAGCTGGAACTCCTGCCAATGTTTACCTTGACTGTGCTGCCTACTGCGGTTCCGATCCCATGAACCCAGCCCAGTTCCTCCTGGCAGTGGCTGTCCCAATCAGTGATCCAGTCTCCCCCTGATGTGGGATGGAGTGAAGATTGAGTGGGGGGCTAGGTACTCTTACCATGGACAACTACACCACTGCCTCCTGCCAACAGGGGCGGCACGGTGGTGCAGCGGGATAGTTGCTGCCTTACAGCACTCGCAGCGCTGAGGAACCAGGTTCGATCCCGTCTGCGGGTGCTGTCTGCACGGAGTTTGTACTTTCTCCCCATGACCTGCAGGGTTTTCTCTGAGATTTTCTCCCACGCTCCAAAGACGTACAGGTTCGTAGGTTAATTAGCTTGGCATAAATGTAAAATTGTCTCTAGTGTGTTAGTGTGTGGGCCGATGGGCCTGTTTCCGCGCGGTATCTCTAAGCTAAATTAAATAGTTTCTCCTTGTGTTGCAGCCGGTGGGACACAGCTCCGGCCCGGCAGGAGGGCAGGCGCAGTCCGCCAGGTGTGACAAGCCCCTCAGCGGAGAAGATCTACATTATTCCAGGATGCTCAGGACAGGCAGCAGGAAGGCCCCGACTCACCAGCAGCCTGGGAGAACCACATTCCCATCTTGACATGGCAAGTGAGGTTTCATAGCTGTACCTGAAATAAAAGCTGATACAAGAAAGGTGCAGAGTGGGGGCAGTTTGTAAACTGAAGGGAGCTTCGCGAGGGCTTCTTTCCACCAGAGTGAATGGAAGACATTGCTTCAGTAACCAGGCGATGCAGTGTCTAGACCTCACTCTGAGGAAGGAGGGTGGTTGTAGGATTAAAGTGGTCTCTGAAACTGGACCCGCTCAGGATCAAAATCCACAAAGCCAATCGCTTCATGCATAATTTATGACTCCATCATGGATATGGGTCAAACAGGATGAGTGTATGTGAACATCGTGCTTGGCATTGGTCAAGTTAGGCCAAAGGGTTTGTTTCCATGTTGCGTGGTTTTATAAGGGTGACTGCCATGAAGGAACCTTAATGAAATGGAAGATCTAGATAGTGTACATGAGGGAAGTAACAATGGCAGAGTGTACTGTATACAAGGAAGTTGTTTCCACAAATGCAGCATGGAATTCCTCAGAGACATGTACACAACCCACTCGCCAGTTACAAGGCAGATCATCAATCAGAGAAGGCACAACATGTCACTATTGGGAAAGTAAGTTACTTTAGTTGTGCACTCAGTGAATTGCTGCGTGCAGCTTAGTCCCTCCACATGCCACGGCCTCAGGGAAGGACAATGAACAGACATTTTAGTGAGCTTGGCATGTAAGCATTGCAGTACTGAGACTGTGCACCTCCAATCTGAGGATGAATACAGACTCCCTGGATCTGCTCTGCTGGACAAGACAATGAAGAAGAACAGAGAAATGATTTGCAGTCACCCGCCCACCCACCATCAAGAGTGTGGGAGAACGAGGCTTTCTGGCTGGGACAGGACTGGTGGACTTTTCCAGTCTATTTATATTAATAAGTTCAGAAAGGATGAGTGAGGTGGTTTGAGAAAAAGACAACATTACGCACCAAATCAACTGTAGAAATACATCCTCTTGGAGTTGCGTTTATTTAGTTCCTTGATTTCTAATTGCTGTAAAATCACTTACTGTAAACAGACTCATTCCATTGCGTTCTCACCCTTTGCAGCCTGACTGCAGATAAAAGATGCCATCTCACAGCTAAGTGTGCTGACAGCCCACACTCTGCATGCTGTACATGAAGCTGCCACAGGCTGCACGGTACATTGTTTCACGGCTCACACACAACACACAGAACAGGGCAGGGCCTACAGAACACACACCTCACACCACCAAGCCCGACCCCAAACATTCCTTGTCCACTTTTCTATTTTGAGACATTTTGGCTTAAAAATCTTGAAAATAGAAATCAAACTTTACCTAAAATAAAACTGGGGCACACTCTGGTGAGACTCTCCAATCCACTTCCAATATCAAACCATATTTGTGGTCAAGACTTCAACTTACATCGTCGCAAAGATAGCGGTGGTAATACGCAGCAAACATCACACAGTGAGAGAGAAGCTGAAGGCAATCCAGCCACTGAGGCTGATGAGGAAATCTTACATCGCAGCACTCGGCTTTGAACTCTTTCCCCTGCAGAGTGGTCTTCAACACTGACTCCTACTGCCTCAGCCCCAAATGCACACCGCACACACACATTTCATCCCAGCCATTAAAAAACACTCAGGACAGAATTAGAAACCACAAGTTTGTTTGCAGCTTGATGTTGAGTTATCAAGTCAGTAATACACTGACAACCCAACACAGAGAAACAAACAGCAGGTCAAATAATGAAGCAGCCCTTTGCAATCCAGGAATCAGAGGGAAATTCCGCAGTCAACTCATCAAACCGGGAAGACCACAATAAGAATGCTTCATTTAGTAAACCTGGAATGAACACAGACACAGGCACTGGGCCCTGCCCACAGGCATGCAGTGACTGCGGTCAGCATCCCCATCAATTTGCTTCTTTTACATTCTTTTAAGTCTCTTCTTGACAACTTTTGCTCTTCAGGCAACATTTTCCATGCTGCAGGGCAGCAGACCCGGGCCAGCTGTAGATGATGGCTCAATCCAAAAGTGAACTGCGACCTGCTGTATGGTCACAGAAACTGTCAATTCGGAATGATGGAATCGCTTCAGGTACAGACCATCGCGTGGTATTAAACTGCTTCCCAATTTGGGAGGTCACTCATCTCATCGGTCCAGGTGGCTATTCTCCTCGGCATGTTGGCAGAGATGCTTGGGAAAATCCTAGGGAGAGTCAACAGACAAACTTCACAGACGGGGAACAAGGGAGAATGACAACCCCTCTCGACACACCCTTGACACCGTCTTCCACCATGGAATCTCGACTGGTACCAGAGTGCCAGCTGGATAATTTCAGCAGAAAAAAACACAACGATCTTTCACACACCTTCCCCTGGCCATCCGTACATTACCCACCCCCTCAACCCCTCACCATTACCAACTCCAAAACCCAGCCAACCCTAAACCCTGCTGCCCCACGAACACCCGGCACATCCACAATCTCCTCTCCCTTCACTGCTCACTCCCTCAACGCCCCCCTTCCTGCCCTCACACTCTCTATTTCTCACAGTCCACTACCCTCCTCCCCCCCTTATCCCTCAGCTCTCCGGCTCCCCCCACCGTTTCATTCCCCTCGTACCCACCATCACTTCCCAACCTCACTCCCTCAATCACGCCTTTCTTCACGCTCCCCCTCCTCTCTGCCCTCACTTCCCCATACCCACAAATTATCCTTCCTCACCATCTCCCCTCCCCCTCTCCTCCTTCCCCCTCAGTCCCATCCCCCCACCTTCTTTATTAACTCCCCCTCTCCTCCCTCCTCACTCCCCGGTCCCTCCTCACTTCCCCTCTTCCCCCACTTTACTTTCTCCCAAACTCACATCCACCCCTCTCCCAATGCCTTCTCTCCCACACCCGTTCCTTCCACTCTCCCCTCTACCTCCCTTATCGCCCTCACTCCCTATCTAACTCACTCCTCCCCCTCCCCTTACTTCCTCCACCTTGCCCTCCCTTCACTCTCCCCTCTCCGCCCCCTCTCACCTGTTTGGACCTGTTTCTCACAGTGAAGAATGCCTCACAGTTGCGCCAGCGACACTTCTGTGTCTGGGCGGAGGTGCTGTTGTGCTCCATCAGCAGGTGATGTTTCAGGTGGTTCATGACACCGAAGATCAAGGTGCAGCCAGTCCACTGCAGGAGAAGCAGGGGCAGAGTTAGGGTGGGGAGGAGGAGGTGGGTGACAAGCAGACTCATCCTTGGGGTGTGAACGTCACTAACATCCGATTCTCATCTCCTTGCACTCAAACATCTGTGAAACACATGACTTTGGGAGCTGGCAGTGTGAGAAAACGAGGCAAAGAAATGCTGATCCCGATGCCTGTCCGGGAGCTCCGTTGTCACTTACCCAGCAGCGATAGTTTTGCATTAGATTCAGCCGCACTGCCTGTATGCTCCCATCGTAACAGCCCGTGTAGATCTGCAGGAAACAACAGTGACTTCTCAAAAACAAAAACAATTTTAACTTGCTGTGATTCTGGGGGAAAATAAATAATTGAGTCACCCCGCTCAGAGCAAGCCCTTTGACCCATTGTCCATCATAACCATCAACTATCCATCTATATTAATCCCATTTACCAGTTCTTGGTCCGTGGCTTAGCATGACGCAGCCATTCAAGTGCTCGTCTCGATGCTATTTAAATATGAGTTTCTGCCTCCACCCTCCCACTCAGCTTCTTTACCACTTATTCCACTTTCAGGGAGTTTTGGACTTGGACTCCATGATCCCTCTGTACATCAATTCTGTTAAGGGTCTTACCGTCAATTGTATATTTTCCCCTTACATTCCACCTTCCAAAGGGCAGCATCTCATGCTTGCTTGGATTAAGCTCTACCTGCCATTTTTCCACCCTTCTCTGTAGCAGATTTATATCCCACCTTCCTCACTGTCCACGACCCCAGCAATCTTGGTGTCATCTGCAAACTTAATAACCAATCCATTTATGTTTAAATTCAAGTAATTTATATATATTAGAAACAGAGGCCCTAGCACAGATCCCTGCGGAACTCACACTGGTAACAGACCTCCTACCTAAATGTTGTTCTTCCAGCACAACCCTCTATCTTCTATCAGTGAGCCAGTTTTGGATCCATATGACTAGGTCACTGTTAATCATGTGAATCAATGTTCTGGGTCAGCCTAAGATAGACACAAAATGCTGGAGTAACTCAGCGGGATAGGCAGCATCTCTGGATAGAAGGAATGGGTGACGTTTTGGGTCGAGACTCTTCAGCCTACCGTCCTACTGGATCAGCCTACCATGGGGGACTTTATCAAATGCGTTACTAAAATCCACTTAGACAACATCCACCGCCCTACCTTCATCACTTCCTCAAAAAGCTCAACCAATGTAATTATCCTGCTGCAGGAAAATGTCATTAAACTGGATGTAAAGAAGATATACAAGGAATTAGCTGGTCTGATTGAGTTATAAGGTGACTGGATAGGCTGGGTCTGTGTTCCCCTGGAGTGTACGAAGCTATGGGGTGACCTTAAAAGGTCTATAAAATTATGAGAAGCGTAGGTAAGTTGAAGGGGAGGAGAGTCTAATTTTAGAGGGCTTAAGTTTAAGGTGAGAAGTGAATGATTTAAAGGGGACCCAAGAGAAAACTTTAAAAACACAGAGGGTGGAGCATACATGGAACGAACTGCCAGAGGAAGTGGAAGAGGTGGGTACAAATACTACATTTAAAATACATTTGGACCGGTACATGGATAGGAAAGGTTTGGAGAGATATGGAACTATCTTGGCTTGGTGATTTGGCCTGGAGGCCTGTATCCTTGCAATATAATTCCCAGACTCTATTGCCCAGAATTTCATGCAATAACATTTTTAAAATCTTTGTCACCACTGTGAGGTCAGGTGATTGAAAGGCAGCAAATATGAATCAAAAAGAGCAGCAGAGATAAGCCAGGTAATCAAAGATGGTCAACATGGCTTTGTTAGGGGCGATACAGTGACCAATTTGACTGAATTTTTCAAAGTGTTGATGAGGGTAGAGTGCAGTGTGATAAATGCAGCAGTCTACATGGACTTCAGTAAGGTCTTCAACAAGGTGTCAAATGAGAGCTGGTTCTAAATGTTCGATCCCACAGTATCTAGGATGAATTGGTGAAGTGAATCTAAAACAGGTAACAGGACAGAGGTTGATTGTGGAGGGTTGTTTTTGTGATCGGACCTTGTGACCAGTGTGAAACCCCACTGTTTGCCCATAAGCCATTTGAATATGAATGTCAGAGGTATGATTAGTAAGTTTTCAAATGACGTGAAAATCGATGATGTTGATCATGAGGAAGATATAGGTTCAATGGCAGACAGATTTTAATTATAGTTATCAAAAGGTGATGGACTTTGGTAGGACCATAGGGGGAGCTAAGGTTATGGGAAGCATCTGGATGAGCACCTAAATTGCCAAAGTAAACAAGGCTGGAAGATGGGGTTAGTATAGATGGGCTCTTGCTGGCCGGCATCGACAATGAGGGTCAAAGGTCTTATTTCTGTGCGGTATGACTCTGGCCTCCTTCTTGAAGTTGCTGCTCACTCACCATGCTCTTGTGTATGACCATACACATCACCATGTCCTTGTGTCCACCGTACACTTGCAAACGATCATGGGACTAGGCAGAACAGAAAGGAAATCCTGTTAGTCTACCTGTTCCGTAGTTTTCCCAATTACATTAAATATCCGCAGAACACCATCACACGGAAGTGCTCCACAGCAGCAGAGTCACCAATACCGGCGGCCACCAGCACAGTAGACTGCTCACAACTACGTGCCTGTTAGAGCATCACTGTATATAGGGAGGGGGTTGTACCACTGAAAGGCTGGGATGCTGGTTTTGAGTCAGACGGAGATGCTGTCCAGCACGCATGTCTGGACACAGCTTCACGCTGCAGACACCAGCCATCCTTACCTGCAGCTCGTAGACGCGCACCAGCTTGTCGAGACAGGCTGTCACCATCACCTTCCCCAGGATGTTGACCACTGTGACCGCGTGACTGTGACCTTTGTAGATGCGCACCAACTCTCCAGTCTGCAACGGAAGGAAGAGTGAGAGGTGGTCACTTCATATCGGATGCACACTAAACCAATTCCTGCAAATCCTTAGAAGTATTGAAAACCATGAGGGGCAGAGATCAGGTGACTGGTCACAGTCTTTCCCAGGGTAGGGGTGTCTAAAACTAGGGGGCATACGTTTAAGGTGAGGATGAAAGATTTAAAGGGAACCTGAGGGGAAATCTTTTCACACAGTGGGTGGTGAATATGTGGAAGGAGCTGCCAGAAGTAGATGAGAAGGGTACAATAACAATATTTAAAATGCATTTGAACAGATTTAGACTTTTAGAGATACAGTCCAGAAACAGGCCCTTTGGCCCATCAAGTCCCTGCCGACAAGCCATTACCCGTATGCTAGCATTATCTTACACACTAGTGACATTTGACAATTTTTAACCGAAGCCATTTAACCAACAAACCTGTACATCTTTGGAGTGAACCCACGAGGTCACAGGGAGATGGTACAAACGCCATAGACTGCACCTGTAGTCAGGATTGAACCTAGGTCTCTGGTGCTGTAAGGCAGCAACTTTTCCACTAAGCATCCTGAAGCATGGATATGCAAGGTTTAGAGGGAAATGAGCCAAACGCATGTAAATGGAACTAGCTCAGAAGGCACTTGGTTAGCATGGATGAGTTGGGCCGAAGGGCCTGTTTCCATGTTGTGTAACTCTGACTCTATGACCTCATGTCAGAGTTCAATGCGCTCCCTTCCACAAGAACAAGTTTATGCCTGGAAGAGGGTGACCAGAGAGAAGCAGCTTTAATTGGATGTTTCAGGCATGAGGGGACGATGGCCAACAGAGCAAAGTGATGACAATTTGGTTGGGTGCCTTTCCAAGGTCACTTGCAGTAACGTTCCCAGTGCCTAGCTGGGGACTCCCACCTGGGTACAAGCTGGTATTACTGTAGCCTCTGCCAGCCATTCCCACCCTACTGCTTCTAACCACAGGCAGGACCCAGACACCAGGCTTGAAAGCAGCAGGAACAATGCTCGAGTTTAAAGGAGAGATCTTGAGGAAATAAAACAGCCAATAACTTAGAATAATTCTAGTGAGCCTGACTGAGATCCACTGAGCAGGGAGGGACAGCTCGGGGAGTTGTGTTTACAGCGGCGACACTCACGTGGATGTTATGTGCGTGCACAGACTGATCACTCGATCCGCTGAAAACCAAGTCGTTTATCACCTGAAAACACAAGACAACGTCAGCAGCTCCACCCGGACAGACTCCAGACACACTCACTACAGGTCCCCCACGATGCATCATGCTGTGTCCACTACCGCTCATCCTTCCCCCCCCCGTGCCCACCCTCACTCTGCCCCCCTCCCTTACAGCTTATCACCCTCCCTCCCCATGTGCTCCCACCCCCTGCCCTCTCCCTCCCCCCCGCACTCCCTCACTCTCCCCCCGCGCACCCTCGCTCCCTATCCCCCGTGCCCACATTCACTTCCACCCCCCCACACTCCCGCGCGATCTCTCACACAGCAGGCCTCGCTCGATGCCAGCCCCCGCCCGGACTTACCTTCATGCACAGCACGGTCTTGGTGTGTCCCTCCAGTGATCGGAGTAGGAGGCCGTTCCTGGCGTCGCGCACACTGATGGTGCAGTCGTAGGAGCCCACCAGCAGCAGCCTGCGGGCTCCCTCCTGCGCTGTGGCCAGGCAGCTGACCGCCCGCGGCCCGTGACAGTCAAACACCTCCAGCTGCTTGTTGCTCTGCGAACAGCGGGACATAACACGAGGATCAGACCCAGAGTCCATGCTCTCCTGTGCAACCAGCCAGGCAGACCGTCCATCCCACCCCTCCTCTCTTGGGGCACACAAACCCCGCCAACATACCGCTTCATTACCGAGGCAGCACCGAGTAAGGAGAAAGAACAGGAGCTCAGTAGCTTGTCGGCAGGAAGAAAGGTTATTGGGTGACAGGAGGGGAACACAGAGGGCCACATGCACATTGTTTAACGTTGCATTCTGAAAGTGCCTACACAGGTAGACTGCATGGTGAAGGTGGTGGTTGGCATGCTTGCTTTCATCATTGAGTATAGGAGTTGGGGTGTCAAATGTACAAGTCACTGGTGAAACCCTGATCACCCTGCTGCAGAGATAATGTCATTACTCTTCCAGCTTCCCCCACATCAACAATCAGTCTGAAGGCTCCTGACCCTAAACGATCATCTATGCAAGTTCTCTAGAGACGTTGCCTGACCCGCTGAGTTATTCCAGCATACCGTGCCCTTGTCCTTTGTAAACCAGCATATGTAGTTCCTTAAATTAACACAGACAAATGGGATTAGTTCAAGTAAGCGCCTTGGTTGGCATGGAGGAATAGTTTTTGTGACTCTCTGGGCGAACAGAGAAGGGGAATTGAGAACCCGAGGATATAGGTTTAAGGTGAGGGGAAAGTTACCCGAGGTAACTTTTTCACACAAAGGGTGGAGGATGTATGGTACGAGCTGCTGGAGGAAGTAGTAGTGGCGGGTAGTAACACACGTTTAAGAAACATTTAGATAGATACATGGATAGGACAGGTTTGGAGGGATATGGGCCAAACGCAGGCAGGTGGGACATAGTGGTCGGTGAGGCAAGTTGAGCTGAAGAGGCTATTTCCGCTGTGTATGACTATGCCTCTAACAATTGTAGTGGGCACTCTTGCTTCTGGTTTACATGTAATCACCCCAGCTCCACAATTACACTCCAGGGCGGTGGAATATCCCTCTGATCCTTTCCTTTCCGTGCACCAGAACGAGTGCCTTTTAAACTCTGTTATTGTACCCATCTCTACCACTTCCCCTGGCAGATCTTTCCACAAATCCGCCATCCTCTGTGTGGAAAAAGTTGCCCCCTCAGGCCCCCTTTAAATCGTCCCCCCTCTCACCCTAAACCCAAGCTCTTTCATTAATAAATCCCATTTCATTCTCCCCATATTCCCTTCAACCTGCTCCAGATTGTATCACTCATTCACACGGTCTCGGAGAACGTGCAAATTCCACAAGGCACCACCAGAGGTCAGAATTGAACCCAGGTCTCTGGTGCTGAGGGGCAGTGACTCTACGAGCTGTGACATTGTGTTGCATCAGGCAGTGTTTGATGAAAGGAGGAAGGAAGACCTATTGCAACACTAGGGGGACTGGGTGAGAGCATAATTGGAGTATTGTCTAAAGTTTTAGTCTCCATTACATGCTAAAGGGAATAAACTGGTGCCAGGATGGTGGATCTACTATATGACAAGAGCTGAGTTGTCTGGTTTGTATTCTTGACTTTACAAAAATGAGAGAGGATCTCCTTAAAACCTGCGAAAGAGTGGAAAGGTTTCGATGCAGGGAGGATATTTCCTTTGACTGAGAGCCAGGGACTAGGAGCACAGTTTGAGAGTAAGGCACTTATTGCACAGTTCCTGCCCTGGTGCAAATCTTCAATGCATTACTTCATGCTTCCCCAGATTAAATTCTATTTGTACCCTCTCTGCTGAACAGACTATCAGCACCTGAAGGAACGATCAAGGGGATCAACCTGAAGGAATAGTAGGAGAGGCATTGCTACAGGGTGCGGATTAAATAAGTAACCAAAGACCAGTACCACAGCATGAGTGTTAAATTGACCCAGTGCCTTGCAGAGAGCCAGTGTGGATGAGGAGGCGGGTACAAGAGTGCACAATACAGTTCTCTTCGCCCACCATCCAATAGTCTGCAAATCCTAATAGTTCAGCTTCGAGCTCACCAGGGCCCCATTCCACATCAAGACCCTGCTCTACACTGTCCATTAAACTCACTGAGATCCCATTCTCAGCTGTGAGCTCATCAGGACCGTTCCTCCCTCTCCCTCTAAACACACGGGGGCTCTGTTCCCATGCTCCCTGTAGATTTAAGACAGACACAAAAAGCTGGAGTAACTCAGCGGGTCAGGCAGCATCTCTGCAGAAAATAGGTGACGTTTTGGGTTGAGACCCTTCTTCAGATCTGAAATATCACTTTTCTCCAGAGATGCTGCCTGACCTGCTGAGTTCCTCCAGCTTTCTGTGTCTATCTTCAGTATAATCCAGCACCTGCAGTTCCTTCCTACACTCCCTGCAAACGTATCTGGTTCACTGGAAACGTTATTATACTATACAGGAACATCTGATAAAGCATGAGATTTCAAATAGTGTTGGGCTAAATACTATTTGAGTCTCTGGCAAATTTGCCAGGTTTGCACTAAGGTCCCGAGGTAATGGATTATTGGAGCTCTACCTGTGAATATACCAAGTGGAAGTAAATGAGTATGAGAGTACAGGGGGAGATGCCAGCTCACATACGCAGCAACTGACCTTAATATTGAAGGTGGACACCATGCCATTCGCGAGCCCAATATACAGGATTCGCCATCGACAATGCAGGCACAGCACCCGGTCGCTCAGCGTGAACTGGTCCAGGCGTACTTTGCTCTGTTCAAATTGAAAAGCTTGGATGTGATCAAGGCGAAATCCAGCAGTTACAGCAGGCCAGGGCACACGAGCAATCCATTACAGGGCAGGTAATATGTCCCTTTCACACCCTCCCGAACATGTCATACAACATAGCCTGAGTCCCATGGTGCCTAGGAGGAAGATGAGCAGAGCTATGCCTGGAGCAGACTGATTCCTCAAGGCTCCAAAGAGACACAAAATGCTGGAGTAACTCAATAGGACAGGCAGCATCTCTGGATAGAAGGTAGAGACCCGAAACGTCACCCATTCCTTCTATCCAGAGATGCTGCCTGACCCGCTGAGTTACCCCAGCCTATCTTCGGTGTAAACCAGCATCTACAGTTCCTTCCTACACTTTGCTTATGGTTCCGCTCTCCCTCAGTGCTGGTGCCGTGATTAACCACAGGCTGGACAGATTGTGGGTTGAACTTGCTCATCTACCCTCCAAACGGCAGGAAGGTAGCAGGTTTAGTTTGCTTGGCACACAGTGAGAGTGGACAAGGCACTATCTCCTGGCTCACGTGGTTCAGGGACCAAGGAGCACAGTTGCTTCTGACACTGTGACTGTGATGCAGTACAACACAAGTCTCACAGTGCTTGCAATCACCACTGCTCTGCAATCCCTCCTTTTGAGGGCGCTCTAAATTTGGGTGCCCAAGGAGGAAATTAATTCCTTTGGGACTTCAGAACAGAACAGAGCCTGAAACTTGGAGCCATGCCGCATGTGTAGATTATTTAACCGACTGAGGGGCAGGGCTGAAGGTTAATTATTCCCTAACTCTGACTGTAATTCCATTGGCATTAATGAGACGGTTATAAATCCACGAGATACTGTTACAACCCACCTTGACATCATAACGCCGGACGATATGGTCGCTGGATCCCGTGTACAGGCATGCATTCTTGCCTTGCATTTGTATGATCAGTAGGCAATTCACCTTCGTACTGTTAGCCTCGAAAGTGCCCACACACTGCCGACTCTGAAGTAGTGCAAACACAAAGTCCGGGATCAATCTTGCAATTCGCAAAGTGTTTAGGTGGAGAAGATACCAAGGGCTTCATTTCGACAGTGCAATTCAAAGCCATGACTGGTTCAAGACTTGTCAGCCATTTTATCTAAAGCTTTCCGAAATTCCTTAAATCCATTGGGCTACAATCAAATTTGAGGAAACTGGAGAGTGATACAAGAACAATTGAGATAATGGGTATGAATTGTCTAAAAGCTTTTTTAACTTCGATAAGTCCACTCCAGAGGGTGCAGAAGATTCAGCAAGGTGTTGCCTGGGATAGGGTGCTTCAGTAAAACGGAA
Organism: Malacoraja senta; assembly: GCA_038087875.1. Classification (NCBI taxonomy): domain Eukaryota; kingdom Metazoa; phylum Chordata; class Chondrichthyes; order Rajiformes; family Rajidae; genus Malacoraja; species Malacoraja senta. Next base: position 56,997,418 of record CM075978.1, on the reverse strand, counting down.
AGACTAAAGAGGTTGGGATTGTTTTTGTTGGAGTGCAGGAGGCTACCTTATTGAGGTGTATAAAGTTATGAGGGTTATAGATAGAGGAGATAGTTGAAACATTTTCCCAGAGGACTTCTACTTAAAAATAGAAGGAACAGATTTAGGGCAAAGGATATGAGGTTTAGAAGGGATCAGAGAAATATTTCTGTCACACAGGAGCTGGTTGGAATTTGGAATGCACTGCCTGAGGAAGCACAGACATAGGACAGCACAAGAACAGGCACTTTGGCCCACAATGTCTGTGCTGAACATGATGCCAAATTAAACTAATATCATCTTCCTACACTCAATCTATATCTCTCCATTCCCTGCCTGTTCATGTACCTGTCTAAATGCCTCAAACATTGATGTTGTATCTGTTTCCACCAGCTCTGATGGCAGCGCATTGCATGCACCTCTGTGTGAAAAAACGTGCTATGTATATCTTCTTTCAACTTTCCCGTCCCACCTTAAACCTATGCCCTCTGCTATTTGACTCTCAGAACATTTAAGTATCTAGACCATCAACTGAATTACCATGGCAAAGGCAACTAGAGAACAAGTGCTGGTTTAGTATTAATCCTATTAGGGGGCAACACAGTGGTGGAGCTGGTAGGGCTGACGCATCACAATTTCAGGAACCCGGGTTCAATCCTGATATTGGGTGCTGTCCGTGCGGAGTTTGCACGTTCTCCCTGTGACTGCGTAAGTTTCCTCCGGGTGCGTTGGGTTTCTCCCACATCCCAAAGACGTGCGGGTTTGTATGTTAATAGTGCCCCTAATGTGGATGCAAAAGTGTGATAACATAGCACTATTTGTTTGTATATATGCGTGCGGGTGTGTGTGCGTACACACACTGAACCTTTTGTTTCCTCATTTATGATATTGTTTACAGAGTACTATGTTTACATATTCTGTTGTGCTGCTGCAAGTAAGGATTTCACTGTTATATCCGGGACATATGACAATAAAACACTCTTGACTTGAACGAGTACGAGAACTAGTGTATTGGATGGTTGGCATGGACTCAGCAGGACAAAGGGCCTGCTCAAATGCTGTCTCTCTATTTCTTAAAGGTCTTTGACAATGGATTAAGGAGCCTGTTTCAATGTTCTGTGACCCAGACTTGAAACACAACACCAATGATGAGACTCTTGAAGATGCACATTCTTAATAGCAAGGGAATCATGAGAAGGGTGAAGGGGGATGCTGGAGATGGAGCGGTGTGAAGGACTGGATGGATCCATTAATGGAATGGGTACAGAGAGGTGGAACATATGGCTGTTTCCTCAAACCAGTCAACACAACCTATTGCTTCCCCACCCCCACATTAAAATTAATCCTCTGTGGCTACCATATATATTAAACTGTCAGCAGCGCTGAAAGCAATCCCCACACAGACAGCAACCCAAGTCCTCTTGTGGCCACACAGACTTCCAATAAAGCGACAAGTGAACTGGAGTCCTAGTGGCTGTTGCTCACCGTCAGATTGTACACACGCACGGTTTTATCAGCAGAGCAGGTGTAGAGCTGGCCACCATAGATCTGCATGGCATTCACAGCCGCCTGGTGGCCCATGAACGTGCCCTCGCTCGGATCCTCCTCCTCCCCTTCATCAGAGGACACTTCTAGGAGAGAGGCAAATGTCAGCAGTTTGTCACCAAGTTCCCACCTTCCCATTTCTGAAGCCAGTCTGGTGCGATGTTTGGCCCCAGAAAAGCACGTCTCATCCTGATCTGGGGATCTGGGAGGGGCAGTCCCTTGCCACATGCTGCTGGCTATTTCCGGCAGGAATTTAAAGTGGGAGGCTGGAGGCGAAGTATAAGAGGTGACCAGCTTTTAACCTGTTAGGCAGGTCGGAGTTATACCTTTGGAGAACTGTCACATCTTTACACAGGTTGATGCTGCTTGGCCGTATATAAAACAACGGTCAAGCCTGTAGGCAACGCTGAGGTGTAGGATAACCTGCAGATTATGATCAGGTACATGCCTGATGAACAAGTACTATCCCAACTCTGACACCCACGGATACCACCGAGCCGGAGATGGATAGATGGAGGGTTGAGGGAGGCGGGAAGTGGAGGCCGATTACTGAGTCCTGCTTTAATCTCAGTCCATGTCCATACGATTGAGGAACAGAGGGAAGGAAGGGAATAGTTAGTCACTGTGTGCAGAACAAAGGCAGGGTAGTGATTTGTTGATACCTGACGTATTCCTCGATCCTCTCTGTGAAGACACTGGAGTTTGAGTCTCAGCCACACTAGAAGAGGACAGAAAAGAAACTGCATGAGTTTGCCAAGCACTTGGTGAAAGACTTCTCCCCACACCCACGGCTCGCAGCTCACCCTGCCTCACCCCATCCATCAGTGACCATGACAGACATCAGCATGAACGCCCAGCAGTGCCCAGCTCACCCCCAGCTGTGGGCCGGAGGGGAGGGAGTGGGGGAAGGTGGGTTGAGGCGGAAGGGGGGGGGGGGGGGAAGGGACAGGAGGGTGGGTTTCTGTGAGTGATGGGGGTTCCAGGGCTTTAAGCCGCAGCTGCTGACAGCTCCACTGCCAGGCCCATTGTCTCCAGTGGTGAGGACGACCAATACTGAAGGAGCATGAGTGAGCATTGGCAAGGATGGTCAGGGGTACAGGGGGTCACGGGGTAGGCTGGGATAGAGCAGGTCGGGGTGGGCAGGGATCAACTGGGGCACGGGGTGAGCAGGGGTGAAGTGGGTCGGGGTGGGCAGGGATGGTGTGAGTCACGGTGGGCAGGGATGGAGTTAGTCTGGGTGGGCAGGGATGGAGTGGGTCTGGGTGGGCAGGGATGGAGTGGGTCTGGGTGGGCAGGGATGGAGTGGGTCTGGGTGGGCAGGGGTACAGTGGGTCACAGGGTGGGCATGGAATGAATAAACGTTGAACAGGGTGAATCGTCAGCAGTGTGTCCACGTGGGACGCCCCCCCTCTCATGGAGCCCGCACTCACCCTCTGGCCGCAGGGTTGGCACAGCTTGTACCGATCTCACTGGTCGACGTCACCTCGTCGTAGGTTGCCTTCAGCAGGTCAGCGTTGCCTCGGGCTGCCACCGCCCGCTGCCCCTTGGGTGGGCTGTCGGGTTGCTCGCTGGCCGGCTCCAGCAACTCAACGGGTACCAGATCATCGTCGGCCTTGCTGACCTGCAGAAGCTGGACGGTGTAGTCACTGTCCGTGGTGGCGCTTCGCATCTCGCTCTCTCCGCGCTGGCAGCCTTTCACCCTGGGCACCAGGGCCCCGTCTGACCCCTGGTGGGTTGAGGTCATGACCTTTGCCCTGGCCTCCTTCTTGGTCCTCAGCTTGCGCTGGGGTCGGACAAGCTCCGTGTCCTGCTCCGTGTCGCTGTTCTCACCCGACCGCGTCACGCGTGGGGTCTTCTTCTTCCTGAACTTTTTCTTCTTCTTGGAGCTCCGACTGTCTGAGGGGGTAATGGAGGACTCCACCTCCTGCTGCAGCTCGCTGCCCTGGCTCTTAACCTCCCTCTGCCCCTTCTGCCTCTTGTCCGCTGGCAGGGAGCCACGCTTCTCTGGCACGGCAAACAGCTCTGGTTGATGAGGCGGCCCGGACTCCGCTCCCCACCCCGGGCCGGGCGCGGGTGCCCCCATCCTGGCAGCCTTGTCCCCCGTGAGGTGCGGCAACACACCCTGCCCTGTGTGCCCCGCTGGAGCAAAGCCCTTGGCCATGTGCTGCAGGCACGGAGGCAGATCGATTAGCGGGTATCCTGTGGGTGTGACTTGGCCTGCAGAAAAGGGATGGATGGGAGACGTCAGGCTGCATGTGGCAACCAGCTGAGAGGAAGCACCAACAGCAACAACCTTCAATCCCTGAGCTGCATTTCAGAAATGCCACTTTCCCGTCAGCATTGCATGGAACGCGGTCATTAGCTGATCCAATGAGCCAGCTCCCTTGGAGCATTACAAGGACACCGATCAGGCAGATTTTAAGGCACTTCTTAGAGCCATAGAGTGTGGAAACAGGCTCTTCAGCCCAACTTGCCCACACCGGCCAACATGTCCCATCTACACTAGTCCCACCTGCCTGCGTTTAGCCCATATCCCTCCAAACCTGTCCTACCCATGTACCTGTCTAACTGCTTCTTAAACGTTGCGGTTGTACCTGCCTCAACCACCTCCTATGGCAGCTTGTTCCATACACCCACCACTCTTTGTGTGAAAAAGTTACCCCTCAGATTCCTATTAAATCTTTTCCACTTCACCTTAAACCCATGTCCTCTGGTCCTCGATCCCCCTACTCTATGCAAGAGACTCTGTGCATGTAAAAGATGACCAGGTTTAGGGAGGGAGCCCTTCAGCTCTAGGAGGCACTGCCTCAAATGGGCCGGCAATGAAAGACCCCAGGCCATGGTCTCATTTCATTCCTGGCATCAGGAAGGAGGTGTAGGAGTGAAAACTGTGACCACGAGGTTCAAGAATAGCTACTTCCCAATAACCATCAGGCTCTTCAACAAGACTAACCTCAAAGTATGAACTTCTATGGACTGTCTTTGGTTGCACCAAGGACTACAGGTTTTTGCACCACTATTGTGGTTATTAATTAATTGTTTATTTTTAGTTATATATTATCTGTGTATTGTGTTGACGGACCTATCATGCTGCTACAAGTAAGAGTTCCATTGTCCTGTAGACAGCTTGCGATGACAATGAACACTCTTGACTCGACTCGTGAGCAAGCTACCACAGCACCTGAAGACATGTCTGCAATGGGAGCACTGAAACTTGGAACCTCAAACTTAGGCCTCGTGGTTGCTCCCAACCATCTGTTTGGGAGATGTGGATATATCTGGGGGTAGCCGCATTTATTGCCCACCGCTAGCTCTCCCTGAGCTGAGGAGATGGCAAAGGGTCGATCACACAGGCTTGTCATAATAATAATAATGGATGGGATTTATATAGCGCGTTTCTAATACTCAAGGCGCTTTACATCGCATTATTCATTCACTCCTCAGTCACACTCAGTGGTGGTGAGCTACTTCTGTAGCCACAGCTGCCCTGGGGCAGACTGACGGAAGCGTGGCTGCTAATCTGCGCCTACGGCCCCTCCGACCACCACTAATCACTCACACACATTCACACACATTCATACGCAGGCAAAGGTGGGTGAAGTGTCTTGCCCAAGGACACAACAACAGTATGCACTCCAAGCGGGATTCGAACCAGCTACCTTCCGGTTGCCAGCCGAACACTTAGCCCATTGCGCCATCTGTCGTCTAATGTCAAGACCACACCAGGACCGGGCAGATTTCCTCCCAGGGCACAACAGTAAACTGGTGGGTTTTATGAAAGTCTTGTGCCTCATGGTTGATGGCACTGACGCCAGCTTATTTTTAGCCCTGTAAATACTGAAAATGCATTTGCCTTCCTTACTACTGATTCAACTTGCAAATTCACCAGCACTCCCAAGTTGTTTAGCACCTCCGATCTCTGAATTTGCTTCCCATTTAGAAACTAGTCTGCGCCTTTACTCCTACTACCAAAATGCACGACTCCACACTTTGCTACGCTGCATTCCATCTGCCACTTCTCAGCCCATTCTCCCAGCCTGTCCAAATCCTTCTACAGAGGTCCTGCTTTCTTCAAACTACCTGCCCCTCCACCTATCTTTGCAAGGTTATGGGGAAAGCTGATGTGGAAAGGGATGTGGTTTAATTAGGGCTCATCACCTTTGTTCAGTTCAAAGGCAGCCCTGAGCTTCCAACCACCCTGTCGCTTTAATTCCCCATTCAAGTCTCTGTCTTCAGCTTCACACATGCTCCATTGATGTCAGGCAAAGTTAAAATAATACTGTAAATCTGAAATACAGAAAATGCCGAAAACGCTCAGCATGACAGGCTGCATTGGTGGAAAGAAATAACGTTGGCATGATCTGTTTCTCTCTCTTGATGCTGCCCGGCCCAGTGAGCATTTTAATTTCAGATGTCCAATGTAACTATGAGGTAGGTTGAGACCTCATCTTCCATTTAGATACATTGAAACCCCTGCCATTTAATACCAAATTTAACTACCCCTCTACTTTTCTCTCCACAGATGTGCCTATACCCGTCTTTGGCTGTTTATTTTCATCCTATCGTTTAAGTAATCGTCACATGGGCGCCTTCGGCCTGCAAGTTACCTGCTCCCCCACCTCTTCACAACTTGAAACTCTTCCAGTTCTGATAAAGGATCATTAACCTGGACCTTGATATCTCTCCCCACGGCTGCTGCCTGAACTGCTGAGTGCTTCCAGCATTGCCAGTCTTCGTCAGGGAATGGGACTGACCAAGTTGCTGCAAAGGGCTGGCATGGACTCAGTGGGCTGAATGGCTTTGTTCTCACCGTTGACACATATTGCTCATGTAACATTACATTTTCATTATCATTGAATGCAGAACGCGAATACAAACTGGCTCTAGTAAAGTGAGGAAACAACAACAAACTACATCTGAAGTGTGATTGTGGAAGATACAGTAGCAGAACTCCAAGAAATACCTTTACAGTGGGAGAGCAATGTTGGGGGCAGGGCTGATTTGTGACAGTCAGTCAGCATCCGTCCAGTGAAGGGCAGTGGTTCAGAACTCTTCACACCCTTCTCTGTTCTCTTCGGGGAGGTGGGCTCTTGCTTTATGGAGGCATTTGACACAGCAGGCAGGGAAGTCACTGCAGCAGCCTGGAAACCTGGAACAGCTTCTGGTCGCGGGCGCAGGTCTGAGCTGGAGCCAGAGCAGGGAACTGGGCTCAGTAATGGCGAGAAGGGGATGTGGAAGTTGAGCTCACACGCACCTCTGTGCAGACTGCTGATTTCTGTTGCTGGGCTCTGCATTGATCGCTCTCCAGAAGGATCGTTGGACTCTGGAGAAGACCAAGTGGACACAGTTAACGGAATTCAGAAGATACAGTTGCCAGCTTTCATTACATACAGTACAAGTAAACCGAAGTAACATCCAAAACAGTTGCATCTACCCACACCGTTCCACCCCTGCTTGACGACACTGCCCCAGGATCTTTACTGGGGCAAGAGGAAGCGCAGCGCCTCTTGGCTGAGGAGTGTAGTCAGTTGCCGATGAACTTTCGAACCTCGGCGACTCCCAGCTTTTGGGCTGTGTACAGATTCCTGTCGGTACAGCATCCTCCCAGATGGCATGGCAAACGGGTACCCTTTCCTTCTAGGTGCCACACAAACCCCACAGCTGGCATCAGCTGCAGCATTCTGAGGGAGCTGCCCGCCTTTTACTGGGACTTTCTCAGGGCCCAGGAGAAGGCGGGGCTACCAGAGAGTGGGCGCAGTCACTAGGGTTCATGGGGAAGCAACCAGCAGGCCGGCACGGTGAGCATCGATGGGCTAGTGGAGGGGTATCACTCAACAGACCCAGGTCCCTAAACCCTCCCCAGGAGTTGGTGCCACACTATGGGCTGTGTCTCAGAAATCCCCACGTTGCCACTCAGCACAGGGCAGAGACACTTCCCATACAGGCACTTCGCGCACTCTCTCCATTTCCTTATCCCTGTCCGTAGTCCAGAGACTCAGGAACTCTAGGTACCTGTCTGGGACATGAGCTAATGTTCCAGAGTGGGATTTGCATTTTTCAATCACTGGACCCAGAGGTAGAGTGCTCCTCATTGAAAGCTCCTCTAATGCTGAAGACTGCTTCGGATAGCACCTGTAGAATTTTGACCAGATTCTCTGACGGAAGGGAAACCGCACTCGAACTGTGACACTGACCTTGCAGGCCTTGAAGAATTTCAATTCTCTTGGTCCTTAGTGTGCTCATTTCCAGGGTGATCTGTGTGGAAGACAAAATGGATGGAATGACCACAGCACAGCAATGTTTGCAGATAGCTGTTCTCACAGGAAACCTAACTTCCCCTGGGGAGCGAGGATAATAACTACATTAAAATAAATTTAATGGCTTTTAAATTGAGTAAAGGCATTTTTTTAAGTCATTATCAGATTGGGGGGTTGGGGGGGGGGGGTGGTAATTTCCCTAGCTGATGTTCCCTTTCTACAACAAATGCCACTATACAAGGCATTTAAAACCCACTGCGCAGTGGGCAATAGTATGCAGGCAGACCGTGCAGGGTTGATTGGTGACCAGGTATGGAGAGACGATAAGACAGATCTTCAAGGAGTGGAGACGGTTTAAAAAAACAAACCACTGGAAGAAAGCGGAACAGGAGCATCTGTGGAGAGAAATGGACAATGTTTCAGGTTAAGAACCTTTCTTCAGACTGATGGGAGAGGAGGGAAGATCGATGGTAGAGAGGTGAGGGGAAGGAGTCCAGCAAGAGCTGGAAAGTGTAGTGAGGAGGGGTTATTTGGCAAATGAGTCAGATGGGGAAGAGAAGGGGGGGAGGGATAGCCACGAGGCTGGAGGTTAAGTGGTGAAGACAAAAGGGTGCAGATGGTATAATGTGAGAAGAGAGATGGCGAATGGATCATAGAACCAGAGGGAGGAATGGAACAAGTCGGGGGGGGGGGGTGGGTTACGGAAAGTGGGGGACCCAGAGCAGGGAGAGATAGGAGATGAGCAGATAGAGGGAAAGAAAAATGGATAATGGGGCGGAGGGAGTAGAAAGACAGATGTACACATATCTCATCCAGACCTCATCCCTGTGATGTTATACTTGGATGGCATTTTGGTCAGGCAAATGGGACTAGCTTAGAAGGGCAGTTTGGTCAGCATGCACGAGATGGGACAAAGGGCCTGTCTCTGTGCTGTATGACTATGACTCAGTACCTGTTGTTTAAGAAGCAGGAATTTCTGAACCTCCATATATGCGGCTTGGAGAGCAGCACGAGCCTGCAGCAGCTTTCCATCTAACCCTTGGCTTGTTTTATTCAGCTCGTCCTCCCGCAGTGAGATGCTCAGCAACTGGTCCAGCTGGCTCCTTTCTGGAATCAAAGGCAGTACACGATGAGGACACTGGTATAGCTGAACATTGCACACAGCTTGTCGAGGACACACAAGTAACACTGGCACATAATGGGAAAGGTAAATCGTGTCTGACGAATCTTATAGAATTTTTCGAGGATGTAACTAGTAGAGTGGATAGGGGAGAACCAGTGGATGTGTTGTATCTGGACTTTCAGAAGGCTTTCGACAAGGTACCACATAAGAGATTAGGATACAAACTTAAATCACACGGTATTGGGGGTTCAGTATTGATGTGGATAGAGAACTGGCTGGCAAACAGGAAGCAAAGAGTAGGAGTAAACGGGTCCTTTTCACAATGGCAGGCAGTGACTAGTGGGGTACCGCAAGGCTCAGTGCTGGGACCCCAGCTATTTACAATTTATATTAATGATCTGGATGAGGGAATTGAAAGCAACATCTCCAAGTTTGCGGATGACACTAAGCTGGGGGGCAGTGTTAGCTGTGAGGAGGATGCTAGGAGACTGCAAGGTGACTTGGATAGGCTGGGTGAGTGGGCAAATGTTTGGCAGATGCAGTATAATGTGGATAAATGTGAGGTTACCCACTTTGGTGGCAAAAACGGGAAGGCAGACTATTATCTAAATGGTGGCCGATTAGGAAATGGGAGATGCAGCGAGACCTGGGTGTCATGGTACACCAGTCATTGAAAGTAGGCATGCAGGTGCAGCAGGCAGTGAAGAAAGCGAATGGTATGTTGGCTTTCATAGCAAGAGGATTTGAGTATAGGAGCAGGGAGGTTCTACTGCAGTTGTACATGTTCTTGGTGAGACCACACCTGGAGTATTGCGTACAGTTTTGGTCTCCAAATCTGAGGAAGGACATTATAGCCATAGAGGGAGTGCAGTGAAGGTTCACCAGACTGATTCCTGGGATGTCAGGACTTTCATATGAAGAAAGACTGGATAGACTTGGCTTATACCCGCTAGAATTTAGGAGATTGAGAGGGGATCTTATAGAAACGTACAAAATTCTTATGGGGTTGGACAGGCTAGATGCAGGAAGATTGTTCCCGATGTTGGGGAAGTCCAGGACAAGGGGTCACAGCTTAAGGATAAGGGGGAAATCCTTTAAGACCGAGATGAGGAAAAACTTTTTCACACAGAGAGTGGTGAATCTCTGGAACTCTCTGCCACAGAGGGTAGTTGAGGCCAGTTCATTGGCTATATTTAAGAGGGAGTTAGATGTGGCCCTTGTGGCTAAGGGGATCAGGGGGTATGGAGAGAAGGCAGGTACGGGATACTGAGTTGGATGATCAGCCATGATCATATTGAATGGCGGTGCAGGCTCGAAGGGCCGAATGGCCTACTCCTGCACCTATTTTCTATGTATTTATGTATCTATAACGAACACCAATTAGCTCAACCCTTCCTCAGTGCCCAGCCCTTCCCCAGTGCCCAGCCCTTCCTCAGTGCCAACCCTTCCCCAGTGCCCAGCCCTTTCCCAGTGCCCAACAGCCCAATGCATAAACAAAGTGAAATATCATTCCCTCTGAGCTATTTCTAGTTCTTTAACCAGATCTGCGAGCAATACTCAACTTACAAATTAGTTATAATAAATCACTCATATTTCATTCTCCATCCACCAGTAAAGGAATACCTTGAAGGTTTGGATATAGACTCCAATGTGTTGCCACTTGTCACTTTCCTGTCATTTATTGTGTTTTACATATTGAGCAGGTTTTGGATGTGTCCAGCCATTTCTGTGGATCGTGAACATGACTCATGTGGAGACAATAGCGTGAGAAGGAAGAACTTGTGATCATTTCTGAAGGCCGGGTTGGAGGTCTTTTTTTGGTAGCGAATAGAATGCTAAAGACTGGAGGGTGACTAAAGCTGTGCCTTTATTTAAGGGCTGCCAGGATGATCCAGGGAACCTTTATCAAGGTAGGCAGGTATGGAAGGTTAGATCACATGGGATCCAGGGTGAATCTTGAAGGAGGCAAAATTGGCCTGATGGAAGGAGTCAGAGGGTGGAAGTGGAAAGTGGTTATTCAGATTGGAGTCTTTGACCAGTGGTGTGCTGCAAGGATTGGTGTTGGGTCCTCTGTTGCCTCTCATTTATGGATGACAATGCTGTTAACCCAATTTGTAAGTTTGTGGAATACACCGAGATTATCCAAGATTAAAACAAGATATAGATGAACTGGGGAAATGGGCCAATTAATGGCAATTAATGGATTTAATTTGGCCAAGTGGGGTGGTTTGCCAAGTTAAACCAGGGCAGGAGTTACACAGCAAATGGTAGGGTCCTGGAGAGATGTAGGGGTACTGTATATATTTCCCTGAGAGTTGCAACACAGGTAGTCAAGGTGGCGAAGAAGGTGATAGTACACTTGCCTTCAGCTAAGTTCAGCTACATTGAAGCAGGAGCTGCCTCTGCCCCTCCCAGTCTGTTCATGTTAAATGTTAGCAGTCGGGATATTAAGTGCAGGAAGTGGGAAGTTGCATTACAGCTGCACAAGACATTGGTGAGACTACATGTGGAATATGGTGTGCAGTTCTGGTCGTCCACCTATAGGTGGCACGTCATTAAGCTGGAAAGGGTATAGAAAAGATTCAAGCGGATGTTGCTGGGACTGGAGGACTTGAGTTAAAATGAGAGGCCTGATAGATACTCTGGGATTATTTCCTTGGAGTAAAGAAGGTTGAAGGGTGATCTTAGAGATATATAAAATGAAAGGCATAGATAAGGTGCAAAGTCGCAGTCTTTTTCACAGGATAGGAGAGTTTATAACAAAAGGGCACAGGCTTAAAGTGAGAGGGTAAAGAATTAAAAGGGACCCGAGGGGCACATTTTCCACACAGAGGATGGTGGATATATGGAACGAGCTGCCAATGAAGGCTGTAGAGGTGGACAGAATGACAATAATTAAGTATTGCTAAACTAAACTAAAATGACATTTGGACAAGTACATGGTTAGGGAAGGTTTAGAGATATATGGGTCTAAAGCAGGCAAACAGGACGAGGTCAGCATGGGCAAATGCTGGTGGTTCTAAATGCGGACACTTGCCATTTGGAAGTGGGTAATAATCTAAGCTAGTACAAGGGTCAGGAATGGGAAATGGTTGGTCAGGTCTTTATTGGAAATGTTCCCAAGGGAGCAAAGACTCCTGGCAGATCATTACGGTGAGAGTGGGAAAGGAAGGATTTACCATTGGAGAAGCTCGCGAGTGCGGTCTCACCATCAACAAGACGCACACTGCAAACGTGCCAGAGGGAGCAGGTGGAGGGGCTGGGAAAAGGGAGAGGACAAGGTGTATCCCTCACTGTCCGCTCACCTGAGGGGAGGTAAGAGGTGAAAGTCTTGTCATGGGCTCAGGGATCAGATGGTACGGTGGTTGCTGCAACTTGCATTAATAGTCCACTCACCTCTTTTACTTTTGATCTTCCTCCTCTTATTCTTTCTCTCCAAACCAGGGAGCTCTGGAGACAGACCATCCTAGAGAGAGACGAGTTGGATCATACTAAACAGCCATAAGCACACAGAGCATTAAAGTGCAACATATAGCTTGATTCAACCACTAACACTGTTGCTTTCTTGTTCAATGTAACATGAACAAGAGGGACAGACAGCTCCTGCTCCAAGGTAACTGAACATAACAGGAGTTAATAGCTAGAAAGGAACTGCAGATGCTGGTTTAAACCGAACATAGACACAAAATGCTGGAGTAACCCAGCGGGACACGCAACGTGTCTGGAAAGAAGGAATGGGTGATGTTTTCGAGTCAAGACCCTCTTCAAACTAGAGTCAGTCCGAAGAAAGGTTCTCACCCCGAAACGTCACCCATTCCTTCTCCCCAGAGATGCTGCCTGTCCCACTGAGTTACTCCAACATTTTGTGTCTATCTTAGGAATTAATGGCTGGTGTGACAGCAAAATGTTTGACTGGAGTTTCTGTTGTACTGAGTGGGGACTGGTTCAGACTTTGCTAAGGCTGGAACCTAGATGCCTGGCTGGGTAGAGGCTGTCAAATGAAGAATGCAAAACAGCCGCAATGTAACAAGCACACTGGGGTCTGCAAGTGTGTACGGGTCAGATAGTGGTTAGATACTGGGATTGGACTAGCTAGTCCCACATCTCAGGATGAAGAAGCCACTGCAAGCCGAGTTATCCTCAATAGATAGCCAACTACCTTCACCATTCACTTGGTGCATTGTTTTCTCATTTAAAAGTCATCTACACAAGTGTGAGAATAGAGAAAAACAGAGGACCAATGGGACAGAGACATGAGTGGAGCAGTTGGGGATTGACAATGATCCAACAGTTTGATTATCATTTTTACCTGGTGAAGAATTTAAAACTAATAAAATCCCATGGATGGGACAAACACACATTCTGCCTGGGGTGCTCAACAACTTTAGGGCACGATCTTGGGGCACGAGTGCATATAGGTCCCTGATAATAGGAACACCGGCAGACGGGGTGGTGAAGAATGTGAATGGCATGCTTGTTCTCATCAGTCAAGGAAATGAGTACAAGAGTTTGGATGTCATGTTACACTTGTACAAAATGTTGGTTAGGCTGCATCTGTGTATTGTGCGCAGTTCTACAGGGAGGATGTCATTAAGCCACAGGTGGTGGAGACAAGATTCACACAGATGTTGCCAGGACTGGAGAGCTTAAGAAACTAGACCGGCTGGGACTGTTTTTCCTGGAGCAAAGGAGGCCGAGAGGTGACATGATAGAGTTCAATAATATTATGATAGGTAGATTGCCAGAGTTTGTTTCCATAGTAGAGATGTGCAAAACTAGAGGGCATAGGTTTAAGGATTGAGGCAGGAGTTTGAAGGGGATCTGTTTTTAAACACAAAGAGTAGTTGGCACCTGGGATGCGTTGCCAGAGGTGGTGGTGGAGGCAGGAACAGTAACAACATTTAAGAGACATCTGGACAGGTACTTGAATGAGCGGGGCATAGATGCATACGGAATTAATGCAGGTAAGTGACATTAGTATAGATAGGAACGGCGATTGACACAGATGCAACAGGCCGAAGGGCCTGGTTCAACGCTGTGCAACTATGACTTACACGGGTCTACCATACCTACTAGCCAAGCTCCTGGATTACCAACGCAAATAAAATCTGCCATGCTACTATATCCTGTTCAAATGTACAATGATGGAAAAGTTATGTAGCGTCCATCGCTATTTGAGAAAAAAAACTCACAAAGAATGGTCTTCCATCAAATGACTGGAAGGATATCCAAATTGGTGATTGGGTGAGAATGCATTTGATATGAACAACCCCAAAAGTGATTTTACCAATGGGGCGGCACAGGAGAAACAACTTTAACCACAGAGTAATCATAAAGTAGAATTTGATGTCATTTAGAGCAGAAAAAAAGAACAGCATATTTGCATTTAAGTTTGAGAACACAGACTCTTTGACAGACCTTGTATCAATAGACAATAGACAATAGGTGCAGGAGTAGGCCATTTGGCCCTTTGAGCCAGCACCGCCATTTAATGTGATCATGGCTGATCATCCCCAATCAGTACCCCGTTCCTGCCTTCTCCCCATATCCCCTGACTCCGCTATTTTTAAGAGCCCTATCTAGCTCTCTCTTGAAAGCATCCAGAGAACCTGCCTCCACTGCCCTCTGAGGCAGAGAATTCCACAGACTCACAACTCTCTGTGAGGAAAAAGTGTTTCCTCGTCTCCGTTCTAAATGGCTTACTCCTTATTCTTAAACTGTGGCCCCTGGTTCTGGGCTCCCCCAACATCGGGAACATGTTTCCTGCCTCTAGCGTGTCCAAGCCCTTAACAATCTTATATGTTTCAATGAGATTCCCTCTCATCCTTCTAAACTCCAGACTGTACAAGCCCAGCTGCTCCATTCTCTCAGCATATGACAGTCCCGCCATCCTTGTAACCTTGTATCCCTCCTCATGACGTTCTATCAATGTTTATGTGATAGCCGGGCAGTACTGTGTACTGGAAGTGATCCCACGCACTGTGGTGACACAGCATTGAATTAGTTACTTACAGGTGTTGCTCTTCTTTTCTTGCCCAGCACTTGGGTGTCATTGAGTTCACCGCCAGATGTGTAGCTGCTATCGGTGGCACCGTCTGCTGCAGCAGGGTCTTGCACAGCTCGGCAGGAACTCTGCTGGGCGTGCGCCTCGCTAGCCCCCTCTGCCTCATGGTTGCCCTGCGGACGAGAGCCCTCGCTGGCAGAAAGGAGGGACGCCTTTCCTCGCCGGCTGCTCTCCACAGGTGTGCTGTCGAATCCAAGGGGCGAGCCGGAGCTTCCTTCTTGCTTCACTGCGGGCAGGGCCTGGGTCGAAGTGTTGTCACCACTACTGCCAACCTGGAACCTTTCTGCCAGGGCGGTGCTATCGCGAGCAACTCCCTTCACCGGGCAGCTCGATGCGTTTGGTCCTAGAGATAATGGAAGTAGCTTGCTGCTTGGAATGCTGGGAGCACGCTCCTTAGCTCTGTCCCCCTCCTCGGTCTTCACGTCATTGCCAAACAGGTTGTAAATCGACCGCTTGTCCGTGACCACACTGCTTTCCGAGAGGCTGCGCTTCCGGATGGTTCCAGTGGGGGCACTGGAGATTCCCTCCCACTGGGAGCCTTCCAGAGAAGACAGATTTTCATCTTCATCCAGCTCCAGAGCATCCGAGCTGGTTTGCACCGAGGGAACCATCTCAATCCCAAACCTGGAAAACAGAACCATAGATGCGTCAAGAGAAAGCACAGCCAACTCCACAAGCAGTCTGGTCGGCAGCACATTTTAATCACAAACAAAGCCCAATCCATCACAAGGCAATGAATGGCCACATGTAGAAGCACTCTGCTGCAGTAATCCTCATCACTTACTGTAGCCTGGGGCAGGGAAGAAAAGGTGGACCCAGCAAAGGGACAGATCAAGAGAGTGAAGGTCAGTGTCCAGTTGGACATCAGCTCACCAAGGTAAAAGCACATCCAAGCTCAGGGCAGTAAAAGCTTTGCTGGCGACCAGAACTTCCATCGTCCATGCTATCCAGAAACTAGCTGCCCCAACAATAGACAATAGGTGCAGCGGTAGGCCATATGGCCCTTCGAGCCAGCACCGCCATTCAATGTGATCATGGCTGATCATCCACAATCAGTACCCCATTCCTGCCTTCTCGCAAATATCCCCTGACTCCGCTATCTTTAAGAGCCCTATCTAGCTCTCTCTTGAAAGTTTCCAGAGAACCGTCCTCCACCACCCTCTGAGGCAGAGAATTCCACAGACTCACAACTCTCTGTGTGAAAAAGTGTTTCCTCATCTCCGTTCTAAACGGCTTACCCCTTATTCTTAAACTATGGCCCCTGGTTCTGGACTCCCCCAACTTCGGGAACATGTTTCCTGCCTCTAGCGTGTCCAAACCCTTAATAATCTTACATGTTTCCATAAGATCTCCTCTCATCCTTCTAAATTCCAGTATACAAGCCCAGCCGCTCCACTCTCTCAGCATATGACAGTCCCGCCATCCCAGGAACTAACCTTGTGAACCTACGCTGCACTCCCTCAATAGCAAGAATGTCCTCACAACCACACTTCGGAACCCTAAATCACTTCCACCCCACACCTCCACATTCCACGGGGTCAATGCTCTAATTTACAAGGCGTTGGCTTGTCACCTCATCCACATACTTCACGCCTCCTCTTTCTCCATGGGTGTGCTCACAGCATTGACATCTCGTTGTCATCTGCTGCAGCTAATGGCCAGCCGGAGCTCACTTTAGTTGATCTCACTGCACTCAACCAGCAAGCAGTACACTTCACCCTCCCCACATCCACGCCTGGTGTCAATGGAGCTATACAAGGTCTGCAGTAATTGCCACCTTGTGGATTATGACTGAGCATGTCATAGTCGCCCCCAAGTCAGACCATGGGTTCAATTCTATTCCAGAGGCCCAACACAAACTTTTCTGCTCACATTCGAATGGAAGGAGGCAGTGGGCGGGAAGAGACCATCCTCAGTAAAATGGTGACAGATTTTAACCCAAGAGCCTAGCTACTCTCAGACCTGCATAGGAAAGATTCCACAGCACTATCTCACAAAAAGAAAAAATAAGTTGTCTCCTTACTGACCTTGGTAAACCCTTGTCCAAGTTCCCTGCTTCTTTTTAGCAACTTGCTGTATGACTTGATCCCAGTTGACGTGATGACGAGACACATTTAGCAACTGACGCACGGTTGGTTTCAGACCCGATTCCTTTTCCGATTCGCTTTTCCTCTGGTCTCCTATGCTGCGGATCCGGCGAGCAATGTTGAGATTGGGCTCAGGGGCGTGAGTCCCGGGCCTGGACTTGGAGTTGATGTGGCGGGTTAGGTCTCTCTGTACCGAGGTGGGGAGCCCAAGCTTGTTGAGTTCAGACAGGAGATGGTTGCAGCCCTGGGCCCCTCCGTTCTGCAGCTCAGGGTCAGAGGAACAATGATCAAAAGCTTCGGCCATGTTTGGGACCTCATTTGGATTTTTGGTTTCCGACAACACAAAGGGGAAGGTGGATGGCGACTGATCGCTTGCTCCTGAAGTCAAGGAGGCCTTTAAATCACATTTTGTTTTGCCGACTTCAGCAGCTACGTCATGCTGAGCATCTAACACAGCTGCTTGCTCTTTTATTGTTGTTGCACAAGGTTGCTTCTGATTTGAATATGAGTTGGCACAATCTACAACTGTATCTGGGTCCAATTCCTTCTTTGCTGATTTTGAGCAAGGTTGCTTCTGGCCTGAATGTGTTCCAGGTGAATCTACAACCATCGCTGGGTCTAATTCTTCTGCAATGTTAGTAAGTTCTTGGCTTATTTTCCTGGAGTCCCCTGGTGCAGGCTGCACCGGCTTTCCATTAGCTTTCTGAATTTTGTTCGTGTTTTTCCAGTTTTCCTTGTTACCTTCCCCAGACTCTTCGCCACTCTCTGGCTGACTCTCTTGTCCACATTCAGACTGACTCTGCCTCAGTGCTTCCCTCGCCAGTCTCAGCATCTCGCCCAGACTATTATCCAGCTGTGATTTATTGCCACCACCTGGCACAGCGAGTGAGGGCTGCAGCGTTGGGTCTGTGGTAGCTTCTGTCGAAAGGCGAGCCTTTGATGCATTGTTCAACTGTTGCATGCTCTCAGGCGGTGAAAATCTGTGTGTTTCCAAATTGGATGAGTACAAGCACTTGCCACTTTCCCTACCAAACAAGGGTTCACCTTTCTTGGAGACGGAATCTGAAGCAGAGGACACATGTTCGTGTGGAGGATTAGGGAACAATTTAGTGTGAGGTGTGGCTGAGAACGGGCTCTTTTCTACATCTTTACTTTCATCTTCTGCAGAGCAACCAGGTTGGGTGAGAGGTTTTGTGCTGTTATTTCGTTCCTCAGCCACCTTCCTAGAAATGAAACCACTGCCTTTTTGCTGGGCTTCGACATCTTTTGCATGTGCAGACTTGCAACTGCTCTCGGAATCGTTGCCGCTCTTGCTTCTCAGGCCAGGGTCCAGGGCCCCTGTGGACTTCTGAGGCCGGTAAGGAGTCCAGCGGTGCCTCTTATCCCTTGGGGGGTTGACACTCTTGCCTCCAGTCTGATCTCCTTTACTCTGGCCACTGTTGAAGATCAACATCCCTTTGACGTCATCGCTGGTGAAATCCATGTCGTATTCCTGCAAGGCGTAATCGCTCGCGTTCCACCAATCCGATGGAATTCTCCCCATCGCCCCTCGACCGGTGACCGGCCGTCTCCAGCCTTGCATTTTCTCCCAGGAGTGTCGATCTCTCAGACCCTCCATTTTATTCAACTTCTGCATTTTCCCTTTACTCCACTGCCGATCGGCCTCCTCCATTGGATCCATCATGTTGCCAGGCTGGAGCTTGCTGTTCAACCTGCTGCTCTTGTAGTGATGCTTGTTGTCCCCACCGCTGCCGGAATTAGTGGACAGGCCTCCTTGGTTTTTGTAATGACGACTAGCCGCCCCCCCTGGGCCACTGGGATGCCAGCTGTGATTCAAATTCCAGTTAGGTGCTCCTCCTTCTTCGGGCTGCCAGCTCTGAGAGGCCCACGGACCCGTTGAATGCCGGTTTGGGGCGCCACCTAAATTGGTCTTCCAGTGGTAAGCATTCGCTCTGCTACCTGCATACTCTCGTGGGGCCCAATCCCTCTCTCCTGCACTTCCGTGGTGCCATGCTGCCTGTTTGTATTGGCTCATAGGCTGATCTTCCCTCTTCCTCCGGTACCTCCTGTCCTCACCGTCTGTTGCTCGGTTTCCTGGTTTGGGCACGTCATTCTTTCTACACAAAGAGAAACAAAAGAATCCAACAGAATTTTTAAGAAGGAACTGCAGATGCTGTAAAATCGAAGGTAGACAAAAATGCTGGAGAAACTCAGCGGGTGAGGCAGCATCTAGGGAACAAGAAGAAGGGTTTCGGCCCTAAACGTTGCCTATTTCCTTCGCTCCATAGATGCTGCCTCACCCGCTGAGTTTCTCCAGCATTTTTGTCTACAATCCAACAGAATTATTGAATTTACAGTACAGAAAGGCGCTGTTGGCCATTACGGTAGTCTAGAGAATAGAAAATCCAAATGACTGCAGATACAGGAAACCTGAAATGAATAAAGAATGCTGGAGACTCAGGAGGTCCATGGGGACAGGCAAGGATCCAAACCTAAAAGGTTCGCTCCACATATGGTGCCTGATCATTTTCTGTTTCATTTTAGCTATGCCCAGTCTTCAGCGGCAGTTAGACTCCCAATCTAACTACCATTCTTTTACTAATATTCAATATATTCTTCAGTATTGGCTACCATCAAATTGCCTTCATATACAAGATGTTGGCAAGGCTGCACCTGGAGTACAGTGTTCAATTATGCTCACCCTGCTATAGGAAAGATGGCATGAACTGAAAAGGGTGCAGAAAAGATTTGAGGGGACCAGAGGGATGAGTTCTAGGGAGAGGTTTGGTATGCTAGGATAATATTTCTTGGGAGTGTAGGCAACTGAGGGGTGACCTTATAGAAGTGTAAAAAAAATTATCAGGGGATATATAGGGAGAAAGCACATTGCCCTTTCCCAAAGTTTTTGGAATCAAGAAACAGATAGTATAGGTGTAAGTTGAGAGGGGAAATATTTAATAGGAACTCAAGGGGTGACTTTTTCCACACAAAGGGTAGTAGATATGTGGACTGAGCTGCAAGAGGAAGCAGTTGAGGCAGGCCCAATAGCAACATTGAAAAGACATGTGGACAGGTACATGAATAGGAAAGGAACAGAGGGATATTGCTCAAGCAGTCCCATAGGACTGGCTTAGATGGATTATGGACAACTTGGGCCAAAGGCCATGTTTCCATACTTTTATAGAAAGCATTTCTGAAACCACCTCTTTTGATCCCCATCCACACTCATCGCACTTTCACTCTCACACTTTGGAAACCCTTTGTGGTTCTTTACTTCTCGTTTGCACTCTATTTCTCCTGGATCCATGCATTGATGGTGGAGCCAGCACTTTAGGCCTAGCCTCTTCCTCTCTCAAAGCACTTGCATTTTTCTGACACCTTTCACATTCCTTTCAGCCATTGCAGATGGTAAACTGCTTTAAGTTACCATTTAAAAGGGAGAAATTAAAAGGAAGAAATTTAATTGACAGCAAATAAAATTGTAATTTAGACAAGATGATGTTTTACTACTTCTGAAAGAGGGATAAATATTTGCAGGACACAGAAGAAGATATTTCTCTTGCAATTTAAAAGCATCATGAGGTATCTTACATTCACCTGAGAATACATACAGTCACTTGGCTTAATGCTTCACTCATTAAATATGATGATATAATTGGGCCACCATTGTAGAAGTCAGATTGCTGAACCCATGGAAAACGACTGGCCCAGATGGCATCCCCAGGTGCGTCTTCAAAACCTGTGCAGACTAGCTGGCAGGTGTGTTTGCGGACATTTTAAGTGTAACAAAGTATGCAATCATGTACTTTGGCAGTCGGAATAAAGGCGCAAACTATTTTCTAAATGGGGAGAGGATTCAGAAATCGGAGGTACAAAGGGACTTGGAAGTGCTGGTGCAGGAATCGTAGTAAGGTTGGTTGTAAGACAGGCAAATGCAATGTTAGCATTTATTTCAAGAGGACTAGAATATATACACGGGGATGTAATACTGAGGCTGGCTTTACAAGGCACTGGTCAAACCGCATTTGGAGTAATCCAAGCAGTTTTGGGCCCCATATCTGAGGACGGAATTGCTGGCATCGGAGAGGGTCCAGAGGAGGTTTATGAGAATTATCCTGGGAATGATTGGGTGAACGTATGATGAGCGTATGATGGCACTGGGCCTATACTCGCTGGAGTTCAGAAGAATTATTGAAACATCCACCATAATTAATTGCTTTGAGTGTCTGATCATGGTACACTTTAACTCTAGCCTCTCAGACAGACTTGATCCACTGCAATTCAAATACCACCGCAACAAGTCCACAGCAAACGGCATCTCTTTGACCCTACTCTCATCCCTGGAACATCTGAATATCAAGAACACCTACTTATATTGACTATAACTTTGCCTTCAACACCACGTTTCCAACAAAATTCATCTCTAAACTCCTTGACCTAGGAGTCAGCAGCTCCTTCTGCCACTGGATCTATGATTTCCTGACCCATAGACAATAGTGAGGATAGGCAACACATCCTCCACGATAATTCTCAGCACCAATACCATGTAAGGATGCATTCTTAGACCTTTGCTATATTCTTTATGTACTCATGATTACGTGGACAAATTCTGCTCTAACTCCGTTTACAACGTTGCAGAAGACACCTACTGTAGTGCAACACAAAAAGCTGGAGTAACTCAGCGGGTCAGGTAGCATCTCTGGAGAAAAGGTACAGGTGATGTTTCGGGACGAGAGCCTTCTTCAGACCCGAAAAGTCACCCATTCCTTTTCTCCAGAGATGCTGTCTGACCCATTGAGTTACTCCAGCTTTTTGTGTCTATATTCGGTTTAAACCAGCATCTGCAGTTCCTTCCTACACCACTGTAGTGTGTTAGTTCACAAACAATGAAGAGGCAAAGTACCGGAAGCTGATCGAGCACTTAGTGTGATTATGTCAGGATTACAGCCTCTCCATCAATGTCAGCAAAACAAAGTCATTGGCCATCAATTTCAGGGAGCAGGACGGAGTACACCACCCAGTCTGTCTCAACATTGCTGATGTGGAGATGGTTGAGAGTTTCAAGTTCCTAATGGAAATATCACCAATTTGTCACATTGATGCTGCTGCCAAGAAAGGAGACCGACACCTCTATTTCCTTAGAAGGCTGAGGAAATTCCGTACGTCTCCGATAACTCTTACCAATTTCTACAGATACACCACAGAAAACATCCTTTCCAGATGCATTAAAGCTTGACAAGGCATCTGTTCTGCCCAAGACAGAAGGAATTGCAATTATGGACGCAGCACAGTCCATTAAGCAAATCAAACTCCCCCCACCCACATCATCTACACTTCACCCTGCCTTGGGAAACCTGTCAACATTATCTAAAATCACTCAAATCACTCACACCCTCGTCATTCTCTCTTGTCCACTCTCCCATCGAGCAGAAGATAAATAAAACATGCAAGCATATACTACCAGACTCATGATTGGACCTTTCATATGCTAGGATTGAATTCGCAATCTTCCAATCTACTTGGTTGAGGCACTTTTTAAAAATCTGTACTTTCTCTGTAGCTGCAATATTATATACTCTGCAGTTTATTTTTTCCTTTTAATTATTTTTTGTACTCATGTGATATGATTCGCCTGGATAGCTTGTAAAACAAAGTTTTTCCCGTAACTCAGTGCATATGACAATAAGATGCTGATACCCCTGGCGACGCAGCATTCCCTCCGCACCACAGTTTTGTAAGCAACACTCTGTGGGTGGATTTGAACCTGGAGCTTCCTGACTGAGAATACCATATGTCACCTGCACCCTGCACCTCAGCAACATCTAAAAACATTGCATGTTCCAAATCAGCATCTTTTAGCTCTCTTGCTCACTTCACACCCTCCAGCCCACCTCCATCTTTGATTTGTCACAGACTGAGCAGAAATCTTACTCATACTTACTTTATTAGCCAAGTATGTTTTGCAAAATACGAGGAATTTGATACAGTCATACTAATAAAAAGCAACAGAACACACAAAATACATTTTAACATAAACATCCACCACAGAAACTCCTCTGCATTCCTCACTGTGATGGTAGGCGGAAAAAAGTTCAATCTCTTCCCTCCTTTGTCCTCCAGAGGTCGAGGGCCTCTAACCTTCTGTTGACAGGACGATCTTACTCCCGTAGCCAGCGGCAGGCCTCCTCGTTGGGGCGATCAAGCTCCTGCGTCAGGGGGAATCTCAGCTCCCCCGTGCTGGGTGATCTACCCCGGATCGGGGCTAGTCGACGTTGTGTGACTTCCGGAGCTTCCCGACTCAGTCTCTCCCGAGACTGCGAGCCCTTGATGTTAAAGTCTGCAGGCCGCAGTTGGAGTGTCGATCCCAGGCAAGCAATCGGATCCGATGGTAAGACCACGCCCCGCGGAGAGGACCAAAGTCAGTCCCGAGCAAGGCCTCCACCTCCACGATGTTAGGCCGCAGAGCGACCGGAGATACGACCCAGAATACAATCGCATCTCCCACAAGGCGAGAGATTGAAAAAAAACTTTCCCCCAACGCCCCTCCCACAGAAAACAAACCAGAGAAAATTAACATAAACTTTTAAAACACACTAAAAATAACAAAAAAAAGGACAAGGACACAGGCAAGGCTGCCATCGAAGCGCCACCTGGTGGTTCACCCTTTCTTCAAAAGGGCTTTAGGAGCTTTGATCAAAGTGGTACGTCCCTATCACCATCACATTTCCCTGCCCCACCTTTCACTGAAGGTGGGATCAGAGAGCAGGAAGAGTGGCTAACTTCACCTACACTAACCTGCCCTGGTGCTCTGAGGTCACAGATCAACAAAGTCCACAGTCACAGCCACAAAAGAATTAAAGGGCCTGTCCCACTTTGCGATTTTTTCGGCGACTGCGAGCGTCAGTGACTGACGCCCTTAAAACCGTCAAAGTTGTACGACATATGCGCTGACGTATGCTTACTGCGGATGACGTCCGGTTAGGGTTAGGGCTAGGGTCAGGGACCACAGATGGGCTGTAAAATATTCTTCCTTTAATGCATGGATTTTAAACATTAATATATGAAAATTAATACAATAAAATCAATTGTGCAAATAAAAAGATGATTGAGTCGTTCAGTTTTATTTGCAGATGTATTGGTCCGCTTCCAGATCCAATCACCGTCTCTAACTTTTCACAGGAATGGATTCAGTGAGGGTAGACTGAACTCCCCTCTCCCCTCCAACCCCCTCCCACCCCATCCCTCCTTCTCCACCCCCCACCCTTCTCCCCTCCCCTCTCCCCTTCTTCCCCACGCTCCACTCTTCTCCCCCTGCTCCACTCCCCTCACATCCCCTTCTCCCCTCTCCCTCCCTTCTCCCAATCTCCAACCCCCACTTTCCCCGAAGCCCCCCCATTTGTGGACCCAGCCTGCGACCAGCGATCCCCCGCACACTATCCCACACACGCTAGGGACAATTGATACAAACTTGTGCGCCTTTGGAGTGCGGGAGGAAACCCTAACCCTAACTCTCGGTTGATAGGCTTGGTTTAAGTATAAATTGTCCCTAGCATGTGTGAGATAGTGTGCGGGGGATCGCTGGTCAGTGCGGACTCGGTGGGCAGAAGGGCAACTGTATCTCTGAACTAAATGTGACACAGGGGTTGGACTCGAACCCCCAATGTTCTGCATGGGAACGAAAGTTGGCCACGAGTTGTCCCAGAGGCAGATCTCTCTTTCAATGGTCTCTCCAAACCCCCAGAGGCAGCGGGCTTTTCAACTGGGTACAGGCAATGTTGTCAATGTACCAGTGCCACCCACCTGCACCGGCCACTGAGTCTAAATACACACCACCCATTTTGAAGCAAGGCGAGGGGGCGGGGATGGGGGAGGGGGTATTGTTCCCAAAGTCTGCATTCATCCAATTGTCAATGTTACTAAAACAGATGATGTGGGCTTTGTGCAGTACTATTAGTGGGATCTAGATGTCACAGGCTGGATCCACAAATGGGGGGAGTCAGGGAAAGTGGGTGGGGGGGAGGGGGGTTGTAGAATGGGTGAAGTGAGGGAGAGGGGGAGAAGGGAATGTGAGGGGAGGGGGGGAGTGGAGAAGGGGGAGAAGAGTGGAGCAGGGAGAAAGGAGGAAGAGGGGGGGGGGAAGGGAAGAAGGGGGGGGGGAAGGGGAGGAGAGAAGGGTAGGGGGAGAGTGGAGGAGGGATGGGGCGGGAGGGGGGGGGGTGGAGGGGAGAGGGGAGTTCAGTCTACACTCACTGAATCCATCCCTGTGAAAAGTTAGAGACGGTGATTGGATCTGGAAGCGGACGAATACATCTGTAAATAAAACTGAACGACTCAGACATCTTTTCATTTGCACAATTGATTTTATTGTATTAATTTTAATATATTAATGTTTAAAATCCATCCATTGAAGGAAGAATATTTTATAGCCCATCTGCGGTCCCTAACCCTAACCGGGCGTCACCCGCAGGACAGCATACGTCAGCGTGTGACAGGGCTCACGACATGATGAGACACCCAGATGTCGCCCCTGGATTTTGAACATTCCAAAATCCTGGTGCGGCAGGGAGACACCGCGCATCACCCGCGCGTCACGACCCAACCACGACGCGACAGCCTCTTCTCAGGCTGTCGCCTAAAATGTCGCCCAAGTGGGACGGGCCCTTAAGGCTCTGGGAAATGATTAAGGAAAGTGAGGCATGGCGAGGTGGAGCACACGGGAAGGGGGCGAGTGTGCGTGAATGTGCATGAGAGAGTGGGTAAGTGGGAGGAAGAGAGCGTGAGCGCGGCGCGTGGGCGCAGGGAGGCCACGCGCCGCGCTCACTTCCTCCCGTTTATTTTGCTAGTGTCACCATTTCTCTCTGACCAATCCCCCTTGCATACCACAGGCAACTGTCGAAGGAATGTCACACGACAGTGAGTTTGACATAGTCGAGGCAGGTTTTAGCAAGGCTCTCAACATATTCCCAAAGGGCAGGCGCTCAGAGAATGCCAGTCCCATGTGATCCAAGATAGACACAAAATGCTGGAGTAACTCAGCGGACAGGCAGCATCTCGGGAGAGAAGCACAGGGTGACGTTTCGGGTCGAGACCCTTCTCCAGACTTTTGTGTCTTTTATGTCTATCTTCGATTTAAACCAGCATCTGCAGTTCTTTCCTACACACCTATGTGATCCATGGGCTGGATCTAAAATTGAGGCGGTAAGAAGCCAAGTTTAGAGACACAGAGCAAAAGAACCGCCATGTCCATGCAGACCATCAATCACCCGTTTACACTAGTTCTGTGTTACCCCACTTTCTCATCCACTCGCTACAGTAGTAATAATGGTAAAGACTATTTACAGAGGCCAATTAACCTACAAACCCATACATCATAGGGATGTGGGATGAAACCAGAACATCCAGAGAAAACCCACGCGGTCACAGGTAGAATGTGAAAATTCCACACAACCAGCACCCGAGGTCAGGATCGAACCTGGGTCTCTGATGCTGTGAGGCAGTAGCTCTACCAGCCGCTGTGCTACCCCTAAGTGTTGGCGTGTGGTGCTGTTGGGTGTGCACAGGCCCGGGAATGATTCCACGCGCTTTGTAATAGAGGGAGGGGAGGGGTGTGTGTGTGTGTGTGTGTGTGTGTGAGTGTGAGTGTGAGTGTGTGTGTGTGTGTGTGTGTGTGTGTGTGTGTGTGTGTTTGTGTGTGTGTGTGTGTGTGTGTGTGTGTGTGTAGTTCGCACAAGTTGTGTTCCACGCATTGCAGGAAAGGTTGTATTGGAGAGGGTGCAGAGGACATATTGCCAGGATTGCAAATTTGTCGTTATTAAGTAAGATTTGATGAGCTGGGGTAGTCTTCCTTGGAACAAAGGTGCCTGAAATGAGATTAAATACAGGTGTAAGAAACAAATGACAGAACTGAATTTTAAGTAGGAAGGATCCATTTGCCTTAGTGGTTACTTCAGAAGTGGGCGGCACGACTTGGTTGCAGCGGCCTCTGCAGTCCGTCTGTCTTTTTTATTTTTTTTGTTTCGTTTGAGTTTTGTTTTTAGTGTTTTTTTAACGGGGTATGTGTGGGGGGCGGGGGGCGGGGGGTAGGGAGGGGGAAACTTTTAAAATCTTTTCCCTGCACGGGAGAACCGACCTTTCTCTGTCGGGTCTCCGTTGTCGTTGGGACCTAGCACCGTGGAGCGGCCTCCAACCGGAACGACCTGGGGCTCCAGTCGCGGAGCCTGCGGACTACTCACCATCGTGGAGCGTGGAGGAGCTGCGGTGACGCGCGGCTGTGACCCGACCCCGGAGATTCGGAGGCTTCAGCCGCAGGTCTGGTGGACGGTAACATCGGGAGCCATGGTGGGAGACCGCTTGGTGGGAGACCGCTTTTCGGAGCTCCCGCAACGGCAGCTACTCCTGCCCGAGTTGCGGGGTTGAAGATGACCTGGAGCGGGGTGTGGCATCGCCCGGTGCGGCATTGGTGGCCGTGAGACTTGCTGGCGCTACCGGGGGCTACAACATCAAGACCCGGAGCGGGGTCTGGCATCGCCCGGCGCGGCTTTGGTGGCCGCGGGATATGTTTACAGTCGCCCGCCGGGGGCTTTGACTCTGACATTGGGAGGAGAATGGAGTGCAGGGGAGAGATAAGACTTTGCCTTCCATCACAGTGAGGAGGAGACTCACTGTGATGGATGTTTGTGTAAATTGTGTTGTGTCTTTTTTAATTGTTTGTATGACTGCAGAAACAGAATTTCGTTTGAACTTAGGTTCAAACGACAACAAATAAATATCTAAATCTAAATCTAAATACTGGGGGAAGGAGGCATTGATGTAAAATAATTGATAGATGCATTAGAAGGATGAGGGTAAGGGAGGGCGATAGCCGTCTGGGCCTCCTGCCCGAGAGACTGACAAGATATACACACTCCTCACATACCATCAGCCCCTGCCACGCATTTGAAGACGCGTGATCTGCAGGCTGCAGACCAAGTGCCGGGAGGTGGAAGTGAGCAGGTCAGCTCTTTTTCTCCAGCGGAGAAAATGGTAAAAACAGTGGAAAAATGGCCAAGTTTCCAATTATTTGCGTTATCCGGGCAAATCAAAGGTTTTTCACTGTGTCTCAATAATGTGACGCAAATAAACCGATACCAGTCCAGCACCATGTTTCCTACAAACCCCAGTGGAATGAAAGTTTTTTTACTCGTATTACCACTATCTGAAAGTCATGTGATGAGCAATGAATGTCAGCACGCAATAAACACACCCTGGGAATAAAACTAAATTAGCTGGTAGTTCAGCAAGATGAAAGAAAGGGCGCAAGATCCACCTATGGAGAAACTGGTGCTGCAGAGTCAGAGGGAAATCATTTAAAGCAGTAGCATTCAATTTCTGGACATCAGGCCATGGAACCTAGACTTTGTTTCACCAATACTGCACTGCCGTTACTGCAATAAACAAACTGGTGGAGGAACACAGTAGTTAGGGCAGCATCTGTGGAGGGAAATGGACAGAAGACCTTTCAGGTCAGGATCTTTGTTCTGAAGACCTGAAACATCGACGACAAGCCACAAAAAGCTGGAGTAACTCAACGGGACAGTCAGCATCTCTGGAGACAAGGAATGGGTGTCGTTTCGGGTCGAGACCCTTCTTGAAACAGCGGCTGTCCTGTTCCCTCCTCAAATGCTGCCTGACCTGCTGAGTTCCTCCGCCCGTTTGGTTTTTGCTTGGGATTCCAGCATCTGCAGTCTCTCCTCTCTCCACTGTTGCTGCCCTGCCTGAAACCAGCTGAGGAATGATCCAGAGCTTTCCATGGCTTCAATGCTCATTCCTCAAACCAGCAGATATTAAAATGCAACTCAAAGGAATTCCTCTGGCGGGGGTGGAGAGTGAGACAAGGGTGAGTTCTGATAAAGGGTCCTCGATCTGAAATGTCCCTTTTTACACAGATGCCGCATGACCTGCTGAGCATTTTCTGTTATTTCAGTTTTCCATCATCTGCATTTGTTTTTTAAATTCCACTCTCACTTTAACTATTAGGCTCTATTACACAAGCTATTTTTTTGTTTATTCTTGCAACAGTTATACCACAATGAACGCAGAAGTCAATTACAGTTGAGAATTGAATGGCAAATTGGTGTTACTTTAACACCAATCAAGCAATGACAACCCCCCCACTGATCATTCTTTACTGACGTCCAATCCCACCACATCAGAGATAGACATACACCAGCAAAGTTTCAATAAGACTGTTCCTCAGTCACTCAGCCCCAAGCCATTCTCGTGGCAATTCCCACTCTGGTATTCAAGTGCGGTCTTACCTTTTCTGTTCTTTCCGTTGACTAATCAGTTGAGTAAGTTCCTTGTCAAAGTATTCTTCTTCTTTGCCGTCATCCTTGCTGTTCTCCTCACTCTCCCCGGTCTCCACCTTCTCTTTGTGGTGCTGGCTGGAGATGTGCTTGGCGTAAGCCGAAAGGCCCACCACATTCACCCTGCAGACGTGGCATTCGTGCTTGCAGTCCCTGTCGAAGGAGGGAGACAGCGGTGGTTGCACGGTGCTGACAGGCATTTTAGAGGGGGCTTATGCTCAGCATGGAAGGGAGAAGGAAGAGTGGGGGAGAGGGGTGGGGGTTCGGGGTGGTGTTTACACCATCCCCGGTTCCTTCAGCTTAACATTTATCTGGTGTAGCTGTGGCAGCCCATGCTTCTGCCACTTTCGCCTGCCCTGAGCTCAGTGCACTCCCTTGACTGGGAGCAGAGCAGTGAAAGTCACCTCGGACTCAAGCACATTCTCCACAAGCGGCCTCGGTGGATAATGTTAAGTCAGGTGCTATGTGGCAGCCCTAGCAACAACTTCCTTATTTAATCACATCTCCTGCTAATTCTGACGGCAGGGAGTTGCTACCAATGGCAGGCCTGTAAAAACAGCCAGCCCAGTTTAGCAGCGCTGATCGGAATTTCGAGAGGGTGGAGCTGGTGGCAGCTGTCAGGATATGCTCCACGAAGCAATGCTTTATTAGGAGACACCACAGCTTTCATTTTTTCTTGCTGATCTTATCCACCAAACGCAGTTGTTGCAATGTTAACATCTGTTGTACCCCATATTTTCTTTTCCATAGAGCAGCTTCACTTTTTATTGCCTTCTGCAGCTTACATGGACATTGTTCATGGCAATTCTAACTGGGAAATAGCAGGCAGCTCGGATAATATGAACAAATCCAATTCATCTCTCAACAAGTATGGGAGGCTGCGTTTGACAAATCTACTGGAGTGCTTTGAGGGTGTATCTAAGAGTGGATGAGGGGGAACTAGATGTGTTGCTTTTGGATTTTCAGGCAGCTTTCAAACATGTTCCATGTGTAAGGCTGGTAAAAGAGGTTGGAGCATGTGGAATTAGGGCAAGTGTGGGGAGAGCTGGCAACAACGAAGGCGAGGAGCAAGGCTGGCAGGAATGTGAACAGGTAGGTCCTTGTGTTTGCCCTCAAGGTCGGCTACGGGAGGCACCATCGGGGCACAATGGTGGACAGGCGAGGAGAGGTAAGTTGGCTCACCAGGCGATGGAGACGGCTGGAGGCTCGCAGCAGACTGGGGCTCGGCTGGATTGGGCTCCGCTCCATAACACCTAGACGTTGGAAGGTCGCTTAAACCCGGCACCTCTTGCATCTGGTCTCAGTACACTACTTTTGTACACTTTGCTAATCAGACATTGTGCTTAGGTACGACAATACTATACTGAACTGTATACAAAAAAATAATTTCACCGTGCATTTACAGTTGTGACAATAAAGCACCAT
This sequence comes from Malacoraja senta, assembly GCA_038087875.1. Classification (NCBI taxonomy): domain Eukaryota; kingdom Metazoa; phylum Chordata; class Chondrichthyes; order Rajiformes; family Rajidae; genus Malacoraja; species Malacoraja senta. Next base: position 56,966,555 of record CM075978.1, on the reverse strand, counting down.
TGACCATTGAAGTGTAGCCTCACGTCTATAGTAACATCAATAATCTAATAACATATCATCTGTGCAACTACATATATTGGGACAATTTATCTGCTCTTCAAATAACACGTTTAACATTAATTTGAGAAGCAGCTCACCTGAAGGAGAGTGCTACACTATCTCAGTATTTACACCAGTCTCACAGACAGGACTTGGGCTGACAACTCTCTGTATTAAAATCACCTCTACTATTCAATGAGCTGTGCTGTATAAAATAAACACTGAGCATCTATACCATTGATGTATCTTAGACATTCTTTGCGCTACAGATTCAGCTCCCTTCTACACTATCAAGGCCAGAACTGTTCAATGCTGATCAACTGCAGAATCTAACTGGAGAAAAGAAGTGACTACTGCTGGAAGTTTAAAAATACACCACAAGATAATGCAAAGCATAGCAAGTCTTTTTAAGTGGTGGGAATTCTTTGATACAGAGACAAAAAAACGGATTTAATACTATGCTGTAGATGCACGTGCGTTTTTAAGCAAGCAGTCAACTTAAGGACACACAATAGGCTGACAAAATATAACCATGAAAGTATGTAGTATAGCAGTGGACCTGGGAATTGAATTAAATCACCAACAGGAAGGCCGCCAATGGATTGATTTGCAATGATGTTACCCAATGATCATTTTTGTGTGTATCATTCTTTCTTTTTTTTTTAAATCAATCTATTCTTAGGTACAGGAAAAGCAATGCAAAGTTTACAGATGTAGAACATAATAGAAAGTGACAAGGATAGTTAAGTATCAAGGATTGTAGGATCACATGGCACAAAAGCAGGCCCTTCCGCCCACTATGTCCATGCTAACCATCAAGTACCCGTCCACATTAATTACATTTCACAGCACTTGGTCTGTAGCCTTCTAGACCTTGGTGTTTCATGTGCTCACCGACATACATTGTAAGCATTGTGAGTCTCTGATTCCAGCACCTACTCAGGCAGTGTGTTTCAGACGCCAGACACCCTCTGGGGGAAACGGTTATTCCTCAGATCTCCTCTGAGGCCTAAAACTATGCCCTCTAATTTCAGACACTTATGCTATGCAGAAAAGCTTCCTACCATCTGCTCTCTTTATGCCCTTCCTAATTGTGTCCACTTCTCTCAGGTCCTCCCTCAACCTCCTTTGTTCCACACCAAACAAATGCAGTCTCTCCTCATAACTGAAACACTTCATCCCAGGCAACATCCTGGGGAATTTCCTCTGCAACCTTTCCAGTGCAATTAAGGCCTTCCAACGGTAGTGACCAGAACTGCACACGGAACTCCAACTGTGCCCTAACCGAGGTTTCATATAGCTGTACCATGCTCTCCATTCTTCTATATTCTATGCTCCCTATGCCTTGTTCACCATCTTAGTTATCCATAAGACTTCAGATATCCCTATCCTTGTACGTCAAGATCTCTGCTCCTCAATACACCATAGAGTCCAACCATACATTGTACATGTCCTATCTTTATTAGTACTCCCAAAATGCATCACTTTGCACGAGCCGGTATCAATTTTCTTTCTGCCAGTTCTTCACCTATTGTTCCAACTCAATAATTTCATCCGTTAGCCTAACACTATCCTCCTCATTATCAACACCACTAATATTTGTATCATCGGCATACTCACTAATTATAGCTTCTACATTCGCATAGTCAGAGAGTTAGTAACACCACTAATATTTTTGTCATCTGCACACTCACTAATTATAGCTCTTACATTAAGAGTCAGTGATATTCAGCCTGGATACAAACCTTTTAGCCCAACATGTCCATGCTGGCCAGGTTTTATAACTGAGCTAGTCCTACTTGTTTGTGTTGACCCCCCCCCCCCCCCCCCCAAAACGCCCTCCCTCTCCCCATGCGTCTTTCCTCTCCCCATGTGCCTATCCAAATGTCTTTTAAATTCCAAATTTTTGCCGTGTATAGAAAACCACAAAGGCCCAGCTTGTGGAACTGATCACAAGCTTCCAATCACAAAACCGTCCACCTTCACCCACTGTCACATATTACCAGGGCAAGTTTGGATCCAATTTGACAACTTGCATGGGGATCCCATAGGCTTTAAAAAAAAAAAAAATTCAAGGGATGTGGGCTTCTTTGGCTGAGTCAACATTTAATTTCCCATCCCTTGAGAAGATAGAGATGAGCTGCATTCTTCAATCGCAGCAGTCCTTGAGGTGCGGGTCTACTACAATGCTGTCAGGGAGGGAGTTGCAGGACTTTAACCCAGCAATGGTGAAGGAACCTTTTGGAGCAGTCTCACATTTGGAAAAGTATGTTGATCAAAGAATTAAGCTCGCATCTGATTACTTATGGTTTACAGAGGAGCAGAATACAATAGCAAAGTGATTGTAATGAAGCTTCAATGATCACTAGCTTGCCCTCAGCTGAGTCAATGGACAATTCTGGGCACTGATCTTTCATGAAAGATGCCAAGGACTTTGGAACGGTCCAATGGAGATTTACGAGAAAGCTACTAACAAAAAGAGAAAATGGTGGTGGAATTACATACCATGAGAAAGAAATGTCCTAATAGAAATTTTCAAATGATGGGCTTCGATAGAGTAGGCAGAAGAAGGTTATTCCGACTAGTAAGTGAATAAATTAACCAGGGATATAGATTTATAAATCATTGTAGAGAGATTTAGAACAGGGATATGTAACCAGCACTGGCACAGTGGGCCAAATGGCATCTTTCGGCAAGTTTCTATGATTAAACTATGTGGATCCTCTGTTCCAGACACTTAGCTTTCCAGAGTCAGTGCATTACACAAGCTATGGCCTGCAACATGAAGCATTTACCTTCCTTTCAGGTTCTCAAGCTCCCTGTGGTGCAGCATGCTCCTCATGTGTTCATCCATTTCCTACAATAAACACAAACCAATTATTACTCTCCGTGGCTGTATTTTTTTAAATTACAAAGTCTTACAGTTGGGAGGACAAGAGTTTACACACAAATTAGGCACAAACAAAAAACTGACCTCAGATTAACTCCCGGTCAGTGCTAAGTTAACCCATCTCAATTGGGAATCACTAAATTTGGCTCGGAGAAACAAATAAAACCTTTCACTTTCTAATAACTATCTCTGGAAGAGAGTTGGGTGAGGGCAAACTGAGATTCAGTACTGGTAACTCACCAATCTATATTATTAAAAGTCTGATCTTGACCACTTCCTGTTGTTCTGTATATTGATTTTAGAAAACACGCTGCCACTTACGGGTGTGATTTTTTTGCCATCTTACTCAGAGTCCCCCTCCATTGCGCAGGACAAGAGGATTTTTCCCATCGATGAAAAATAAAAGAGTTATTAGTGTTTAAAAAATGTTGAGATTCTCTCTCCTGAAGGCCACGCCCCTTCCGGTGGGACTATAAAACCCGGAAGTGTTGAGTGCCTCAGTCAGTCTCTGCAAGATGGGGGAAGCGAGAGGGCCACGTCTCTCAGTCTGAGCTGTGAATAACACTGAACACATGTCTAACTAAACTGTGAGTGGTTTTACTGACCTGTCAGTGCCCTTAATGTGGTTTGAAAATATAGTTTGGAAAAGCTGTGTTGCCCTTGGTTTGGGAATGCTAAAGCTGTGTTGCCTACTTAAAGTTGCCCTGCCTAATTAAAGTTGCCCTGCCTAAAGTTGCCCTGCCTAATTAAAAAGTTGGTTTGAGAATGCCTTGCCTAATTGAAAAGTTGTTTTGAGAATGCTAAAATTGCCTTGCCTAATTGAAAAGTTGATTTGAGAATGCCTTGCCTAATTGAAAAGTTGGTTTGAGAATGCTAAGGTTGCCTTGCTTAATTGAAAAGTTGGTTTGAGAATGCTAAAGTTGCCTTGCCTAATTGAAAAGTTGGTTTGAGACTGCTTTGCCTAATTGAAAGGTTGATTTGGGAATGCCTTGCCTAATTGAAAAGTTGGTTTGAGAATGCTAAAGTTGCCATGCCCAATTGAAAAGTTGGTTTGAGAATGCCAAAGTTGCCTTGCCTAATTGAAAAGTTGGTTTGAATGCTAAAGTTGCCTTGCTGTCTATATAATTAAAAGTCTAATCTTGACCACTTCCTGTACGCGCTGCATATTGATTTTAGGAAATACGCTACCACGTACGGCTGTGATTTTTGGCCATCTTACTCAGGGTCCCCCTCTGCTCATCGGGTGCCGAGGATTTTTCACATCGATGAAAAATTACAGAGTTATTAGTGTTTAAAAAATGTTGAGATTCTCTCTCCTGTCAATCACGCCATGAAGGCCACGCCCCTTCTGGTGGGAGGGACTATAAAACCCAGAAGTGTGGGCGTGGCTCAGTCTCTGCAAGATGGAGGAGCGAGAGGTCACGACTCGCTGTCATTAGTGGCCTTGCACCCTGCTTGAAATGGTATGAAACTGCACTTGAATTTGGTGGCCTTGAACCCTGCTAGAAGTGGTAAGAAACTGCACTTGAATTTGGTGGCCTTGCACCCGGCTTGAAATGGAATTTCAAGGAATAGCCGTGTCAACTGCCAGCCCACCAGCCGTGAGTGAGCTGCTAGCACAACAGGCTAGAGTGACTGAGCCTGTTGTGCTAGCCCAAGAATCCATTTGGCCCACAATGTCCATACTAGCCCTCTGGAAACCAGTCCCTTCAGTCCACAACACCCATACTAGCGCTCCAGAAAGACCCGTCCCCCCCCCCCCCCCCCCACTAGCCACCAATATTGGAATTGGTGGAGAGATGGAATCTTGCATTGGGGGACCAGCCCTCCCGTGTGATGCTGGGACCCAACGGGTCCCACTTAGTCTGGTAATACCTAAACCCTTTCCAGAAACTACCATAACTACTCCATAACACTGTGAAAGCACCTTTACAGACCTCTGTTCATTGAGGCAGAGTTATAAAACACGGAAACAGGCTCTTTGGCTCAACTCGTCCGTCAACTGAGACCTGAGCTAGTCCCATTTACCCGCACGTAGCCTATGTCCCCCTCAACCACTCTTATCCTTGTATCTGTCAAAATGTAATAAATGTCGTAATTGCACGCACCTCCACCATTTCCTCTGGTAGTTCATTCAACATATCCACCACCCTATGTGTGAGAAGGTTGCCGCTCAGGACCCTTTTAAATCTTTCCCCCTTCACTGTAAATCTATGCCATCCAGTTTTAGACTTGGGAAGAAGACTGACCATCCACCTCATGAACATTTCATGATGTTATATACCTCTTTAATGTCACCCCCTCAACCACCTATGCTGCAGGAATAAAGTCCCTGTGTATCCTGCCTTTCCTTATAATTTAAGCTCTCTAGACCCAGTCACATCAAGGATGCAGCTCACCACCACTTTATCATGGCCAGCAAGGTTTGAACGATAAGTGCTAGCCTTGCCAGCAACATCCAGATCCTGTAAAGAGTAATAAGCCATTACCCTGCTGGCACTCAACAGCTATAATTCCAGGTAAAGGCTCGGTGGAAGCTCACTAACACTGGGTCCAACAACTTTGAGAAAGGCGATGAAAAAGTAGAAACTGGGAATTGACAGCAGAAACTGCAAGAATTAAGTTCCTAGGCTCAGGGAATCAACCCCTCAGATTTAGATCTCCAATTGAAAGGAATGGTTTCTGAGCTTCCAAACTTGAGGATAGACACTAAAAAAAGAGGACGGTCACAGAACTCATCCTATCTCAACAATAAGCGAGTTCGGTATTCCGACTGCACATGCCCGGGTCATAGGTCACTAGCTATAAAGCAGTCTTGGCAACGGTGGTGCTGCATTGTGCGCAGGGTTACGTTTCGGTTGTAGTCGGGATCGGCTCTCCGTCGCTGCGGGTGCTGTTGAGTTGCTGTTGGGCTGTCCCCATCCCCTACCCGGTGTCCTGTCCCTGTCCGGAGGGGCAGCCCAGGAGTTGCAGCCGCTGGCTCCAGCTCGGCTCTGCCTGTCCCGCTATGTTGGTCGGCAGCCCTCCACCTCCACCCCCCCGCCCCTCAGTCCGACACCAAAATCCTGCTGAAGATGGGCACCCACCAGGCGACTCAGAGCCGCTGCTGCTGGAGTTGTCCTGGTCAGAGAGAGAGTCTGCGGATGGGCTCCTGCCGGCCATGGGCAGGCCGGGCGACCGCTCGAGCTGCGGGTACTGTTGGTGATGTTGGTGCTGGGGGCAGCAGCAACCTCCACCCCTTCCCTTGCCCAGCCCCAAGCCCAGAGTCTGGGCCAGCTCCAACTCCAGGTCAGGACTGAAGGCAGCCCGCAGCGCGGCCCAGTCTAGCGCCGGGCCGGAGGAGGCCGAGCCCAGGCTGGCGCTCTGGCGCAGGCAAGGCCGGGGCCCTCGCTCCTCCTCGGGGTTGTGGATGAAGTGGCAGCGGGTACCCTAGGGGCATAGAAACATAGAAAATAGTTGCAGGAGTAGGCCATTCGTCCCTTTGCTGTCTCTTCATGCTACCTGCTGCCAAGTTGAGCATATTCCGCAAATGTGTGGAAATCCACACCTACACCACAGAACTAAAATAAAACACAAATTACTTTTCACATTTCCACCCCCACCGCCATCCCAATTTAGCCTGGAATCACCCCATATCAAATTCTCATCCGTGGACCAGTTATGGAAGGAAATAAAAAGTAGATTTTTAGAAAGTGAGTGACTGCCAAGAAATAGTTTGAAAATTACCCCTTTTGAACTGTAAATGATGTTACACAAGATGCACTTCCTCTCTCTTCCCATGGTGGAGAACTGGACAGCCGTGGACGTACACCTATAAAAACAAGACAAGTTCAATGATACTTCATTGTCACATGTATCTAGGTACAGTGAACATTTTTTTTGCATACAGTTCAGTAACAATTTTACTATACATTAGGCACTATCATACTCAAGTACAAGAGAGTAAGATACTAGATGTCAGAGCTTGTCTGCACACTGCGACCAATTCAAATTCTCTTGAAATATAATCCATTAATGTCAAATGTCTCAGCAAAATTGATATACATTAAGTGTAAAAAAAAACATTTTATGGAAAGGTGGTACCTTCACCGATGGACAGAACGCACAGCAAGAGATCTGTAGGTTAATAATCTTGTCCAAATCCTTTTCACACTTCCCTTTCACTGACAAATAATCGTCACCAAGTACCCTCTCGCCAATTCTCCAATTGCTGTGCATATCCTCTCAAAATTGGGCATAAAATGGAAATTTCTCAATACATGCATGAGGAAATTAAAGCAGACCCAAGTGGAGACTTTCGAAGAATCCAAATATCAGCTTGCGTACCAAACTTGCTGTCATTAACGTTTCTTTGGAGTTGTGAAGCCGACAAAGGCTTTATTTTTATATATCTGCCATAAGGGTTAATGCCAGCCATTTTCTGTCAACACTAACTAACACACATTACACAATGTGAGGAGGCCTTGGTAATGAGCGTTTATAAAGAGAGAACCATCGTAATTCTATTCATCTAGGTAGATGCCTGCAACCTTGAAGATCACGAGAAAAGGGTTAGTTCCATGAAGTTAAAAGGCTAGACTGAAGTAAATAACTTCCCGCCATTAGCATCAATGTCTCCTTGGCTTTTATTCTTAACTGATTTAATTAATCAATCAAAGTGCAATCAGTAAAGGCAAATGAGACAAACAATAGAGACATGTATTGTGGTCTGACAGGCAAGGGCTCATGAGGACAATAAAGAGTGAAGGGTTCAAACTATCATTCTTTGGGGTTAGAAAATATAATTAAAGGAAACATTCAGCCATTAATCTCGTTATCTTTGTGGTACACTTGGAATGAGATTAACAAAAGGAAAAAATGGTTAATAAATCAAGTACTATTTGACAGAGTAGACCTTTCTGTGGGTGCAGAGCATGATACCTCACAGTCCCAATTCTTTATTACTAGTTTATGTATGTGCCTGGTGCTTAAGATTGCAAGACAAGGCATATGAACAAAGCCATCCTACACTGTCTTTCATGAAGTTTGGATCTTACATCGTCTCTTGGTTCACATTTGGGGCTCACAGTGCAAGGGTGTTTGGCGGCACTCCCACCACAACAGGAAAATGCGCATTGTGATACTTTCAAGGTTACAGGAGTCGGAAACTACAACAGGGATTTAATGTTACAATTCACATGTTATACCATTGTCTTCACATGTACTGGTCAGCAAAAAATGCATTCTGGCCTGAGGAGTCTGGAGATAAGCTAAGGAGCGACTGAGGCAGCCCAAACTAAAAGTAATCCACCACTACTACTGCTCTGATCTGTCCACCTGGCCTCCAAGACATTTCCCAACGTACCAATGTACATGGAGGAAGGAGGAACAAACAGAAAGAGGAAGGCAAGATGGAGGGTTATGTATTTGGGATGTAGGAGGAAACTGGAGCACCTGGGGGGATCTCTTCAGTCTCAGGGGTAACATGCAAACTCCAAACAGACAGCAGGAGAGATCAGGATTGAAACCGTATCAATGGAACTGCACCACCTGCGTGGCAATAAATACATGCAGAAGAAACACTACACCTTTTCTGTCCAAAGATGTGAGAGTACACTGCTATTTCACATAGAGATCAAGATGTGTTCTTGGGACGGCTGGGTACATTATCTGCAGACAGCATTGCCGGATACGTCCTGTACAGGCAGACTCACTACCAGCACAGCCGGGTACATTATATACAACAACACTGCCGGATACATTCTGGACAAGCAGACTCACTAACAACACAGTTGGGTACAATCAATATACAGCCAGCATTCTAGATACATAATATACGGGCAGATTCACTGACAGCACTGCCGGGCACATCTTATACATACAGTGTCACTAAGTGTGTAGGAAAGAAGGTAAACACAAATCGAAGGTAGACACAAAATGCTGGAGTAACTCAGCGGGACAAGCAGCATCTCCAGAGAGAAGGAATGGGTGACGTTTCAGGGCAAGACACTTCTTCAGATTTCAGTCTGAAGATGTCCCGCTGAGTTACTCCAGCATTTTGTGTCTACCTACAGTGTCACTAACATCAGTGCGAGTATATTATATGAAGACTGTTACAGACAGCACTGCCGGGTACATCATATACAGACAATGTCACTGGCAGGGACATTGTGCACACATTGTGTCACTGACAGCTGTGCAAGTTACATTATATTACACATAGTGTCACTGCCAGGGACATTATATACAGACAGTCACTGATAGCATTGCCAGGTACATTATATACAATCAATGTAATGGAGAAAGAGTTCCGGAATAGTGCGCGGGTACATTTGAAACAAGCAATGTTCAATATAATCAACAAAAAGACCGGCGTAGCCAGGGCATATACTAGTGCCCATGACTATATCTTTGACGAAGAAAGTAGGAGTCAAACGAGATGTTCACGATGAGGGTGTGATATTAGAGGGATGGATAGGACAAAAAGATATTATACCATAATTAGCTATACTATACCTCATATGATACTAAAGCTCAGAGCTGGCCCTCCCTCCAGCTTTCAACATCTCTAACAAGGAAAGCTTCTTTGAATGATCCCAATCAGAATCCTTCAGTCATTACATCAACAATCACTTTAGATTTCACTCTGATATTGCCCTTGCACCATGCATGTTATGCTCTTTGTTCATTTTCTCCCTCTATCTCCATTAGCCACGGACCAGAGAGCCTCTATAACTTACCCCCACATCAACTCTCAGATATATTCCCTTTCTCTCCATTCCATGCCCACCTTCACTATCGCTTAAAACTAATATTTCCTTTTCCCCCAGTTCTGATAGAGGGTCCTCAATATAAGATGTTAACAGTTGCTCGTCACACAGATATTACCTTTCCTGGTAAGCATTTCCAGCATTTTCTCTTTTAGTTGTAGCAGCATTGGTACAAAAGAAAAACTCATTGAATGTACAAGAGGCAGCTACCGAGAACAGTACAGGTAGTTCTGCTATATTGTGACAACTGGATTTCTAAGAAACCTCGTGTTGTAGAAAATCATGTTATAAAGACAACTATATCAATGATGGAAAGGGGGTTAGGGGATGGACAGTTTCATGATACAGAAACAAAGTTAGTATTCCCCACAATTAAAAAGAATAAAGGTCTTTTCAATTTAAATTGGTTTAATTTTGTTTCTGCAAGCTAAAGATACTGACGGCTGTATGTTATGCTGTTCAATAGAATATTATTGCACAAGCGACTGCTTGTCAATTTCCTGGCCACTCACAATGAAACTTACAGAATGCGTTTTTGGGAGACAATGGTGGCTGATTACAGTGGATAGTCACATTTTTGTTCTTTGACTTAAACCAACTCATTGCAAGAATATATCCATCTGCCATTACCTATTGCTGGAAGATATGTAGGTGTACAATCACACCAATACCACCATAAACCCAACTACAATGCATGTCACATACTTTCTAATATTTATGTTATCTTCACCTCTAACCAGACATCCACTTACAAAGCTTACTGCTTGCAACCACTGCCTAGCTCTAAGTTCAATTCCACCCATCGTGAGTTACATCAACTAGATGGATTCAGTCTCAGTATAAAAGGACGTGCCTTTATTACGGAGATGAGAAGGAATTTCTTTCGCTGGAGGGTGGTGAATCTGTGGAATTCTTTGTGACAGACAGCGCTATTGGGTATTTTTAAGCCGAGATTGATAGGTTAGTAAGGGTGTTAAAGATTACGGGGAGAAAGCAGAAGAATGGGGTTGTAAAGGAAAAATAGATCAGCCTGATTGAATGATGGAGGAGATTCTATGGGCCAAATGGCCTAATTCTACTCCGATGTATTATGATCATATGAACTTATGATTCTTTAGGTAGCACTTCCTCAAGTGGGAGTCAAGGCAATAAGAATCAGCAGACAACAGATCAAGATGTTCACGACAATTAAGTCCGATTCCATAAGCCCAGAAACTCAAGTGGATCAATCACAAGATCTTGTAGCAGCAAGTCAAGGCACCTCAAGCTCAGCCCAGATTCACTCAGCAAAAAAAAAGGAATGCTCCTGGAGGAACACAGCAGAGTGTGTTTAAACTGGCTGCTTCCTCTCGACTCCTTCAGTTAAGATGAAGGGTCTCAACCTGAAATGTCAACTCTCCATTTCTCTCCAAAGATGTTGCCTGACCCACTAATCTCCTTCAGCAGCTCTTCATTTTGCTTAGTGAATTTGGGCTGAGCTTGAGGTCATAAGGTCATGTGATAGGAGCAGAATTAGGCCCATCAAGTCTACTCTGCCATTCAATCATGGCTGCTCTATCTCTCCCTCCTAACCCCATTCTCCTGCCTTCTCCCCATAACCTCTGACATCTGTCGAGGTGCCCCCTGACTTTGTTTTTCGAGCCGTTTAACTCTTGCAGCTACAAGATCATGTGATTGCTGGTGTCCAGCATCTGCAGACTCTTGTGCCACCAGATCCACCCAGACCACACCCTGAGCAGCGTGTCCGGATCAGGACAGACACCCCCTAGGCCCCGTGTCCGGATTGTATCAGCTAACTTCCACAAGTAACCTGCAACCAAAGTCCAAATTTTAAAACCATACTATTAATAAAATACTTCCTTCCAGGAAGAGCTATTTCAGGCCTTTGCAATCTCCAAGCCCAGGCACTTAAAAATAAAATAAATCTAAAATGAACCAAGTACCAGAATCAAAGCCCTTCACAAATCATCTCACTCTTACACCAGTCAGATTGAGCTGCACACAAAGACACACAACCAATCCATACTGGTGTCCTTGTCAACAAGCGAGCACTCGAACTGCGTGGGCTGATCGCATTTAGGTTCTCTCAGACCTGGACGTTCATAAGTTCTGGGAGCAGAATTAGCCCATTCGGCCCATCGTCTAATCTGCCATTCAATCATGGCTGATCTATCTTTCCCTCTCAAACCCATTCTCCTGCCTTCTCCCCATAACCCGTCACCCTGACTGATAAAAAATCTGTCAGTCTCTGCCTTAAAAATATCCATTGATTTGGCATCCACAGCCGTCCAACCAAGACACAAGATCAAAGTTGTGGATTGTGTGTACAGTTAGTATAAGACAGTGCAAGAGAGATTCGCAAAGATACACAACATTTTGCTGTCAAGCTTCCAAAATGCCCTCATTCTTCCTGAAGCATGGCTTCCCCTACAACATCCTTGATGAACCCTCACATGCATTTCCTCCATTTCCCACACATCCGCTCTGACACCTTCGCTCTACCCAAGAGAATGTCAACAGAGTTCCCTGGTCCTCACTTGGTTTCAACCCTAACCAACTTCCACAGATACGCCGTAGAAAGCATTTTATTGGGATACATCACAGCACGGTTTGGGAACAGTTCCATCGAAAATCGCAAGAAATTGCAGAGTTGTGGACGTAGTCCAGACCATCACGCAAACTAACCTCCCTTCCATTAACTCATCTACACTTCACGCTGCCTTGGCAAGGCCACCAGCACAATCAAGGACCAGTCTCACCCTGGTCACTCCCTCTTCTCCCATCAGGCAAGAGGTACAGATGTTTGAAAATACATACCTTCAGATTCAGGGAATATCTTCCCAGCTGTTTTCAGGCAACTCAACAGTCCTCTCTTCAGCTAGAGTGTGGTCCTGACCTTCCAACTACCTCATTAGAGATCTTTGAACTATCTTTAATCAGACTTTATCTTGTACTTTTGTACCTGATTGTAATCATGTGTAGTCTTTTCTTTGACTAGATGGCATGCAACAAATTAAACTGGTCCGACCAGCCTCTGCATCCAGTACACTATCCTTCATCATTTTTACCAACTCCAATGTGATCCCACCAGTCACATCTTGTCTGGTCAGGGAGAGCGAGGAAGTCATTGAGAGGAGTTACAGGGATGTGGTCACTCCAACACCACAGGAGGCAGGCAAGTGGATCACGGTTGGGAGAGGCAAGGGGCACAGGCAGGGACTAGAGAGTACCCCGGTGGCTGTACACCTTGACAATAAGTACCCCTGTTTGAGCACTGTTGGGGTGGACAGCCTACCTGGGGGTAGCGACAGCGGCCGGGCCTCCGGTATAGAGACTGGTCCTGTTGCTCAGAAGGGTAAGGAAAAGAAGAGGAGGGCAATACTAATAGGGGACTCTATAGTTAGGGGGTCAGACAGGCGATTCTGTGGACGCAGTCGGGAGACCCGGATGGTAGTTTGCCTCCCTGGTGCCAGGGTCTGTGATGCGTCTCAACGTGTCCAAGACATCCTGAAAGGGCAGGGAGAGGAGCCCGAGGTCGTGATACATATAGGTACCAATGACATAGGTAAAAAAAGAGAAGAGGTCCTGAAAGGAGAATTTAGGGAGTTAGGAGGGGAGTTAAAGAGAAGGACAGCAAAGGTAACAATCTCGGGATTACTGCCTGTGCCACACGACAGTGAGAGTAGGAATGGAGCGAGGTGGAGGATAAATGCGTGGCTGAAGGACTGGTGCAGAAGGCAGGGATTCAAATTTCTGGATCATTGGGACCTCTTTTGTGGAAGGTTCGACCTGTACAAAAAGGATGGGTTGCACTTGAACCTGAGGGGGACCGATATCCTGGCGGGGAGATCTGCAAAGGCTACTGGGGAGACTTTAAACTAGAATGGTTGGGGGGAGGGACTCAAATAGAGAATGCTATTAGACAGTGTGTGAGGCAGGAGGCAGAGAAGGAAAGCACTCAGACCCAACATGTAGGGGGGAAAGAAGAAAACAATAATAAACAGAGAATAAGAGGTGGTGGGGTTCTTAAATGGGTGAGCAGAGAAACAGAGGGGTGCAAAATGCAGGCGGAAGCAATAGGTAGCAAGGTGAAAAGTAAAAGTGGCAGGCAGACAAATCCAGGGCAAAAATCAAAAAGAGCCACTTTCCAACATAATTGTATAAGGGGTAAGAGCGTTGTAAAAACAAGCCTGAAGGCTTTGTGTCTCAATGCAAGGAGCATTCGTAATAAGGTCGATGAGTTGAACGTGCAGATAGCAATTAATGATTATGATATAGTTGGGATCACGGAGACATGGCTCCAGGGTGACGAAGGCTGGGAGCTGAACATCCAGGGATATTCAATATTCAGGAGGGATAGAGAGAAAGGAAAAGGAGGTGGGGTAGCGTTGCTGGTTAGAGAGGAGATTAACGCAGTGGAAAGGAAGGACATTAGCTTGGAGGATGTGGAATCGGTATGGGTAGAGCTACGAAATACTAAGGGGCAGAAAACGCTGGTGGGTGTTGTGTACAGGCCACCTAGCAGTAGTAGTGAAGTTGGGGATGGCATCAAACAGGAAATTAGAAATGCGTGCAACAAAGGCAAAACAGTTATAATGGGTGACTTCAATCTACATATAGATTGGGTGAATCAAATTGGCAGGGGTGCTGAGGAAGAGGATTTCTTGGAATGTATGAGGGATAGTTATCTAAACCAACATGTAGAGGAACCAACGAGAGAGCAGGCTATTCTAGACTGGGTATTGAGTAACGAGGAAGGGTTAGTTAGCAGTCTTGTTGTGCGTGGCCCCTTGGGCAAGAGTGACCATAATATGGTTGAGTTCTTCATTAGGATGGAGAGTGACATTGTTAATTCAGAAACAACGGTTCTGAACTTAAAGAAAGGTAACTTTGAGGGTATGAGACGTGAATTGGCCAAGATTGACTGGCAATTAGTTCTAAAAGGGTTGACGGTGGATATGCAATGGAAGGCATTTAAAGACTGCATGGATGAACTACAAAAATTGTTCATCCCAGTTTGGCAAAAGAATAAATCAGGGAAGGTAGTGCATCCGTGGATAACAAGGGAAATCAGGGATAGTATCAAAGCAAAAGATGATAAGTACAAATTAGCCAGAAAAAGCAGCATACCAGAGGACTGGGAGAAATTCAGAGACCAGCAGAGGAGGACAAAGGGCTTAATTAGGAAAGGGAAAATAGATTATGAAAGGAAACTGGCAGGGAACATAAAAACTGACTGCAAAAGTTGTTATAGATATGTGAAGAGAAAGAGATTAGTTAAAACAAATGTAGATCCCTTGCAGTCAGAAACAGGTGAATTGATCATGGGGAACAAGGATATGGCGGACCAATTGAATAACTACTTTGGTTCCGTCTTCACTAAGGAAGACATAAATAATCTGCCGGAAATAGCAGGGGGCCGCGGGTCAAAGGAGATGGAGGAACTGAGTGAAATCCAGGTTAGTCGGGAAGTGGTGTTGGGTAAATTGAATGGATTAAAGGCCGATAAATCACCAGGGCCAGATAGGCTGCATCCCAGAGTACTTAAGGAAGTAGCTCCAGAAATAGTGGATGCATTAGTGATAATTTTTCAAAACTCTTTAGATTCTGGAGTAGTTCCTGAGGATTGGAGGGTAGCAAACGTAACCCCACTTTTTAAGAAGGGAGGGAGAGAGAAAACGGGGAATTACAGACCAGTTAGTCTAACATCAGTAGTGGGGAAACTGCTAGAGTCAGTTATTAAAGATGGGATAGCAGCACATTTGGAAAGTGGTGAAATCATTGGACAAAGTCAGCATGGATTTACGAAAGGTAAATCGTGTCTGACGAATCTTATAGAATTTTTCGAGGATGTAACTAGTAGAGTGGATAGGGGAGAACCAGTGGATGTGTTGTATCTTGACTTTCAGAAGGCTTTCGACAAGGTACCGCATAAGAGATTAGGATACAAACTTAAATCACACGGTATTGGGGGTTCAGTATTGATGTGGATAGAGAACTGGCTGGCAAACAGGAAGCAAAGAGGAGTAAACGGGTCCTTTTCACAATGGCAGGCAGTGACTAGTGGGGTACCGCACGGCTCAGTGCTGGGACACCAGCTATTTACAATTTATATTAATGATCTGGACGAGGGAATTGAAAGCAACATCTCCAAGTTTGCGGATGACACTAAGCTGGGGGGCAGTGTTAGCTGTGAGGAGGATGCTAGGAGACTGCAAGGTGACTTGGATAGGCTGGGTGAGTGGGCAAATGTTTGGCAGATGCAGTTTAATGTGGATAAATGTGAGGTTATCCACTTTGGTGGCAAAAACGGGAAGGCAGACTATTATCTAAATGGTGGCCGATTAGGAAATGGGGAGATGCAGCGAGACCTGGGTGTCATGGTACACCAGTCATTGAAAGTAGGCATGCAGGTGCAGCAGGCAGTGAAGAAAGCGAATGGTATGTTGGCCTTCATAGCAAGAGGATTTGAGTATAGGAGCAGGGAGGTTCTACTGCAGTTGTACAGGGTCTTGGTGAGACCACACCTGGAGTATTGCGTACAGTTTTGGTCTCCAAATCTGAGGAAGGACATTATAGCCATAGAGGGAGTGCAGAGAAGGTTCACCAGACTGATTCCTGGGATGTCAGGACTTTCATATGAAGAAAGACTGGATAGACTTGGCTTATACTCGCTAGAATTTAGGAGATTGAGAGGGGATCTTATAGAAACGTACAAAATTCTTATGGGGTTGGACAGGCTAGATGCAGGAAGATTGTTCCCAATGTTGGGGAAGTCCAGGACAAGGGGTCACAGCTTAAGGATAAGGGGGAAATCCTTTAAGACCGAGATGAGGAAAAACTTTTTCACACAGAGTGTGGTGAATCTCTGGAACTCTCTGCCACAGAGGGTAGTTGAGGCCAGTTCATTGGCTATATTTAAGAGGGAGTTAGATGTGGCCCTTGTGGCTAAAGGGATCAGGGGGTATGGAGAGAAGGCAGGTACGGGATACTGAGTTGGATGATCAGCCATGATCATATTGAATGGCGGTGCAGGCTCAAAGGGCCGAATGGCCAACTCCTGCACCTATTTTCTATGTATCTATGTATCTTCCCCTCTCCCTTTCTTTCCAACTCCCTGATTCGCTCATCCCTCCCTGTCTCTTGTCCCTGCAATCATAGGTGTAACTCTTGCCCCTTTGTCTCCACCCTTACCTCCATCCCAGTCCGGCTGAGGGGGGAGGAGATAAGGGAGGGGGAGGGAGATGAGGGAGGAGATGAGGGGGGAGGGAGATGAGGCGGGGAGATAAGGGAGGGAGGAGGGAGATGATGAGGGGGAAGGAGGAGATGATGGGGGGAGGGGGAGATGATGGGGGGAGGGGGGGATGATGGGGGGAGGGGGGGAGATGGTAGATGGGGAAGAGTCGGATCGGGGATGGCGCAGAAAGGGACGGTGTCCAGTTGTGGAGAAGGGCAGGAGCGAGGAGTACATGTGCTGAGTGTGTTGGGGAGGAGGACTGCGCCTGTGTGAGGGCGCCGTACGGCTGCTCACCTGTGGTGTGGGGGAAGCAGCAGCGGCGGCCCCGGTCCGGTCCGGGCCGGGCCCAGACCTCGCTCTCAGCCGGGCCCGCTCCGCGCCATCATGGCCCGCGCCGGCGTGGGAGGAGCGGCGGGCCCGGGCCAACCGCGCCTGCGCAGTGCGTGCCTGCTCCCGGCACTGACGTCACCGCAGCGCCAGCCTGTTCACGGCACTGACGTCACTGCACGCTGGCGCGCCTGCTCGCAGGACCGACGTCACGGCGCGGTACTGGGCATGCGCAGAGGGCGGTGAGAGCTTGACGAGTCGCAGGAAGGATCCACGGTGAGAGCGGGGCCTGGGGGGCCGGGCGGGGGGTCGGCTGGGAGGGAAGGGGAGAGGATAGTGGGCACTGGGGATCGAGCGAGGATGGGCTGTGGGCACTGGGGAGGAGAGGTAGAAAGGCGCTGTAGGAGTGTGGGCACAGGGGCACTGGGGATAGTGGGGCTAGGAAGGTACCAGCAGTGCGGGCACAGATGGAGAAGGGGGTAAAGGGGGTAGGAAGAAACAAGGAGTGTGGACACGGCGAGGAGGTGATAGGAAGACATTGGGGGAGATGGGGGTACTGGGGGACGAGGAGACAAGAGAGGAATAGAGACTGAGAGTAGGAGGAGGAAGTGTTGCTAATACAAACTTTAGGAGCTCCCACGATCACCTCCAGCAATCTGTAGGAATACCTAGTGTACAGTGTACTTTGGTAACTATGATAACAATTCCATAATTTTTAAGGTTGAATAAGGATAAATCTGAACCTTGGGGGTATGTACTAAATTAAGGCGTGACTGATTACTGCACTATTTGGGCAGAAGCTTGGGAGAGTAAATTTGCAGTAGTTGATATTGTGTAAGTCCGCATCTGATGTGGAAGTTGTTTAAAGGCCATCTGATCAGCATTCAAGACTAGTTTGTTCTACCAAGGAGGACGGATAGGAAACCTTGGATAACCAAAAGGGTTGTAAATTTGGACCAAATACAAAAAACGATGTAAGCTTTAGAAAGTTATCGGACAAGACCTTTGATGAATATTAAGCGAGCAGTAAAGAACTCAAGTGGGCCAATTAGAAGGGTCCAAGGGGACCATGAAATATCACTGACGACTTGGATCAAAGACAATCCCAAGGTTTTTTATACATGTATTTATAAAACAAGAAGGTATTCAAGGAGAAGGTAGGACTGCTCAAAGATCAAGAAGAAGATTTATGCTGCAGTCAGGATATAGGCAAAGTACTAAATGAGTACTCTGCATTCACCCAGGAGAAGGACATGGATCAGTGTGGGGAGTGATGATATGCTCGGGCTGTTGGAGATCGAGAATAGATGGTGTTGGATCTCTTGAAAAGCATTAAGGTGGATAAATTCACAGGACCTGATGGGTTCTATCCCAGGATATTAAGAGGAGATTTCAGTGGCTGTGACAAATATCTGTATCTTCTCCATCCACAGATGTGTCCCTGAATATTGGAAAGTAACCAACTTTTCTTTGTTCTTTTCTTTGCCGGTGAGCCTCTCAATGGCAGCGATGCTACTGGGGAGAATTCTTCAGGATAGGATCTTCTTGCATTTAGGAGAGAATGGGCTAATTAGAACACTTAGCCTGGGGTGGTGGTGGAGGCCGATACTATACTGGTGTTTAAGAGGCTTTTAGATAGGCACATGGATATGCAGGGAAAAGAGAGGGATATGGCTCATGTGCAATCACTGAAATTAGTTCAGCCTGGCATCATGTTCGACACAGACGTTGTAGGCCAAAGTTCCTATTCTGAACAGGTCTATAGAAACATAGAAAAATAGATGCAGGAGTAGGCTATTCAGCCCTTCGAGCCAGCACCACCATTCAATATGATCATGGCTGATCATCTAAAATCAGTACCCCGTTCCTGCTTTTTCCCCTTTTCCCCCTGATTCCTTTAGCCCTAAGAGCTAAATCTAACTCCCTCTTGATAACGGGTTCCATATGTTGAGCCCTGCTTCTCCTTTTCTAATGAATGGAAATGAAACTGGTCCAAAGGAATCTTTTATTTGGGATATTGAGGGTTGTGATTGTTTGGGAATGCAAATATTTTTTAATTCATGTTCTGTGTATTTTGCTTAAAAATCTTCCAAGGTAAATTTCCCCAGCAATGCTGTAAATGTGGTTAGAATTCTTGCTTTACGAAGTCTTTTCTCACGGAAGTAAAATAAGACCAGTCAAATATTAATTGCTTTGTAGCAATGTGACAGCTCACAGTTCCTTCCCTGTTACTGTCTGCCTCTCCCCTGTCCTGTGTAGACCCTCTTTTGTTGCAAAAGTCATTGATTTCATAACTGAGCAAAGGGGGACAATTCTCCACTTGCACCCAGGGGGGGGCATTCGGGAGCCTGCCAGTGATCCGCTCCGGGAAAAGCTTGGAAGTGCAGTGTGACCACTGTTGAAGGAAACAATAGTCAATGTGCATGCCACAAGCTGTCACAAATAGCAACGTTTGTGGTGTTGTTGAAGGGTGTTGTTGAAGGGTTGAACATTTGTGGTGGTGTTGACACCCATGTTAGCTCCCCTATTTTTCCTCCAGTTGTCCAATGCTTTGCATGGTCAAGGTGTATAAATTGACATGTGGCCCTGTAATGTAAAACGCGGTACTTTTGACTGCCAGACCTGGACTGCAGATTGAACCTGCTACCAACTTGCCCTGCAGAAAGTGTGAATTTGAAAATTACAGGGTTCCAGAAAGAGAGCAGGATGAAATTGTTAACTTTGCAACATTCAAGTGAAGAGTCAGGTTAAAATGACTCGTGGTTGTAAACCTTTATCTTCAACCAGCTGCTGTGAATGGATCCATATGGCTCTCTGTAAATGTGCCCATTCCCAGTGTGAGGGGAAATGGGCGGCATAAAGAGGTGTGGGGCAAGAGCCAGCAAGCGATAGGTGAATGCAGGTGAGACGGGGTTGATTAGTAGACACTGGTCAGTTGCGGAGAGAAGGGTGCAGTCTGCGACTGAGGCCGGGAAGTGATAAGTGGAGAAGATAAAGGTAGCGTATTCTGGAATAGGGTGGGAAAGGAAAGTGAAGAATGTAACTGAATGAGGAGGAGTAGTGGCAGGTGAGAACAGCAGAGGGACGGGAAGGGAGAGCATTAGAGGATCCGGTGGAAGGAGTGGGTTTTTATTTGGAGGTGGGTATAAGGAAACATGGTGAGAGCTGGAGTAGACAAATTGTGTAGGAAGAAACTGCACCAGAGAATGGTGAGAGCTGGGTGGTGTAAGATTGGAAGAAAGGAATGCGAGGGGAAACCAGGGTAGTTAAGGAGAGGAAACGGGCACAAAGGGGCTGATTACTGTGAGGTGCCGGCTTTGTTTGGTTTGTATGTAACAAGTAGTGCTTATGTAGCAGTTGAAAAACGGCTCTTGAGATTAAATTATATATTAATGCAATTATTGATAGATGAATGTTTTAGCCCCATGCAGCTGAACTCTTCCTGTTTATAATTTTGCATGAGGACAGGTTATGCAGCATAAGAACTATTTAAAGCTGCACACCAATGATCTTGTTTGCAGTCACCTAATATACAAATCAGTAAAAGCCTGCAACACAAGAAAACATGGCCAATTCTTATAAAAATGCCAAGTTAGCACCGAGGTTTATTTCTTATGGGGCAGAGTTTAAAAAGGATGTTAAATGACAAAATAGACTTCAGATGCCGGCAAACTGAAATGAAGGAAGCAACGCTGAGAGTGCTCAGCAGATAGAAAGAGAAGCAGTTAGCGTTTCAGGGCAAATGCTGTTCATACTGAGAGAGAAAACAAGTTAGTCAAGGTAGCAGAGAAACTGGCGGGGGATGGGTAGAAGAAAGATAATATCTTATGGCATGGGGGGGGGGGGGGGGGGGGGGAGAGTAACCCAATGACCTGATATGAATGATCAAATTATGCAGATTGCCAAGCAGGATGATAGTGTAAAAAAAACCCGCAAAATCTGAATAAATGGAGACTGGGAGAAATGGCTGGTTGTGGTACAGAGAGTGAGATACCTAAAGTTGGAGAACTCTGTACTCTGGAGGCTCTGCAGGCTGCAACGTACCCAGGTTAATGACGAAGTGCCATGCCTCAAGCTTATGTTGGGCCTTCTTGCAACAGTGCAGGGGATCACGCAAACTGTGTTTGGTTTCTCCAATGTTCACGGCCTGCACTGTGAACACAGGATGTGGTACACGAGTGCGTGGAATCACTCCTTTGCCTGGAAAGACTGTATGGGTCCTTGGTCTCTTGTGGTTGCATGGGAAACTGCCCAACAATGGTGGGCAGTAGGAAGCACTGGGTGCATCTCAAACTATGTGTAGGAAGGAACTGCAGATGCTGGTTTAAATCAAAGATAGACACAAAATGTTGGAGTAACTCAGCAGGACAGGCAGCATCTCTGGGGAGAAGGAATGGGTAACGTTTTGGGTCGAGATCTTTCTTCAGACTGATGTCAGGAGAGTGGGAGAGTATATAACCATATAACCATATAACCATAACAGCACGGAAACAGGCCATCTCGGCCCTTCAAGTCCATGCCGAACATTTAATTATTTTTTTTTTTTTTTTTTTTTTTTTTTTAAATTAAAAATAAAATATTTCCCCCTAGTCCCATCTACCTGCACTCAGACCATAACCCTCCATTCCTTTCCCGTCCATATACCCATCCAATCTATTTTTAAAGGATAACATCGAACCTGCCTCCACCACTTCCACTGGAAGCTCATTCCACACAGCTACCACTCTCTGAGTAAAGAAGTTCCCCCTAATGTTCCCCCTAAACTTCTGTCCCTTAATTCTCAAGTCATGTCCCCTTGTTTGAATCTTCCCTACTCTCAATGGGAAAAGCTTATCCACGTCCACTCTGTCTAACCCGCGCATAATTTTAAAGACCTCTATCAAGTCCCCTCTTAACCTTCTGCGCTCCAAAGAATAAAGACCTAACTTGTTCAACCTTTCTCTGTAACTTAGTTGCTGAAACCCAGGCAACATTCTAGTAAATCTCCTCTGTACTCTCTCTATTTTGTTGACATCCTTCCTATAATTAGGCGACCAAAATTGTACTCCATACTCCAGAATTGGCCTCACCAATGCCTTGTACAATTTTAACATTACATCCCAACTTCTATATTCAATGCTCTGATTTATAAAGGCCAGCACACCAAAAGCTTTCTTTACCACCCTATCTACATGAGATTCCACCTTCAGGGAACTATGCACAGTTATTCCTAGATCCCTCTGTTCAACTGCATTCCTCAATTCGCTACCATTTACCGTGTACGTCCTATTTTGATTTGTCCTGCCCAGATGTAGCACCTCACATTTGTCAGCATTAAACTCCATCTGCCATCTTTCAGCCCACTCTTCCAAATGGCCTAAATCTCTCTGTAGACTTTGAAAATCTACTTCATTATCCACAACACCACCTATCTTAGTATCATCTGCATACTTACTAATCCAATTTTCCACACCTTCATCCAGATCATTGATGTACATGACAAACAACAGTGGACCCAACACAGACCCCTGAGGCACCCCACTAGTCACCGGCCTCCAACCTGACAAACAGCCATCCACCATTACTCTCTGGCATCTCCCATTCAGCCACTGTTGAATCCATCTTGCTACTCCACCATTAATACCCAACAATTGAATCTTCTTAACCAACCTTCCATGAGGAACCTTGTCAAAGGCCTTACTGAAGTCCATATAGACAACATCCACTGCTGTACCCTCATCAATTTCCCTAGTAACCTCTTCGAAAAATTCAAGAAGATTAGTCAAGCATGACCTTCCAGGCACAAATCCATGTTGACTGTTCCTAATCAGACCCTGCTTATCCAGATGCTTATATATATTATCTTTAAGTATCCTTTCCATTAATTTGCCCACCACTGACGTCAAACTAACAGGTCTATAATTGCTAGGTTTACTCTTCGAACCCTTTTTAAACAACGGAACAACATGCGCAGTACGCCAATCCTCCGGCACTATTCCCGTTTCTAATGACATTTGAAATATTTCTGTCATAGCCCCTGCTATTTCTACACTAACTTCCCTCAATGTCCTAGGGAATATCCTGTCAGGACCTGGAGACTTATCCGTTTTCATATTTTTCAAAAGTGTCCGCACCTCCTCTTCTTTGAATCTCACAGTTTCCATTGCTACTCTGCTCGTTTCCCTTACCTCACATAATTCCATATCCTTCTCCTTCGTGAATACCGAAGAAAAGAAATTGTTCAATATCTCCCCCATCTCTTTTGGCTCTGCAGATAGCTGTCCACTCTGACTCTCTAATGGACCGATTTTATTCCTTGTTATCCTTTTGCTATTAATATAGCTGTAGAAACCCTTTGGATTTACTTTCACCTTACTTGCCAAAGCAACCTCATATCTTCTTTTAGCTTTTCTAATTTCTTTCTTAATATTCTTTTTACATTCTTTATACTCCTCAAGCACCTCATTTACTCCATGCTGCCTATAATTATTGTAGATCTCTCTCTTTTTCCGAACCAAGTGTCCAATTTCCCTTGAAAACCATGGCTCTTTCCATTTTTTACTATTTCCTTTCAACCGAACAGGGACATAAAGATTCTGTACTCTTAAAATTTCACCCTTAAATGTCCTCCATTTTTCTTCTACATCCTTCCCATAAAACAACATGTCCCAATTCACTCCTTTTAAATCCTTTCGCATCTCCTCAAAGTTAGCCTTTCTCCAAACAAAAATCTCAACCCTAGGTCCAGTTCTGACCCTCTCCATAATTATATTGAAACTAATGGTATTGTGATCACTGGACCCGAAGTGCTCTTCTTCAGAGTGTCCCAGAGTGTCCAACTACCCTTTTCCCTGGTCCATCCTTGACCCTTTTACAGTGGGGACACTTCACATGCTCTTCGCCACTTCGGTAGTTTCCATTCCCTGGCACAAACCTGTTCGTCTTCACCATGGATGTACAATCTGTCCACACACCAGAGCCTTGGGCAACACCTCATCTACTTCCGATACCTCTGCTCTCGCCATCTTTCCTCCTGGAGAGAGCGAGAGCAGAATTCCACGGGTCCTTGCCTTCCACTCTATTAGCCTCGACATTCAACAGATCATTTGCAATTTCTCCCAGCTCCAACAAGATTCCTCCAGACTCGTCCTCTCTCCACCACATCCAGCATTTTCAAGGGATTGCTTCCTTTGCAATTCACTGGATTGCTCTTCTGTTCCCACTTACTTTCCCTTGCAACTGCAAGCAATTCAACACATTGCACCTCTTTCCCCACCCACCATAAAGGGATCCAAACAATCTTGGCTGTTGAACCAGCAATTTATAGTCATACAGCATAGAAACAGACCCTTTGTTCATGCCGACCAAGGTGGCTCCATCTAAGCTACGCCCATTTCCCTCAACCTTTCCTATCCACATACCTGTCCAAATGTTTTTGAAATGTTATTATAGTACATGCCTCAGCTACTTCGTCCGACAGCTTGTTCCATGTACCACTATCAACATGAAAAAGTTGCCTCTCGGGTTTCTATTAAATCTCTCCTCTCACCACAAACCGATGTCCTCTGATTTTTTTTATTTCCCCTGAGAAAAAGACTGTGCATTCATCCTATCAATTCCCCTCTTGATTTTATACCCGTCTATAAGCTGGTCATAAACATTTCCCTTTTCTCTCCACCCTTCAACAAAAAACATGCTTGTTTTCTTATCTAAGTGGTTGCGATAAAAAGTCCTTGACCCAAAGCGTCACCTTGTTTCTACCCGAAACGTCCCCCATTCCTTCTCTCCAGAGATGCTCTTTCAAGAAGGTTGTCTGTCCCGCTGAGTTACTCCAGCATTTTGTGTTTACCTTGTTTCTCTCCACAGATTTCCCGCCCTCTACCCCACCTTTGCCAGTGTCCACCTATTACCAGGGTTTGTCCCACCTCTATTTTCTAACTTTCTCTCCCCTACTCCAATCAGTCGGAAGAAGGGTCCTGACCCGAAATGTCATCAATCCAGTTTCTCCACAGGGCCGCTGAGTTCCTGTGTTGCTTTGATTTTTGCTCAACATTCCAGCATCTGCAATATCTTTTGTATCCATGTAAAGAAAACTTAGTTACATGTCATCCAGTAGCAAAATGTCTCAATGACACAGGTATTTCAAATCTGATCTACATGTAATCTCAAATTTCACACAATTTGAGTATAACAACTGCAGAGAGAATAAGGTATTTTCCTTAATCATGTAAGAAATGCCCCTTTGATTTGGTCATCTGATAAAGCGTATGAATCCTACAATGGATTATGCGTCAAAACAACAATGTGCTCCCATGATCTGCTCAAAGGAAGATCAGCCCTGCAGTAACCATGATGTGTGAAGGACTGCACCATTTGCCACCTGAACATGTCAATGAGGTCAAGGCAGTACAACGTTTCCCAATGAGACAGACTGCTAAACTGTGGAATTTGTCATGGTGTGCGAGCATTGGTCACCAGCGCACAGCGTGGCTGTGACGGGGGGGGGGGGTGGGGGGGGGGGGAGGTGGCAAGCAGCTTGTCAGCCTAACTGCTCATTGAGGGAGAGAGGCTTGGAACATATTGTTAGAATAAAATGAATAACAGTGTGTGGAGACTGTTGAGGTTCATAAACAGCAGAGACTCGTGTATTTTCATGCAGTTGAAAATTTAAAGGAATTGTATAAGACATTTGCAGAAAGGATGCAGAGGTTTTGGATTGGTTTTCTTCTGAAGCGCTGGAAGCTGAGGGTACGCATAGCTTCAGCAATTTGCCGTTCATGCTGCTGCACCCAGGCCTGGAGGGAAAATAACTTCCATCTTGCACAAAGTTGAAAATGAAGTGGCAGTCAGTTTTAATGTGCTACTCATCTCTGGCCTGTTTCTTGGTGCCGTTGATGCAGCAGGTTGGAATACCAATTTGTAACTTTCCTAAGTTCCCATAAACGGTATCATTTGGAATCCTTTTGCTATCCTTCTTTATATTTTAATGTTTAATGTGGATAAATAAGAGGTTATCCACTTTGGTATCAAAAACAGGAAGGCAGATTACTATCTAAATGGCGTCAAGTTGGGAAAAGGGGAAGTACAACGGGATCTAGGAGTCCTTGTTCATCAGTCAATGAACGTAAGCATGCAGGTACAGCAGGCAGTGAAGAAAGCGAATGGCATGTTGGCCTTCATAACAAGAGGAGTTGAGTATAGGAGCAAAGAGGTACTCCTGCATTTCTACAGGGCCCTAGTGTGACCACACCTGAAGTAGTGTGTGCAGTTTTGGTCCCCTAATTTGAGGAAGGACATTCTTGCTATTGAGGGAGTGCAACAAGGTTAATTCCCGGGATGGCGGGACTGTCATATGCTGAGAGAACGGAGCGGCTGGGCTTGTACACTGGAGTTTAGAAGGATGAGAGGGGATCTTATTGAAACATATAAGATTGTTAAGGGTTTGGATGCGCTAGAGGCAGGAAACATGTTCCCGATGTTGGGGGAGTCCAGAACCAGGGGCCGCAGTTTAAGAATAAGGGGTAAGCCATTTAGAACAGAAACGAGGAAACACTTTTTCTCACAGAGAGTTGTGAGTCTGTGGAATTCGCTGCCTCAGAGGGCGGTGGTTCTCTGGAAACTTTCAAGAGAGAGCTAGATAGGGCTCTTAAAGATAGCGGAGTTGGGGATTTGGGGAGAAGGCAGGAACGGGGTACTGATTGGGGATGATCAGCCATGATCACATTGAATGGAGGTGCTGGCTCGAGGGGCCGAATGGCCTACTCCTGCACCTATTGTCTATTGTCTATATTCTTGGCGAGCTTACCTTCGTACTTCATCTTTTCAACCCGTATTGCCCTTTTTGTTACCTTCTGATGTCCTTTGAAAGTTTCCCAATCCTCTGGCTTCGCACTACTCTTTGCTATGTTATACACCTTTTCTTTTAGTTTTATACCGTCCATAACTTCCCTTGTCAGCCATGGTTGCCTCTTACTCCTCTTAGAGTCTTTCTTCTTCTTGGGAATGAAATGATCCTGCATCTTCTGGATTATGCCCAGAAATTCCTTCCATTGCTGTTCCACCATTATTCCTGCTAGGATCCTTTTCCTGTCGACCTTGGCCAGCTCCTCTCTCATGCCTTCATAGTCCCCTTTGTTCAACTGCATCCCTCACCAACAGAGCTACCCTACCTCCTCTGCCCACCTGCCTGTCCTTTCTATAGGATGTATAACCTTGAATATTCAGTTCCCAGCCCCTATCCTCCTGCAGCCATGTAATCCCCACAATGTCATATCTACCAATCTCGAACTGAGCCTCAAGCTCATCCACTTTACTTCTTATACTTTTCGCATACATATATAATACTTTCAATCCTTTAATCACCTCCCCTTTCACATTGATTCGTATTTCATTTGGCCATACTCTCCTATCCCTTGGTGAGCTTTCTGTCCTGTTAATTCTGGTGTCTTTCTTAACTTTTCCTATACTCTCTTTCCCTATAACTCCATCCTTGTATTTCCAATTTGTCTCCCACCTCCCCCCCTATTTAGTTTAAACCCACCCATGTAGCAGTGGCAAACCTGCCTGCCAGAATGCTGGTCCCCTGCCTGTTAAGGTGCAACCCGTCCCTTTTGTACAATTCACCCTTACCCCAAAACAGATCCCAGTGGTCTAAGAAGCTAAATTCCTGCCTTCTGCACCAGCTCCTCAGCCACACATTCAGGTCTCCTGTCTCCCTGTTCATTCCCTTGAAAGTCTGAGGTATTTGTCAAAAGCTAATTGTGGGTAAATGTAATGATGACTGTGAGTGTAAACTTGTACCTGATGGTTTGCAATGACTAGTAATGCTAAAGGGCCTGTTTTTGCACTATCTGACTGATTCCCTCGGTATCAGTCGGATGTATTTTGCCTGAAATTTGTGTTCAGAGTAAGAGTGAATGAAAACTTCTCATGACTGGTGAGTTTTAAATCGGTTGTGTTCCTCACATCAGCATTAGCATGACAAAAGTCTTTAGCTCATCAACGTTAGGCTTTGATTAGTCCAACCATTCCACCTAAACTTTTTAAGGATGTATTTACCAAAGGTCTCAAAAGCAAAAATGTGAAGGACTAATTAAGGATAATTAGGGATAGACACATGACTTTGTTTTTTTTTATTTTATTTTTTTAAATTTTTATTTATTAGAAGTACATTACATTACAACCACATACATTAGTACTCGTCATTTATATCTTCTTACAATTAATGTACTCCATTTATTTTTTACACTAGAAAAGGAAAAGATTGAAAGAAAGAAGAAAGTGAAGGAAAAAGTGAAAGTGTAGAAAATGTGACAACAAAAAAGGACGAAGACCCTATAAGAGCAAAATTAAAAACAAAAGAAAAAGAGTTAAGAAATAGACCCTAGGAAAGAAAGAGAAAGAGAAAGAGGAAAAAGAGAGAAACAAATATTTTTATGAGCATTACGTAAATGGGACATACCAACTCTTCAACTATCATCCCCCCTTACCTGACCTCAATTTTTTTTTTAAAGTACTTTTGCACCCTATGTTTGTAATAATTCTATAAATGCAGACCACGTCAGGTGGAAGTGATCTGGTTTACCTGCTAGGAGGAGTCTTATCTCTTCTAGGTGTAATGTTTCAAACATATTTGAAATCCACATATTTATAGTTGGTATTGGAGCCTTCTTCCAAAATTTTAGAATTAGCTTTTTTCCAGTTATTAACCCATAGTCCATTAGTTTCTTTTGAAACACATTTAGTTCTGGACCATCTTCCGTTATACCGAAGATAATCCATTCTGCTTTGGGTATCAGTCTTGTTTTAAATAACTTTGTAAAGATTTCAAAAATTTCATTCCAAAATTTTTGAATTTTTGTACAAGAAACGAATGAGTGCGCTATAGTAGCTTCTTGGGATTCACATTTATCACAAATAGATGATACATTTGGGAAAATTTTATGAATTTTAGTTTTCGAATAATATAATCTATGTAAAATTTTAAATTGTATTAAAGTGTGTCTTACATTAATCGAGCATTTATGCACGTTTAATAAGTATTCATTCCAACTTTCCTTTGAAATTTTAATAGCTAACTCTTGTTCCCAGTCTCTTTTGATACCCTCCGTAGATGGTATTTGTACATTTAAGATAATATTATACAAATATGATATTAAGTTTGCTGATTCCGCTTTTATCTGCATTGCCTCGTCCAATACATCTACTGGGTTATTATAATGATCTTTTGTATATTTTTTCAAATAGTCGCATATTTGAAAATATTTAAAATATTGATTATTTCCGAGTTTATATTTTATTTGTAATTGTTGAAATGAAAGTAATTTTCCAGTTTCATACAAGTCACCAAGCGTTTTAATTCCTAGTCTATCCCATTGTGTATAAGCTTTATCTATAATAGAAGGATTAAACGAAGGGTTATTGACTATAGGTAATAAAAGTGATAAATTTCTTAATTTTAAATTTTGTTTTATTTGTTTCCAAATTCGGATTGTACTATGAATAATTGGGTTCTTATTATAATTTATGTTATTCAATTTCATTGGAGAAAGGAGGATCGCTCCAATGTTTCTAGAGGAGCAATCCTCTTTCTCCATTACAATCCAGTCCACTTGCTGGGCGGAGTTATCCATCA
The DNA here is from genome assembly GCA_038087875.1 of Malacoraja senta. Taxonomy (NCBI): domain Eukaryota; kingdom Metazoa; phylum Chordata; class Chondrichthyes; order Rajiformes; family Rajidae; genus Malacoraja; species Malacoraja senta. Next base: position 56,936,700 of record CM075978.1, on the reverse strand, counting down.
GTTGAATCATATTTTTAATATTTACTGACCAATAATAATACATAAAATTAGGTAGTGCTAAACCCCCTAATACTTTAGGTTTATTCAGATGAGTTTTTTGTATTCTATGTGATTTATAGTCCCATATAAAATTAGTGATATCTGAGTCGAGTTTTTTTTTTAACTTCTTTGGTAAGTATATAGGAATTGATTGAAATAGGTATAAAATTTGTGGTAAAAAGATCATTTTTATTGCGTTTATTCGGCCTATTAAAGACATCGGGAGCGTTTTCCAGAATTTAATTAGTGTGTTTAATTTATTAAGTAGGGGGTCAAAATTTGCCCTAAACATACCTTGATATGTTCTGGTAATTTCAATTCCCAAATATTTAAATTTTTCTGTAGCTATTTTAAAAGGGAATTTTAAAAGATGTGTTGAATCTTTCGGTTTTATTGACATAATTTCACTTTTATTGCAATTTATTCTATATCCAGAAAAAGATCCAAAGTCTTCAATTAAATTTAATATATTTGCTATAGTGATTTGAGGTTTTGTAATGTACAGTAATATATCATCCGCGTATAAAGATATTTTATTATATGAGTCTTTAGTATTATATCCATGGATATCAGGGTGTATTCTAATTTTTTCTGCTAGCGGTTCAATAATGAGAGCAAACAGCTGTGATGATAATGAGCATCCTGGACATGACTTTGTGCGTGGGAAATTGTAGCTCATGAATTTGAGTTTCTTGAAGAGGTGACCAAGATGTCAGGGCAGTGGACATTGTCTACATGGGCTTGAGCAAGGCCTTTGGGAGGTGTCCACGTGGTAGGCTAATCTGGAAAGTCAAATGTCATCGGATCTGCCATTGAGGCACTGGATGTTGGAGATTTTTCTAGATTGAAGATATGTGACCAGTGATATTGCACAAAGATCCATGCTTGGTTTCTGTTTTTTAGTCATATTTATTAATGATTTGGATGAGAATATAGATGGCACGATTAGCAAATTTGCGCTGTAAGGTAGCAGCTCTACCGCTGCGCCACTGTGCCGCCGCCTCGTAAGATGAGAGCGGAGATATTTAAAGGGGACCCGAAGATCATGTTTTTCATGCTGGTGGTGGGGTATATGGAGTGAGCTGCCAGATGAACTGGTAGAGACAGGTACGATTACAACATTTAAAATACAATTGGGTAGGTTCATGGAGAGGAAAGGTGTAGAGAGAGAGAGAGATGGGCCAAATGCAGGCAAGCAGGACGAGCTCAGGAAGGCACCTTGCATGAGTTGAGCTGAAGGGCCTGTTTCTGTGCTGTTTATCTCTAACCTTCCCAGGCATCAGGAATCGACAAAACAACAGGTTTGTTTCTGATCCCATTTCATCCTCCTTTCTATTTTTGATAGGCTTGGCGATCAACATGGCAGAAATGTCTGCTGAAGACTTGCAACTCCGGGCCAACAACGTGACGGATGAGGTGAGTCCTAACTGGGATTTCTGTTGCGTGTTGAATCATTGCGAAGGAACAAAAGTAGATGTTGTTCTTTTTACTAAAGCATTCCCATTTTTAAGCCCCCAGGACAGGGAAAAGGTTGTGCAATTCTCCTTATTGGAACTGAATGGCAGCTGATTATTCATTGTACATCATAACAGACCTTGCCCAAGACACATACTTGCCAATTGAATTCATTGGAAGCTCCAGTTTCACTTTACCAGCAGTAAAACTGATTTCATTTAATTTTTTTGTTTCGACCCGAAACGTTGCCTATTTCCTTCCCTCCATAGATGCTGCCTCACCTGCTGAGTTTCTCCAGCATTTTTGTCTACCTTCATTTTATTTTATTTACTTATTTTCACAATTTGGGCATTTCTGAGACGGTTATTGTTTGTTGCCCTTTTCTTAACTGCCCTTCAGACAATGGCGATGAGCTGTCTTCTTGAACTGCAGCAGTCCTTGTGATAAAGGTACTCCCACAGTGCTGAGGGGTAGGGAGTTTTAGATTTTGACTCGTAACAATGAAAGGGAAAGATAATGTGTGGGACCTGGAGGGGAATCCCAAGTGGAAATCTGTTTGGAGTATCGTCGGGGTAGTCGTGAGTGAGTAACTGCAGTGCCTTTTGTGGATGGTACTCACTGTGCAGTTGGTAAATAGAATGAATGTTTAGGGTGAAGCATAAGGGCGCCATTTAAATGGCTGCTTTTCCTGGATGGTGCTGAGATGGGAAATTGTTCATCCAGGCAAGTGGAGAATGGTGCATCACACAATGATGTCTGCCTTGTGGATGGGGAAGATTAATGTGGCGTATGTTGCGTGCATGGACTGACTTTTAGTTTAATTGTTGAGTTTAGAGGTACAGCACGGGAACAGGCTGTTTGGCCCACCGAGTCCGCGTCGACCATGATCCCCGTACACTAACACTATCCTACACATTAGGGACAATTTACAATCTTTGCCGAAGCCAATTAACCCGCAAACCTCTACGTCTTTGGAGTGCGGGAGGAAACCGGAGCACTCGGAGAAAACCCAAGCTGTTATGGGGAGAGTGTATAAACTCCGTACAGACAATGCCCCTAGTCAGGATCGAACCTGGGTCTCTGGCGCTGTAAGGCAGCAACTCTACCGTGCGTCCACCCAGGCAAGTGGAGAATATTACAATGATTTGTGCGTTGCAAGGGTGTCAGGAGGTGCGTTGCTCACAGCAACTGCCCAAATACACCTGTCGTAACTTCCCCAAGGTGGGGACAGTGGTTAAAAATTATTTTATGATGTTCACTGTCCAGCAGTTTAGTGATGCAAAAATTCCTCCCTGCTTTCAGCCAATGTTATCCAGGTCTTGTTGCATGCAGGCAAGGGCTGCTTCCTTTGCAGTCGAATGGACAGCACATGGTATTTGAAGGGCCTGACTGACAGGCGTTCAGTGCTGACTCAGCTAGTAGTTACTGTCTCTTGTGGAGGTGGATCGTTGGTTTGTGCAGCTGTCCACTATTCATAACTACTTCTGTTTTTGTTCACAGTCACTGGAGAGCACCCGGAGGATGCTACAGTTGGCAGAGGAGGTACAGTAAATCTTCCTGTAGTGGGCACTGATGATTGCAGGCAACCTGGGGCTACCATCAGAACTTACTGCAGTGCAGAAGCAGATATTTGATTTGGGTTCACTGGAACGAGCGGTTGTGCAATGAACACAGGATTGTTGCAGAGACTCTGGGAATATCTAAGGTGTAGGTTGAGAAATGACAGTAACTGGTGGGAGGCACTTAATAATGGTGATACCCAAACAGGTCACCAGGCCCAAAGAAAACTCATCTTATGCAAGATATCCAGGACACAATCTGTTCAACCTTGAACCTGCAATGGAAGTTCTTTTGCAAACCGTTCTGTCCCTTCCAGGAGCAGCTCGAGCTCCTCCGTTATTGGGAGGTACTCTCTATCACACACCAATTAGGAGCAGAAGTGGTCGCTTGAGCCTGTTCCACTGTGGAAGGGCCATCTACAGACATTCAGATCCCGCTTCCACTGCCTCTTGAAGCAGAGCGTTACAAAGGCTCACAACACGCCTCTTTCATGTCTTAAATGAGCAATCGTTATATCACTGCAGTAAATAACTTCAGTAAGTAAGGGCTATCACCCCTCTCAGTCCTGATTCAGTGTTGAATTTTAACTTCAATCATACCTAGGACACCATAGTGCGTCAGGTTGAACTTATTGTCATATGCACAAGAATGACGAGATACAGGTACCATGAAAATCTTGCTTGCAGCAGTATCACCAGCACGGAGACTCAGACAACACAAAAACGTAAATTATATGTAAATTACACACAAATTCTGCAAGAACTTGGAGCAATACACCACAGGAACAGGCCCTTCGACTCAAAATGTCCATTACAAACACAATGCCAGGCTAAACTCATCTCAACTGCTGCATATGATCCATATCCCTCCATTCCCCGATATTCACGTGCAAAATATCCATAAAAGCCTCTTAAATGTGACTATCGTATATGCCTCCACCACCACCCCTGGCGTTCCAAGCACCCACCACGCTGCATTAACAAAAATCTTGCCTCTCACATCTCCTTTAAACTTTGCCCTGTCACCTTAAAGCTATGCCCTCTAGTCTTTGACATTTCCATCCGGGGGAAATAAACTCTGAAAGACTGTGAAAAGAAAACAACTGCAGAAAGCAAACCATTAGTGCCATTCCTTTGGATGGCAAAGAGGAATGATGCTTATACAGATCCTTGGGGAGACCCCACTATTTGCCATGCTTGCTGCAGAAGAAGCAGTAAGTGTGTCTGCCCCGTCCCGTGACTGATCAGTCAGGACACTGACTCTTCCTTTCTTTGCAGAGCAGGGATGCTGGTGGTAAGACCCTGATCATGTTGGATGAACAGGGAGGTAAGTGCACTGCCCCTCTTGGTAACGATTGGTTTGGACCTGGGAGGGTGGGGGAGGGAGGATCCCTCTTGAGGATGAGGGCAGGTGGGAGCGACAGCCTCGCCTGTGCTGTGGGCGTCCCCAGGAGTGTGCGTGAGTTTTCCTGTAAAGCCCCCAAACATCTGGACATGAGCAGTGGGGACGAGGAGGAAGTTGCCAATTAGACCACAGGATGTCTGCACATTTAGTGTACAAAGCAAGAGTAATCGTGCTGGGTTGTTGCCCCCGTGGGAGAGCAAATGTGTCCCCTGGCAGGACTTTTGCCCCTTAGGGTTCTTGGGCAATTCCTGAGTGATAAGGGGTAAGTGTCAGACTGCATTGGGTGGATTGAGGTGGGCTTCAAACAACACCTCTCTGAAGATTTATACCGGCATCAACAAGTGGAGCGGAGCTTTGTCCGCGTCATAACACCTGACCGGTGGCTTTCTGCTGTTCTTTGTGTAGAACAACTGAAGCGCATTGACGAAGGGCTTGATCAGATCAACCAGGACATGAAGGAAGCAGAGAAGAACCTGACTGACCTCAGCAAATGCTGTGGCCTGTGCGTCTGTCCCTGCAGCAGGTAAGCATCTGTACGCCTCCGCCTAGTCCCAACCAGCCTGGACTCCACTGCACTTACATTGTATACTCGGGATGTTACTGCCGTCCTGCTGAAGGGCCCAGCAGCCACGTGCACAGTGAGATCCAGTAGACAGCAATGGAATACTAACCACAGAAACTACTGTTGACAAAACACAAACACTCAGCGGGTCGGGCAACGTCCGTGGAGAAAGAAATAGTTCGCGTTTCATGCCCAGGACCATACGCACACCTGAAAAACGGGAAAAGTTAGTTGGTTTTCAGCAGGGGGGGAGAAAGGGGATGGATGGGTGGAACCAAGGGATTATCTTGGGTACAGTGAGGCCAGGTTATGTTACTGATTTAATGATTAGTTCATGTTTTGAGTTTAATCCCTCTCGTACCTCTGTTCCTTATCAGTGATCTGAAGGCACTCTCCTCGCCTTGCACCACTTGAGTCCACCATCACATTCCTCTCTGAAGTCAGTCTGGCGCCTCCTGCACTGTTACAATGAGGTCCAACACCAGCTTGAGGAACAGAACCTCATCTACTGTCTCGGCCCATACAAGCTGCCTGGCTTGATATCGAATTCTCCGACCAGATAATTTGCTGTCTTTCAGAACTGGCCATTTCTCCCGGTCATTGTTCTGTCATTGTTCTGTTCGTATAATTTGGCAGGCTGGGCAAGTCCCACAGTCTTACCTTTAACATCATGTTACCCAGATACAGAAACTTAATGTGCTTATAACTGCACTATTTGGTCTCAACCTATTGCAGATATTTCCTTTCCCTCTCTCCTATTCAAAACTGACTTTCTAAGTTTTCACGAAGAGGTTCCGACCTGAAAACAACAAGTTTCTTCCCACAGGTGTGGCCTGACCTGCTGAGTGTTTCCTGCATTTCCCACCATTATTTCAGTTATCCAGCATCGGCAGTTGTTCAGTTTTGTATGTTGGGAGATGATTATTGGCTAAAGCACCAGGTTTTACTCCCACTGCTGACTGCCGTGATGGATAGATTCCCATTGCATCAACACAAAAGACAGTCAAGCTGATGGTTTAAATTGATGCCCCTCTGACAGTGTAGGAGGGGAGCCTGATCTCCAGAGTGTGACAGTTCTGCTAGAGGTCAGAGATGTACTGATGTACAGCTGTTAATAGCACAGTGGCTCCTCACAGCGCCAGAGAACCGGGTTCGATCCTGACCTCAGCTTCTGTCTGTTAATGCCCTCTATGCCACCAGATGGGTTTCCTTTGGGTGCTCGGGTTTCCTCCCACATCCCAAAGAGGTGCATGTTCATGGGTTACTTGGGCACTGACTTGTCCCCAGTGTGTAGGGAGTGGATGCAGAAGTGGGAAACAAATGACTAGTGTAAACGAGTGATCAATGGTCCACGTGGACTCAGTGGGCTGAAGGGCCTGTTTCCATGCTGTGTCTTTCAATCAATCTAAACATGCCAGCAGAAGACCAACCCATCAGTCCACACTGGATGCAGCCATTCAAACCATGTCCCAGCTTTAATACGATTGGAATAAGTCAAAAAAGGGCTGGAGAATGAAATACAAATGGTGCTCTGGGTTTATAACATAATTGTTGTCACAGTGTAGAGGGGTTTACAGGTTGCCGCGGGTAATAGATTCGTTATGGTTTTACAGGTCCATAAGTCGAGATGTTCAGTTTGGCCATGTTTAAATAAAAATACAAAGATCACTCAATATGGAAACCTTCCATCCACAGTGTTGTCACAAGTGTCATGAAAAACACATCCGACTGATAAGAAAAAAACTATTATTCGAATTTCAGAGTGAGAGAGGAAACTAGTTTGTATGTACATACATCAGGCATTTGAATTTGATATTCTGTGAGCTTGTTCCTATGCAGGGGTGTCCATACGTTGGACGTTAGAGACCTGGGGACGGCCTGTACTCAATATCGGACCCATGCTGCGCTTGCCAGTGGATTTACTTCATTCTAATGTTAATATGTAAAAAGTCTGTGCAAATGTGAGATGGGGAGAAAAAACACAAGTTCAAAAGTGAGAGGGTGTGGTCAGAGTTTGAGCTCGGAGCGCAGTTGTGGCTAATGTGTGTGAGGGACTGAGCACAATGTGTGAGGTTTGAACTGTGTCAGCACTAACCGCTTTCAGCTGGTCTCCAGTGACCAGTCTTCCCAACATTTGGCTCTTGCTCTGCACTCATGGTCTAATCAATTCGACCTGCCATTGACCACATTAACTCCGTCCGGTTAGCAGCTTAAGAGGAACTATTTCCTGTAACACTAGACTCTCCACTAATACTGCACTGAGAATGTCGCCTTTGAGTTCATTTTCTTGCTGTCTCTTTTACTCTTTCCTCACCCCTCTACCCTGCCTCCTTTGTTCTCTACCCTGTGCTTCATTCGATGGAGATTAACCCTCATGTAATCCTGAGTGGAAAGAGAGCCAGACAGTGGTGTACACAGTGGAATCTGCATGAAAAACATGGACGATTTGGGATCAGCCTGTGCTGCCCTCGAACTGAGTAGGTGATATGTTTAACTGCACGCTGCATGAGCCGGTGTCTGCCTGTTTGTTTGTTTGTGTAATAAGCTTGCAATCCTGACCCTGTAAGCCTTTTTGTACTTCCTCTCGCACCTTTGGGATGTTCCAAAGGCTTGGTAGACGACAAACTATATTTGGGCCGCGAGCACGTGAATGTCACACGTGGATGTCAAGTTGAGTTTATTGTCATCTGCACAAGTACGATGAGGTAAAATGGAAATCTTGCGTGCACCACAGGCATATAGACTCACACAACAGAGGAGAACATGAGTTAAACAGATTACTGGAACATTTGCAAAATATTTTTTAAAACAAGACATTGGTGCAAAAAAAAAGTGATTAAAAAAATCTATGGTAGTGCAAGAATTGGTCTGTTGTGTTCTGTTGGTGAGGTAGGACTAGGGTTGTGCAGGTGCGTTCAAGAATCTGATGGTTATCAGAAAGTAGCTGTTCCTGAACTTGGTGGTGGGGGACTTCAGGCTTCTGTACCTCCTGCCTGATGGTAGCAGTGAGAAGAGGGTGGCGGGGATCCTTGACAGATGCCAGTTTCTTGTGGTGCCACCCTATGCAGATGCCTTTGATGGAGGGGTGGGATGTACCCATGGTGGAGTGGTCGAGTCCACCACTCTCTGCAGCCTCTTGTTTTCCTGTACATTAAAATTGCTGTACCAGGCCAAATATCCGGTGATCTGTAGAGGTTTGTTATAGTATTCAGTGACATGCTGAATACTCGTGACAAACACAGCAGTCTCCTGCAATCAATCACGTGGTGCATGAGCACGTGGTGGAGGGTAAATATTTAACACACAAGATACTTCTCAAAGCCGAACAAAAGTAGTATCTACAACCACCTCAGAAAGCCAGGGGGTCTTGTATTTGCCATGTGATCACCTCAGCGCAGAACTGGAAATAGTGTTAAAGGTGTAAAGAGATGGAAACGGAATTGGTAGCAGAAAACATGACTGTATCGATTACACGAGTAGCCATGGTTAAGGTCTTTTCGGCACTGGACAAAGGTTTAAAGTTCAGTGGGAGATGGAGAAGAGGATATTGATATGGTTCACATCTTAGTCCCACAGCTGTGTACAGGTTGGTCTAGGGTCACTAAGCTCAGATACGTTAAGGTAAATGGGATTGATATAGATAGGTACGCTGATATACTGTGGTGGTCCCCAGGACCTATTTCTGTTCTGTGACTGTTGGACTACAAGATGATGAATGTCTCAATATCTGCCAGTACTTTGCAGACTGTTCCGTGTGTGTTAGGGGACGGGAGTGTGCATGGAAGCAGTGTGAAGGCAGGTCACCACAGTGTTCTATTTTGAGGTGTTATTCAGTGCTGCGGTGCAGAGCACTGTGGGAACACCTCTCTCCATTGCTGGGGACTTGCAGCCGCTACCCCCGTGCTGATGGACTGCGTGCTGGAGTGGTCTCTCATCACCTGCTGGATGTGATGCAGCTAACAGCCTGGATATGCATCGGGCTCCCTATTCACGCAGCGCACTTCCTGTGAGTGTTCAGACTGGTGCTTTATGGGGTACAGTGTAAAACATCACATCTCCGGGTGGAATGTTACAGAATTCATAACCTTGAGGATGTTCCTCACTTCAATGTTTATTTTGAATATTTTTTAGAAGATCGGAGATTCCACTGGCGGACCATAGCAGTTATTTCTCCCTCACCTTAAGTTCCAACTGGCTCAGTTTTAACCACAATAGAATAGAATCTTACAGGGAAAGAATTGGGCATCCTATGTCTGACTGTGTCTCCTAACTCACCTAATTCCCCCCCCCCCCCCCCCCCAGTTCACTTTCCTAACACTTTATCCCCTTCACTGCCTGACAACAGTGGCACTGTTTCCCGAGATTAAACATCCTGCTGCAGCATCGGCCGCCACTGTCCACACCCTGGACAACTCTCTCAAAGACCAGCACAGAAGCCTCCCGATGCAAAGTCACTCGTCCACCTCCAGAACCCCAATCAAAACTCAGACAGACCTCTGCCCCCGACACTGAGAACCCTACCTCATTGAGCCATGGAGTCGTACAGCACAGAAACAGGACCTTCAGCCCACCACATCTGACCTTTTTGCCCATCTACACTAATCTCATTTGCCTGCACTGGGACCATATCCTTCTGTGCCTTGCCAAGGATCCCCACCCATGTCCTCTTCTTGCTGCTACCATCAGGTGGGTGGTACAGAAGCCTGAAGTCCTGCACTGCCTGTTTCAGGAACGGCCTGTTGCCGTCTGTCCAACTGTCTCTTAAATGTAGTGGTTGCATCTGATTCCACTGCCTCCTTTGGCAGTGTTCCCGATATCGACTACTCTCTGTAAAAAGAAATTTGCCCCTTAGCACCTCTTGCATTGAATCTATGCCCTACCCTGGGTAAAAGATTCATTCTATCTTTTCTATCTATGCCTCTCATCATCTAATATACCTCTTATCAAGTCACCTCCCAGCCACTTTCACTCAAGGGAAAACAAGCACAGCTTATGCATTCTCTCCCCATAACTCAAGTCCTCCACTCCAGACAACTTCCTGGTGAACACTGATGTTAATTTTCCAAAATTCCCTACAGTTGTGGAGGCCTTGCTAAATCAAAAAATAGCAAGTGCAACTCCCTTATTCAGAGAGGGAGGGAGACAGAAAGCTGGAAACAGGCCTTTTAGCTTACCATTTGTTAGAGGGAAAATGTCCAAAGCCATCACCAAAAACATTCTAATGTGGGTAGCAAGGTAATCGGGCAAAGTCAACGGTTATCATTTCACTAATTCGTTTGAAGTTCTTTGAAGAAGTAATGTATATTAAAGATAAACAAAAAATGGTGGCTATTCCCATATTCCATGAGGGGTTTGATGAGGTGCCACACCGAGGTTGTTGTGCAATATAAAAGCTCAGGGTAGGAGGTAAAATATTAGGTAGACACAAAAAGCTGGAGTAACTCAACGGGACAGGCAACATCTCTGGAGAGAAGGAATGGGTGACGTTTCGTGTCGAGACCCTTCCTCAGACTATCAGGTTCTTGAACCGACCTGCACAACCCTAGTCCTACAACAGAAGACTACGGACCACCATGGACTTGTTTTCTAACTGAGCCATACAAAGTCTGTCTATCTATCTGGGGGACAGGCAGCATCCCTGGAGAGCTGGAAGAAGGGTCTCCGACCTTTCACCATGTATTTAATGACCTGGGTGAAGACAGTGCAAGTGTGGCTGCCAAATGTGTTGATGACGCAGAGGTTGTAAAGCAAGTTGCGAAGAGGTCAAAAAAGGAGGACAAAAGGATATGGATAATATTGATCTGTTAAGCGCATAGGCTAGGATTTTGGCACGTAATTATAGTGTGGGGAAAATGTGATTATTCTGTTTGGCAGGAAAAAGTAAAAGCATTATCAAACTGATTGGGAGATGGAAGAGACCTGGTAGCCTGGTGTACGATTTGCGAAAGACAAGTATGTTTGAAGAACAAGTAGTTGGGGAAAATTACCAATGTTGTCACATTATTGCTAGCGTAATTGAAGTAGGAAGGTTTTGTGTCAAATTTATAGGTGAGACTCCTGCCGAGCACCCTATGGTACAAGTGTAACGTCCCCAAAGGGCAGACTGTGGGCCTTGGCCATGTAAAGCCTGACCCCCCCACAGTTTGTGACACCCTGGGGAAGGAAGTGAGTTACAAGTAAGGAAGAGCTGTAGGAACCTTTCTGCAGCTTGTAATACAGAGCATGGGAGAGGAGCAGCAAGAGCGATCAGAGATCGACCTGCTGCAAGTTTGATTCATTGGTCTATGAGGTGTAGAAGGGAGAAACTATCTGTACTCGACATGTGAAAACAGACCTCCGTCCACAAACATTCTTGCCTTGGGACATCCCAATAACTATGCAATAGTTTTTTGAGTACAGTCGCTGTTGCAATGTGGTCAGGAACACTCTCCCTCCTCCTGGTTGCGGATACTCAATTCACAATGTGTCGCTGCTTACTCTCTCCCTCAGGGTGAGGAATTTCGAGATGGGAGACAAGTACAAAAAAGCCTGGGCCAGCAATTCCGACGGAAACACGGGCAAGGTCGTCTCCAATCAGCCCAGCAAGTCACAGAACAGTCATGAGATGGCCAGGCAGGGCGGTGGAGGAGGACCTTACATCAACAGGTAGGTGGGTCTGGAACTCTGACGATCCCAAAACCACTCAGTACTGCCCAGCCCCTGCAGGAGACCATGTGACCCCCTCCCTAGCCCCCAGTGTGGCTCTGCATCACTGTTGCCTCTTGTCCTACCATATCCAGTGGTAAGCGGAGCAAGAGTTCTTCATCTCTCACCCTGGCACAGAATTGGACCTTGTGTCCCTACAGCTGAACTCTTGGTAATCTGCATTCACTTTGCCAGGAGGAATAATGTAAGAACTCTGCTTCCCTCAGGATCACCAACGACGCACGAGAAGACGAGATGGAGGAAAACCTTGGACAAGTGGGCAGCATGATCGGAAACCTGAAGAACATGGCCATCGACATGGGCAACGAGATCGATTCGCACAACAAGAAGATTGATGACATTGCCGAGAAGGTAACTGTGTTTCTCCCTTCTTGCAGTGCCATGGCTACAATAACATGGGTGACTCTAACAGTGTGAGTCTAATGGGCCTGTTCCACTTAGGCGATTTTTCAGGCGTCTGTCAGAGTGGACCACATACATACATACACACACATACACACACACACACCCCCCGCTTTCTTCACCAGCCTGTTATGCAGGCGGGGGACAGGGCAAGTGGGGGAAGCGCTGTCTGAGTGAAATTCACACGGTGCAAAGCCAAGATGATACAGACACACAACGCAATGAACAGGAAGGTTGGCGCTGTAATTAAGACGGCTAAAGCACAGTGTACGGTAAGTCCTTTAAAAGAGGGGGGGAGAAGGAGTGGAGACATCTTTTAAGAAGTCTGAGATATACGGCCGTGAAGCTCGGCGGACATTTAACATTACCGGCTGGTTATCCTTGGTTCTGAAAACTACTGCTTACGTTTTATTTTTTCCCAATGAGCCATTGAAATTCACCGGTCAGCACTGGCTACAACCTACGCAAACCTTCGACCTGGCAACCCACTAGGACCTCCTGGCGACCCACCTACGGCACGAGAATTCTCGCTACTCTCCACAGCGGCTTCATTCTAGTCGCCACAAATTTTTCAACATGTTGAAAAATTCGCAGCGACTATAATGAGGCCGCGACTAGTTCCCAGAATGCGTGAACTCCTCACGACCATGAAGGCGACTACCCGGCAACCACCCGCAAACATGTGGCGACTGCATAGTTTCCTGCAGTCGCCTAAAAAGTCGCCTAAGTGGGACAGGCCCATTGGCTCTTTAAGATCTCAGTTATATGCTACTAAGAGCAAGTTTGATGCCGGCTAGCGAGCAAAGTGTTTCTTATAACTGGAGCCTTAGACAATGAAGTAGAATTATAGCACGTCATGTACACCGAGAAACCGTGCCATCGGATTCACAAGTCATAGCTGTAGAATTAGGCCATTCGGCCTATCGAGTCTACTCCGCCATTCAGTCATGGCTGATCTACAACCCCATTCTCCTGCATTCTCCCCTTGGACACCCTTACTAATCAAGAACCTGTCAATCCTTGCTTTAAAAATACCCAAAGACTTGGCTTCCACAACTGTCTCTGGCAATGAATTCCACAGTTTCACCACCCTCTGGCTAAAAACATTTCTCCTCATCTACTTTCTGGAGGTATTATTCTGAAGCTGGAACCTCTGGTCCGAGACTCTCCCACTGGTGGAAACATCCTCCCCACATCAACTCTAAATAGGCCTTTCACTATTTGGTAGGATTCAATTAGGTCCCCCCCTGATCATTCTAAACTCCAGCGAGTACAGGCCCAGAGCTGTCTAGCATTTATGTGTTAACCCAACAATCATCCCCAGGATTATTCTCGTAATAAACCTTCTCCTCCACCAGCACATCCTTCCTCAGATATGGAGCCCAAAACTGCACCTAATACTCCAAATGCGACCTGTCCAGCACCTTAAGCATTTCATCTCTGCTTTTACATTCTAGTCCTCTCAAAGTGAATGCTAACATTGCATTTGCCTTCCTTACTGCCAATTCAACCTGCAAATTAACCAACCTTCTATCCATGCTAGTATCTTCCCTCTCATACCACGGGCTCTCGCCAAGGGTTCAGGGCATGAGCATAGGTGGTTTTCATACATCTTTGTCTTGCTATGTTCTGTGCTGTGTCTTTTGTCTCCCTGAAAGCTGGAAAACATTCCTTCTCACCCAAAAAGCACCATAGTGGTTAAAATACTTGATTAACTTAATAGAGCAAATAGTTCCCAGATTTGTTTATAACAGAAATTTACACGGGGCTTGCTTCTTTAAACAATGGGAATTGGAGTTTGGAATGGGAAATGGTATTTGGATTGCTGCAGAGAGTCGAATGACTCCAAAGATGAACATTATCCTGCTCAGAACTCGTTTCCTGTGTTCCGTAAAGGGTGAGGGATCTCAGTAATACATTGGTCATGCTGGAAACGCTAGGGAAATTTACCAGACTGCCATAGGTCTCAAACTAGAGTTAAATCTGCCTCCACTCCCCTTGAAAGTGCTCTCCATACCTGAAATACTCACTGTCGTACAGTCATTGAACCATATAGCACGGAAACAGGCCCTTCAGCCCAACTCGTCCATGCCACCCAAGATGCCTCATGCAAGCTAGTCCTATTTGCGTGCCTTTGGTCCATTTTCCTCTCGCCATTTCCAATCCACATATCTGTCCAAGTTTTTTTGACATGTTCCAGTACCTGGCTCATAACTCCTCTGGCAGCTCATTCCATGTGCCCACCGCCCTCCGAGTGAAAAGGTAATCCTTCGGCTTCCTATTAAAGCTTCGCCCTCTCACATGAAACCTATGCCCTCTAGTTCTCAATACCCCGACCCTAGGTAAAAGATTCTGTGCATTTGCCCTATCTATTCCCTCTTCACTTTTGGTTCTTTGTTAAATTTTGTTCTTTGTCCCTTTCTTCTTGACCCCTCTGCCAGTGGGAATAGTTTTCACTCACCCAGTCCAAACCCACATGATCAAAAATATCTCTTTTGGATCTCTTGCCATCTGCCCCTCTGTTCCCGCTTCTCCAGTCTAATCATATCCCTCACTCCTGTGAAATATTTTGGTAAATCTACTGTCCAAATCCTTTGCCATGTTTCCAAACGTGTGGTGCCCAGAAGCCTTGAACAAACTGTTGTTCGGTCAAAGATCTGTTTTCAATGCTGAATAACTCTAACTCGGGTACTGATTGAGGATGATCAACCATGATCACATTGAATGGCGATGCTGGATCAAAGGGCCGAATGGCCTGCTCCTGCACCTATTGTCTTGACTCAAATTCAATACATCACACCATCCCTGGACTCTAGAATAAGGGGTAATCTGTTTGAGATGATCAGAGGATCGAATCATTGGAACTGGAGATATTAGCCAACAAATATGCCACAGAATTGTATAGTTGATCTGTGTTACATCACTACATTTAGATTTATTATTGTCACATGTACCGAGGTACAGTAAAATGCTTTGCATGTAATACAATCAAATTAGATAATACTACACGTCAATGCAATCAAGCCAAACTTGTACAAAAGAGCAAAGAGAAGGTTACAGAGCGCATAATATAGTTCTCAGCATTGTAGCATTATTTGTTCCTTAGAGTTGTACAGTATAGAAATGGACCCTTTAACCCATCATGTTATCCATTGTGCCCATTACACCAATCACATCTACCCACATTAGATCTGGGGCTTCTTTCCCCTGGTGATTCAGGTTTTTATCCAGATGCTGTTCAATGTCAAGAGAGTCTCTGCCTCTCCCACCTCTTCAAGCAATAAATCTCAATCTCCAACCACATTCTAGGTTGAAAAATTCTCCCTCTGATCCTCTCGAAGCCACCTACCTCTCACCTTAAACCTATGTTCTCTTGTCTTGGACACCTCCACCCCAGGAGAAAATCTTCTCCATCTCTCCCCCTCCTACTTTTATATATTTTTCTAGTTCTCCCCCACCCTCTTCCTCCACTCCCAGTCTCCTCCATTCCTGGGCAAAGAAACCCAGTATCTCCTCACATTTGAGTGCTCTATCCCTGGTGAATCTCCTCTGTACACTCTCCAGTGTAATCACATCCTTCCTGCAGTGCAGGGACCAAGTCAAGTTTATTTGTCACATACACATACGAGATGTGCAGTGAAATGAAAAGTGGCAACAAAAAACCTGCACAGTACTCCACGGGTGTGATCAATGTTTTGATAAAGTAGCTCATCTTAAATTGTTTAAAATTGAGTGAGGAATCACTACTTCACTCAGAGGTCGTAGAAATTGCTCCTCCAAAACCTTGACGCTGTTAAAAGGTAGGACACAGATCAAGCATTGAACTGGTTACAGTCCTGCCTGAGAAGGACCCTGACCTGAACGATTGTCTGCTCATTTCCCTCAATTTTTGCTACCTGACCTGCTGAGTTCCTACAGCAGTTTGCATTTTGCTCAGGATGTAAATAAACTTAATGCGAAAAAAATGTTACTGGATTTCAGAAGGAAAAATTAGAGGCTGTTTGGAACAAAGAAGTGTTGAAAAATAAATGAAGGATCAGAGCACACAAGTGACAGGACAGCATACAGTTAGTAAGACACTTCATTAGAATAAAAGCAGACAATTTTTGTCAGATCTTTATAAAACACTGGGCCAGGGTCAACTGGAATATTGTGTTCAATTCAATTAAAGGGAAATGAAGCCTGAGAGTTACAAGGATATATTGGAGAGGTGGGACTGGCTTATTTTCAGATAAATGTATTAATGACAAAATGGAGACTACTGTTGGAGTCAAACTAGAGGTCACTGGTTCAAAATAAAGTGCAAGACAATTGAGAGACGCGAGGAAAAGCTTTTATGCAGTGTATGTAATCTGGAGAATACCACCTGCATATGTGGTGGAGGAGGTTCAATCGTGGCCTCCAAGAGGGAATGACTATATGGTGAGGAACATTTGTGAGATTACGGGGTGGAACTGGACTGTGCCTCTGGTAGCTGGTATAATGTGTTGAATGGCCTCTCCTGCTCAAACAATTCATATCAGATTAGAAGGCAGAGCGGTCTAAACTGCAGCTGTTGTGAATTTAGAAACTGAGTTTAAAAACTGGCCCCATCCAATTTTATCCTTGTTGAATCGGGTGGTTAGATTGGTTTGCTGTGCATGTGTGTGTGTGTCATCGAGTACAGTGAGCTGATACTGACTCTTGTTTTCAACAGGCGGAAACTAACAAAGCTCGGATTGATGATGCCAACGTGAGAGCAAACAAACTCATGAACAAGTAACGCAGAGCCAAGACTTGCCTCTGAATTACAGCTTCAACTTCAAGTCTGATTTCTGCGCCAATCACTGTGCTGCCTTGTGCCTTCCTGTGTTTCTGTTTCTCCCACCAACCTCTCTCCCTGAATTAGTGTAAGATGTGCTGAGTGGTCTTGGGCTTTTATGACCTGTGCACATGTCGCCAGTTGGACTTGAGCCACCCGTGGAGACCTGTCTAGACAAGTGACTGATTCATGCAATGTTAGTGTGGCTTCTTGCAGCTATTCGTTCCTGTCCAGAACCAGCAAGCACTGATGTGCTGTTGGAGAACTGGCTGGAAAGGGAACCTTGGGCAGGATACTGATTCAGACCTCCAATACATGTGACATATATTGTTTCTGACTACTCTCTCTTTCTCTGCCCTGGGTGTATTTACTCTTGTTACTTATGTTCTCAATCCCCATGTTCAGTGGTCATTTTACATTCCCTACCCCCACTCCCAGAGTGTAGACCACTGAACTCCAAGCTGAGGAGATCATTGCTTACCACCAATTCTCCTTTCATAATTCATGTCCTTGCTCCTGTGACACCAAACCCTTGGTTGTCTTTTAATATAACGAGGGACTGTTCTCCACAGTACAAAACCCCTTCGGCCCTTCGTAATTAAAGGATAGTCCAGGCCCTGACCCTTTGCCTGTGTAGTGGCCTGGATTTATGATGGCTGTTTTACCTCTCCCTTTCTGTGCCCATTGAGTCTTCTGATCACTGGCTTTAGAGTTAATGCTCTGTCATCTTAGATGGGGCAAGGGCCAAACATGCTCTGTTGGTTGGGTGAAGCTGGCTTTCCCCTTGGGCAAAATTCTCTGCACAAGGCTTGTCTTTATCAGGGACCTTGCGTGAATCTTCCTCCGGTTTCATTACACATACATGAAGTGTGTACAGAAAGTAAAATATATATTGTACATTTAATCATTTGTTTCCAACTGAGTACATTGAGAAATAATGTTTAATGCGAAATGTGATCACAACTTTAAAGCTTTCATCTTCAACAGTCTCATTTCTTTTTATAAATTAAGATGTCTATTCTCCAATGTAGTCATGGTAATTGAAATATAGTTAAGGATTGTCGTGTCCCAATCCCAAAGTGGGGGATTGGGTTCAGAAGAAACTTCTACCTTGTTTCCCTTATTACATCAAATCACAGCAAAATAGATGATCATCAGAACATTTTATATGCAAGATATGTTATACAAACTGCTCTTCTAAATAACACAAGCAGTGGCCTATCTCATCAGCAAAAGTTTAGACCAGTGAATATGATTGCAATTAGAGCTTAAAACAGAGCTGTGACAGCACAGAAACTGCTACAACCCACAACCAGATTTCTGCCGAGGTTAAACTGCAACAGTTACAGAGTAAGGACTATTGTAAGATTCCACCCTGCAATGTAGTGTGCAAAAATGTTGAGATCAATTGTGCAACAGCAGCAGCTTCTTTGGAGTGAGTAGAGCTCAGGCCCTCATTTAACAGCAGCTTAAATTAAAGCATTTAGTACTGCATATGACTATCAGCTTGAAACAGGCAAGGAAATGTTCATTTCTCCTCCAGTCCATCAGAGGTACGTCCACTTATGGACTAACAAGTACTACCGCTGTATAGCCAGCCATTCCTCGGCTAGCCCTCCTGCTGACCCACAGACGAAGCATTCTTTCACCAGCATGTTCATTACGCAAATTTCTTCTTTGTTGCTGTAAAACGTTCCATGTACTGAAAGGAGAAAAGAACAATCACGGGTCAGATGGCAGCAGATACACAACTACCTCATCAGGACTGTGCAGCACTCCCCAGCTCCCGACCTGATTCAACACCACCATGCTCGTTCAGTGCCCTGCTCACGGGGGTGGGATACTGGAGGGAAAAGCTGTGTGAATGGAAGGTTAGGAGGTAGAAAGTAAAAGCAAGTTGTGGAATTGGTGAGAAATTGAAGGGTACAAGAAAGGGATTATAATGAGAATATGTGTGAGTGAAAAAGTGGGATAAACATGCTTGGGATATAAATGCATTGAGGTAGTATTTAGAAGAATGGATGTGGAAGTACACGGAGCAGTTAGGGTAATGCAATTATTAGTATAGAACAAATCAACCGAGCAAACAATATTCCGACTGATGTTTTCAAGTTCTCCAAATGCAGAGTGTGACTGGTGAATTCCTTGTCTCATCTCTCTGCCTCCACTTCTTGGGAACAGCGGCCTCAAGCAGCAGCCCCCCCCCCCCGCGCTTCACATGGCCATTACAACTTTGTCCCCATCACCCTGACCAACCTTGTCGTAACCCTCCAAGTCTTGCAGTTCCCTGATTTCAAAAAGATTTCCCTCAACAGCCAGCAGAGAGATCTGGGAATCGGCCATGATGCTGTTGGGGATCATGGAAATTTCCAAACAGTTCTCCTCCAACCGCAACACCTTCAGTCGCGGACAGCGGGAGATGTGTGGCGAGATCTGAGAAACCTGCAAGTATAAACCGGTTACTAAAACCCAAAGCAATCATCAAACCAGCAGTTTGCCCTTTGGAATTGACACAGGATCATTGACCCAAAACAGTAACTACTTCCATAGATGTTGCCTGACCCGAGTATCCTGTATCTGTAACATTTTGCTTTGGTGACTTCATCCATTAATAAAATTAGTTTAATTTTGTTTTGCCCTTGTTCTGAATTCCCATTCAAAAGAAATAATTCCTCCATATCAATCGGATTACACAATCTCCCAACTTCAAAGGAATACGAATCTAGTGTATGCAGCCTATCTTTATAATATAATTGTGCCAATGCAACAAATGGGACCAATTGGAACAGTAGTCCATCCCTTTCAAGGCAAAGGAGGCATGCCATTACTTTTTGTACCATCAGCTATTGATTACTCTCCCATAAACTTACTCTCCCCTCTGTCCATGCTAGTTTAATAATATCTCACCTATATTCAACAGTTGACCTCTCTTCAAACAACAATTAGCCGCTAAAACAAAAAAATTAACCACACTTGTAGCTGTGATTTGGTCTTTACAGATCCGTGCTGGCTTCCACTGCTCCCATTGGGATGCTGAAAACTAAAGATGGTCTAATACGGACTGTGGTGTAAATAGTATCTGATAAACCTCACAATGTAGAAAATCACATCATTAAAACAACTGTGTCAATGGGGAAAGGGAGTTTAGGGACCAAAGACCTTTCATAATAGTTTTTTAAATTACTACAAGCTAAAAATACTGAAGGGTGCATGTTACATTGTTTAATAGAGTATTGTTGCACAAGTGGCAATGGTGGCGATTACCAATTTCAATGGCCACCTGCAGTGACTATGCAAGGCTGTTCTTAAGAGACAACGGTCTCTGTTAACTGCAGAGAGGTTACACAAAAACAGGAAAAAGCACTGTTGAAGGAACACAGCAGGCCAGGCAGCATCTATGGAGGAAAATGGATAGATGGACCACCCACACAGTTACAGGGAGAACATACAAATTCTGTACAGACAGTACCCGTAGCAGGATCGAACCCAGGTCTCTGGCGCTGCACCACTGTCTCTTCCCCCCCCCCCCCCCAATCATATTATAGCAGAACTAATGTATGCTGCTCCTGTTGTGCATAACTAATGTTAACAGCTCAATGTACACCATGAAGATTGAAGCAAAGGACTCTCACTGAACAACCAATGCTCAGAGTGCACACAACCTTTCTTGCCCATCCTCCAGTACTGCAGCTAGAGACTGACCTGGTTCTGGTTGACATTGAGCTCAATGGCCTGCAGCTGCTCCAGTTCATCTGGGAGACGTTGGATTTTGTTCTTGGACAGATCCACCACATCCAGGTGTCGGAGTTGACATAGCTGGAGTGGAACCTCCTTCAGCCGGTTCCCAGAGAGACTCAGGGTCTTCAGGGCTGCCAGCTGCCCGAAGCTGGAAGGGAGATTTTTCAGTGAATTACCATTGAGGTGAAGATTCTCCAGTTTCTTCAGCTTGCCCAAATCCTCAGGAAGAACAGCTGACAGGAAGGGAAACAGAGTAAAATCTCAGGCCAACAAAGGCAAACTTGTTCAGTGGGCAAGATTGAGAATTAGCGAGGTCCCGAGCCAACATCTGATTGCTGGTCACTGAGGCTAGAGATGTTGCAGGAGGGAAGGATTCATTTTTCTGGAACTGTAGTGGCAGGGAATGGCATGGATAGTTTGCACAGGGGGCTGGACACACAGTGACTGCAGCTGCTGGAAATTTGAGTTAAATACCAATGCTGGGGGAACTTATTAGGTCATCTGGGGAGGGAATGGACCAGTGACATTTTGAGACAGGCCCCTTTCTTCAGACTGGAAGAAGGGGAGAACGATGGAAAAAAAAGAGGTGGTGGCAAGACAAAGCATAGCAAGTGATAGGTGTGTATGCAGATGAGGAGGAGTTTATTGGCAAATGGGTGGTTACACAAAGGCTGTGATGTGGAAAGGATGTCAAGATAAGGAGTGAAATGCCAAGGATGTGGGTGGAAGAGGACATAGGCGAGGGCATGGGATTTGGAGATGGGATAAAGGGTTTTTTAAGCAGGGAAAGGAGCAGCATGACTTCTGGGATTAAGATTAGTCAACAGTAGCCTGCAGGAGAGGTGGGAGCTTCACTTAAACAAGACCAGGGCCAGAGATATTATTAAATGTAAGTGTCTGAACACTGCTATTGGGCTGGTTATTTCTAAAGCAGCACGGAAATAAAGAATTTGAAACAAAAATCTAACCAAAATAGAGAAGGAATGTAGAAAAATATTGCAGCAAAAACAAAGAACCGGTGGATAGGGGGAGTAAGAAAATGCAGCAGGAAGAGGGAGGTTATTTTGCATTTGGAAATGGATGAGGTGAAAGTGTTAGGGCTGGATCTGAAGTGACTACAACAGGACATCACAGCGTTGGGTTACTCAGTCTTACCCAATCTATTGCTATTGAGAGTCAGGCTCTTCAGTACTGAAAACTGCCCAATGACAGAAGGCAAGGTCTCCATCTTGTTTCCCGAAAGATCTACCATTCTCAAATTCGCTGACAGTCTCTGCAGGTCCATGGGGAACTAAACATTTAGAAACAAATTTTTAAAATCTGTTGATTACAAGGGCGATCTTACATCAAGCACTGCCCAAGTGTCTCTGGGCCAAACGGCAACTTTCACACACCCCCACAACACCATATCCTCCCCACCTCACCCAGCTGCTGAATGATGGGCAGAGTACCGAAGCAAATTATTGAATCTCAGTGGAATGGAACCCAAAAGCAGAACAGCCCGAGTGGGAATGGGATTTCAGTCACCGGATATCAGATCCAGCACAGATGAAGAGTATCAAATGGGATTACAGGCACAGGACATCAGATAGAACAGTACAGCACAGGAACAGGTCTTTTGGCATATAACGTCTGTGTTGACCATAATGCCAAACTAAAGTTGTCAAGAATCACAACACATGGAAACAGGCCCTTTGGTCTAACATGTGCATACTGACCAAGACCCCCATTTGCTTGTGTTTGCCGCATATCCCTCTGAACCTTTCTTGTCCATGGACCCTGTCCAAATATCTTTTTAACATTGTAATTGTTCAAAAGGCATTGGACAGGTTCGTGGATACAGAATGGATATGTGGGAGTACCGTCAATGGACGAGTCGCAGGATATCAGATTACGTACAAATAGGGAGTACAGTTACAGGATGCCAGATAGGGTACATACATGCAAGGCATCTTATTCTTGTCATCTACATTTCTCAAATTAGTAACAAAAAGATGTTGCGGCTGGAAGTCAATTAAAGATGGCTTGGCAAGTATATGAAGGATTGCGAAAGCAATGTAAGATGAAGCTCAGGTACAGGTTATGCAATGAATGGGTGGTCCAAGGCCATGTGAAATGCCCTTCTCTTAGTCAAAGTCAAGTTTATTCGTCACATACACATACGAGATGTGCAGTGAAATGAAAAGTGGCAATGCTCACGGATTGTGCAAAAAACAACAAATCAGAATGGAACAGAAACACATATTCACATATTTGTGGGAGGAAAAAAAAAAAGCAATTTTAAAAAGACACAACAGTAAAATGGTACAGTAAAGTTAGTCCCTGGAGAGATAGGAGTTTACAATCCTAATGGCCTCTGGGAAGAAACTCCTTCTCATTCTCTCCGTTTTCACAGCATGGCAACGGAGGCATTTGCCTGACCGTAGCAGCTGGAACAGTCCGTTGCTGGGGTCTCCCATGATCTTATTGGCTCTGGAGCTGCACCTCCTGATGTATAGTTCCTGCAGGGGGGGCGAGTGAAGTTCCCATAGTGCGTTCGGCTGAACGCACTACTCTCTGCAGAGCCTTCTTGTCCTGGGCAGAGCAGTTCCCAAACCAAATCGTGATGTTTCCAGACAAGATGCTTTCCACAGCTGCTGAGTAGAAGCACTGAAGGGTCCTCAGAGATACTCTGAATTTCCTCAGTTGCCTGAGGTGGTAAAGGCGCTGCCTTGCCTTACTCACCAGTGCTGCAGCATGTGATGTCCATGTCAGATCCTCTGCTATGTGGACTCCCAGGTATTTAACGCAGCTCACCCTATCCACAGTATCCCCATTTATCTTCAATGGTGTATACGTCCTCAGATGATGTGCCCTCCTAAAGTCCACGATCAGCTCCTTGTTTTTTTTTATATTCAAGAGGAGGCTGTTGTCCTGACACCAGAGTGCCAGATCAGCCACCTCCTCCCGGTAGGCCTTCTCATCGTTATTGGAGATCAGGCCCACCACCACAGTGTCATCAGCAAACTTGATTATAGAATTGGAGCTGAACCTGGCCACACAGTCATGTGTGTACAGGGAGTACAGTAGGGGGCTGAGGACGCAACCCTGGGGGGATCCTGTGTTCAGGGTGAGGGAGTTCGATGTATTTCCTCCCATTTTGACCCACTGGGGGCTGGCGGTGAGAAAGTCCAGGACCCAGGAACACAGGGGGGTGTTGAGCCCCAATTCCAGCAGCTTCTCGGCAAGTCTGGTGGGGACTATCGTGTTGAAGGCTGAACTGAAGTCTATGAACAGCATCCTCACATAGCCCCCCTTCTGGCTGTCAAGGTGAGAGAGAGAGCGGTGTGCAGAACCTGGGAGACCGCATCGTCCGTGGATCTGTTCGGACGGTATGCGAATTGTAGCGGGTCCATGTTGCGAGGGCGGAAGGCGCAGATGTGTTTCTTGACCAGTCTCTCGAAGCATTTCATGACTACCGAGGTGACGAGGTAGTCATTCAGACAAGCTGGGGAGGCAATTTTAGGTACAGGTACAATGGCAGATCTTTTGAAGCAGGCAGGGACCACGGACTTGGCCAGGGAGAGGTTGAATATTGTAGTGAGCACCGGGGCTAGCTGCATAGCACAAGACTTAAGTACTCGCCCCGAGATGTCATCTGGGCCTGCAGCTTTCCTCGTGTTCACCCGTGTCAGAGCCCTCCTCACGTCGTGCTCGGACAACGAGAATGTGTGCACATCCCCAGCGATGGACCTCCCTTCAGCTTCGATAGCCAGCACGCTAGCGGTGTTGTCGTTAGTCGGCAGACCTGGTGTGATGTTGCCCGTCTCGAAACGAGCGTAGAAGGAGTTCAGGTCATCAGCTAGGGAGGTGCCGGCACTTCCGGTTGAGGGGGGGCTGCTCCGGTAGTTGGTTACAGTCCGTAGCCCCTGCCACAGGCGTCTGGTGTCCTGCTGCTCCATCTGTGACTCCATCTTGTCTCTGTACCTCCTTGGAGTCACTGTTATTAGTTGTACACTGATAACTAGTATCAGTATCATTAACTAGTATCACTATCACCATTGTCATTTCTTGCCTCCAAGGGTGGTGGAGGCCAGATCAGTGGATATATAGATACGGCAAAGAGAGATAAATGTTTGATAAATAAATAGGTTATGGGGAACTGGCACACAAAAGGGGTAGAGGCCTGCATAGATCAGTCAATTATATTGAATAACTGCCGACCTCGCCCTAACCCATCGAAGACGACTGTCACTGCCTTTCACATCAGCAATCGGCTCGCCAATGCAGAGCTCCGAGTGTCCTTTTGTGGTAAGTCGGTGAAGAATGAATTCCCAAGTACCTCGGAGTCACCCTGGATCGCACCCTCACCTATAGTGAACACCTGAAGAGGGTGGCTGATAAACTGAAAACAAGGGTCAAATTCATCAGGAAACTTGCAGGCAACAGCTGGGGATCCAATGCACACACCCTCCGTACCGCAAGCTTAGCCCTAGTGTACTCAACAGCCGAGTTTTGCTCAACAGCTTGGGCTAATAGCTGCCACACCAAACGAGTTGACACTGTCCTTAACTCTGCAATGCGGGTCATCACAGGGACCCTTAAGTCAACACCCTTGCAGTGGCTCCCTGTCCTCTCTCATATCGCCCCTCCCAGCATACGCAGAAGGCAGAGGATGTTGAAAGATTGGTGCACCATCGAGGCTAACCCTGACCTTCCCATCCATGCTGACTTGAACAATCTGCCCAACATGCGCCTAAAGTCCCGCAAATCCTTCTAGTCTTCCGTTAAATCCTTGGAAGACTTTGACTCCAAGTGAGTGGCGCAGAGGCTAGAAAGATGCCAACACCAACAATGGAGAGGTCATCACAGACCCCACAGTGAAACCACCGGGTTTTGACCTCCATCACAAGCAATGGCTGACCCTGAACAGAATCCGCACCCTCCATGCAAGAACAGCCCATCACCTGCATAAGTGGGGGATGACAGACAGCCCAGCTTGCGACTGCAGACCAGACCATCCCACACATTGTGAATGACTGCTCACTGAAGCTTTTCTCTGGGGGCATCAAAGCTATCAACTGATGCTGTCCTGGCCTGGATGTCTACCCTTGATCTACAACTTTAGGCTGTGCACGCCATACGCAAGAAGAAGATTGAATAACAGGATGGGCTTGAGGGGGCGAGTGGCTTATTCCCGTTTTCTTGTGTTTTTGAGGTAACTCGTAACATCAGGCTCATTTTATTGTGAGGAACCATTGACACACTCGTACATTTCAGAGCCACAGCAGCAGAACTAAACTTTTGAAACAGGAACAAACTGCTGTGCTTCACTTTGATGGGTCCGAGCAGCTGGCACTTTATGAGGGAGTTCATCAGACAGGATCCCTGCTCCTGCTCACTCTGGTAACCAGTGTGGTGAAACACCAAAGGAAGAGGAGACCAGGTCAGATTCTCTGAAGTTTCCCAGAGCAGCTTCAGCTTGTCCACTACTTGGACAAGACATCAAAGCCTGCTGGCTGAGTCAACTCTGCTGCAACGGGACTCACTACAACACGGACGCTGCCTACCTCATTCAGGCCTTTCCCTGTAAGCTGGAACACGCCCGTCTTCTGTGCAGTTTCCAGGTGAGCTTTCAGCGCGCTGTTCCCCATGGTAAAACCGCTCCAATCCGAGAAAATAAATAATTTTCTCAATGGCCATTCACATCCAGGTCTGCTTAAGGTCAGAACTCTGTCCAACACTAGTCACACTAGATCAAATCTAAAGAAAGAGAAAAGATGATCAATGAGGAACTCATGCAATATCCACCTGCTGACTGGGTCTATACCCCTCATTCCCCATTCACAGGTCATTATCAACACCCAGACCAGTCAATGTATCAATGTTTGGCCTCTTCTAGATCAATGGATTACCAGAACTGTACAAAAGAACCATTGAACCATCTAGTACTGGATCAATTGATTGCCAGGACTATGGTACGCCTAATACTTGATCAATGCATCAAGACTGGTCGTAACACCTAATACCGGATCAACGGATCACGAGCACAGGTGGTGCGCCTAATACTACCATTGTGGGCAAAATGTAATTCACTGGCATTTGTTTCCAATCTTGTGTACTGCATCTGTGTCCACCTCCTCCGCAGTGGAGGAACCAAACACAAGGTGTGGAGCCCGGTGGGTTCCACCTGCATCCTGTAAATCACGGGGAACAACCCGAGAACCTCATTCACAGTCTGATAGTGGCTGCAGAGATGGCGGGGAGCGGAGGAATGAGGGCTACCCTCCCTCCCATCCACTCCGGGTGCTCGCAAACCGCTCTCCCTTCCACCCACACCCGGGGGCTTCACCTCAATCCCTTGCCCTGGGGCAACCCACCCACCCGGAGACAGCGCTTGCTTCCCTCCACCCGGGAGACGGACAACAGGTACAAGACGGCTGGACAGTACCGGTGCTCGGAGCCATCCCCGCGGTGAGCGAGTGCCTGAGCCCCACAGTCACTACCCGGGCCGGCGGTCGTTACCTGGACCCGCGGCCGCTCCTCCCGTCTCCAGGGCCAAGGCCCGAGCGCTGTCCGGAAGCCCGTTGACGACACGTCCGGCGGGCGCTGTGGGCCGGTTGCCCGGGCAACGGCTGCAAGGGGCCGGGCGGCAGCAAGGGAACGAGGTCGGGCCACCTTCCCAACATGGGCAGGAAGGATCTGCAGATTCTGGTTTACACCGGAGATAGATACAAAAAATGCTGGCGCCACCCATTCCTTCTCTCCTGTAAATTCCTGCTGCATTGACCCGCTGAGTGACTCCGGCATTTTGTGTCGGTCTTCGACCTTCCCAACATGGCGGCCTACACTACGTCATCGGCGCGCGACTGACACTGACCGTCACCGCCATTCAAGCGGGCGTCGGCGCCAAAGCGGCAAACGGTGAGTAACGGTCATCGACCTCCCCTCCCCTCCCCTCCCCCACCCCCACCCCCACCCAAAAGCATCTCCCGCCTCCTCCTCTTTCCACCCCTCCCCTGTCCCCCCACCCCTCCCCTGTCCCCCCTCCTCTCCCCTGTCCCCCCTCCCCTGTCCTCCCCTCCCCTGTCCTCCCCTCCCCTGTCCTCCCCTCCCCTGTCCTCCCCTCCCCTGTCCTCCCCTCCCCTGTCCTCCCCTCCCCTGTCCTCCCCTCCCCTGTCCTCCCCTCCTCTCCCCTGTCCCCCCCTCCTCTCCCCTGTCCCCCCTCCCCTCCCCTGTCCCCCCTCCCCTCCCCTGTCCCCCCTCCCCCGTCCCCCCTCCCCTCCCCTGTCCCCCCTCCCCCCTCCCCTCCCCTGTCCCCCCTCCCCTCCCCTGTCCCCCCTCCCCCCTCCCCTGTCCCCCCTCCCCCCTCCCCTGTCCCCCCTCCCCCCTCCCCTCCCCTGTCCCCCCTCCCCCGTCCCCCCTCCCCTCCCCCAGTCTCTGCAGTGTGTGAGGTTCTCGTGGGTTAAACTCTGCGTTGACTCCACGAATGATGAC
Organism: Malacoraja senta; assembly: GCA_038087875.1. Taxonomy (NCBI): domain Eukaryota; kingdom Metazoa; phylum Chordata; class Chondrichthyes; order Rajiformes; family Rajidae; genus Malacoraja; species Malacoraja senta. The sequence continues at coordinate 56,908,558 of CM075978.1, read as the reverse complement.
CTTTCATTCCCCACAACTTGTTTTCCAGCCAAGACTTGCGGAGAGGATGCAGGCCGATAATCCCTGGGAGCCAGCAGCGCCCAACCCAGCCGCCCGCTTCCTGCAGAGGTGTCTGACATCTGGGGTGTTGCCGCAGGTACGGCTGGCTCACCTCCCCCCCAAGCTGGGGTTAATGCCTCATCTACAGTGGGGAAATCAGCACACGTTGTAAACACTGAAATAGTGAGTGTGCAGGGGTTAACATGTCCCGGTAAGGGCAAAAGATAAGGAAGGCAACTACAGAAAATTCTCAGTGTAGGAAAGAACTGCAGATGCTGGTTTAAACTGCAGAAACTCCCAAAAAGCTGGAGTAACTCAGCGGGACAGGCAGCATCTCAGGAGGAAAAAAATTGGTGGCGTTTCGGGTTCGAAACCCTGGCTCTCAGTATGAAGAAGGGTCTCGGCCTGAAACGTCGCCTATTTTCTCCAGGGATGGTGTCTGACCCACTAAGTTACTCCAGCCTTTTGTGTCTATCCAGGGAGTCTTGGATGTCAAGTGGTATTAACTAAACAGAAGGAAGTAAACAACATTTTAAACATCTGGGGTGAAGAGTGTGAGAGGGGGGTTATCCAGAAATAATGTCAACCAGGAATAGAGCTAGATCCATCAGGGGTCAAAAGAGCAATCTATGTGAATCCAGAGGACATGATTGAAATCCACTGATTCCAAACTGAGTCTTAATTCGCTCTTTGAAAAGACTTAGCAGGTCACTCACTTCATGAGATCATTCGAGGAGGACAAAGAATGGTGGCTATGAACTTTTTTTTTTAAGAGGCAGGAATAAACTACTGGAGGAACTCAGCAGGTCAGTCAGCATCTGTGGAAGGAATGTACGGGTGATGTTTTGTGTCAGGACCCATCTTCAGACTGATGTTGATGGGGAAGATAGCTGGAAAAGAGAGGTTGGGGTGAGACAAAGCCTGACGAGTGATAGGTGGAGGGAGGAACTGCTGATGCTGGTTTAAACTGAAGACAGACACAAAAGGCTGGAGTAACAGTGGGTCAGGCAGCATCTCTGGAGAAAAGGAATAGGTGATGTTTCGGGTTGATGCAGGTGAGGGGTATAGATTGGCAGATGGGTGGAGCAAGTGGCAAAGGCTAGATGTGAAAAGGAGACAAAAGGGAGTCCGATACAGAAAGAAGAAATGTAAAGCTGGAGGTAGGGATATTGGTGGAAGGGGAAGGGGGGGTAAATAAAATGTGGATGGGAGATGAGTGTACAAAGGAGGGGAAAGGAGTTTCATGTGCCTCTATTTTTTTTTAAAGCCCTGGTGCACCAGCTTTCCTTTGAATATTGATTCATCCCACACTGGACTGGCTTTTACAAAAACACGGTGTTACCTGACAAGCTTCCTACCATCAACCTTTGATCTTGATGATTCTGTTCCATTCACTGCTTCTATGATCCTGTTCTGTCCCATTCCACTTTAAAATGGAGCACCACGGTCCACAGCTATACAGGGACACAGTAGATGAACGATGTATAAGGTCCACTGTGGCTTCAACTAATGTTACTGTGTTTTTCTCTATATAAACAGGAAGTTTTGGACTGGAATAACTTGCAGTTTGAAAATTCAGTGCCATTTATCCTGCGCTTCAAACTGCTGGATGCGGTTTCACACGCCAGGGCAGACCTTCAGCAGGTACAGGCATTTATACTCCAGATGATAAACTGATTTGCTCTGAAGGGCAGTAAATGCAAGAAAAATGGACACTGAGCAAGTAAGAGTAACTGGAAGCTTGGTGAATTTTGAAGAGGCTTTTAAACAAAGCACAATACTACATTTCTATAGCACCTTTCATTACCCTGGCCAGACAGACCCCTTTGCTGTCAGTGCAGAAACGTAAAGAATTGCAGTAACCAAAAATGCTCTTGATAATGACCCGATTATTTGTCGTTGGTTGTGTTGGTTGATGGCTAAACTATGATCAGAACACAAGAAAGAACTCTGCTGCTCTACTGATTCATGACAGAAAACCTTTTATCTGAAAGGCCGTCCGTGTTTAATCTGAAAGGCCACCTCGGGAAGGGTAACAGTGTCATCACTGCACTGGGCTGTTAGCAGGATCACACCCTCAGTCTCCAAAATGGGAATCAAATACACAACCTACACATTGGAGACAGGGTTACACTTTGTAGCTCCGCTGAGGGAGAGGGGACTATTACGAAAGGTGAGCTTGTTCTCAGTTAAATGCAATTTTCTGCAGAGTAAAAAGTGTTTAATTGTCCTATGTACTGAAACAGAACAATGAAATTCTTGCATGCAGCAGCACAGCAGGTTTGTAAACACAGTACTCAATAGATATAATAAACAATAAAAAGTTCAATAAATAAAACACCTAATGTAGTGCAAAACAAAACAAATCCCAAAGTCCCGAGTGCAACCAAGGCAGTTTAGTTGGAGTTTGCAATGTTCAATATTCTGATATTTGTTGAGAAGTAACTGTCTTTGAACCTGGACGTCATCATTTTCACATTCCTATACCTTCTTCCCGATGACAAGAGTGAAATGAGAGCATGGCCAGGGTGGTGTGAATCCTTGATGATACTGGGCTGCCTTTTTGAGGCAGTGCCTCCAATAGATCCCTGCAATGGTGGGTTAGTCATTACAGGGCACTGTTCAGCACTTTTTGTACTCTCCTTTGTTCCTGGGCATTCGAGTTGCTGAACCGTGATGCAATCAGTCAATATACCCTCTACCATATACCTGCAGAAGTTCAAGTGAGTATTCGTCAACATACCAAATTCCTGAATCTTCAAAGGAAGTAGAGGCATTGATGGGCTTTCTGTATGATTGCATCAATGTGCTGGGTCCAGGACAGATCTTCAGAGATATGCATTTGAAGTTATTGACTCTCCACCACCGACCCGACCCCTCAATAAAGAGGATTGTGGATCATCGACCTTCCTCTTCTAAATTCAACAATCGGCTCCTTGGATTTACTGATGTTGAGAGCATGATTGTCAAGTCAAGTCACATTTAATTATATAGCACATTTAAAAAACAACTCTCGTTGGCCAAAGTGCTTTACATTTGTTATAAGAATAGCACAAACAAAACAAACTACATACATACATATATACATGTAGCCCTCACTCAGAGGACGTCAGGAAAGGCTTGGGAGTTTAGATAAGTCTTTAGTCTTGACTTAAAAGAGTCGATGGAGGGGCAGTTCTGATGGGAAAGGGGATGCTGTACCAGTCTAGGGGCTGCAACCGCAAAGGCGCGGTCGCCCCTGAGCTTATGCCTAGACTGCGGGATATTCAGCAACCCAAGTCGGCCGATCTGAGGGGCCTGGAGGTGGAGTGGTGGGTGAGAAGACTTTTTATGTAGGTGGTGGCAAGCCCATTGAGGGCTTTGTAGACATGGAGGAGGATCTTGAAGGTTATACGGAACCGCACAGGGAGCCAGTGGAGAGAGGCCAGGATCGGGGTGATGTGGTCCCTTTTTCGGGTGCCCGTCAGGAGTCTCGCTGCGGCGTTTTGGACCAGTTGCAGGCGGGACAGGGAAGATTGGCTGATGCCAGTGTAAAGGGAGTTGCAGTAATCTAGGCGGGAGGAGATGAATGTGTGGATGATCTTTTCGAGGTCATCAAACTGGAGGAATTGTTTTATTTTAGCTATCGTCCGAAGCTGAAAGAAGCTAGCTTTTACCACGGCATTGACTTGTTTGTCAAATTTCAGTGCTGAGTCAAATATCACGCCAAGGTTTTTGACGTGAGGTTTGAGTAGTGGGTAAGGCTTCCAAGGCTGCCTGCTATCATTTTGATTGAGTCCGAGGGGCCGAGAAGGATGACCTCAGACTTACTCTTGTTTAGTTGGAGGAAGTTCTGGGCCATCCAACACTTTATATCCTCGAGGCAGTGGGTAAGGTTAAACAGATTTGATTGGTTTTTGGGCTTCAGGGGAGATAGAGTTGTCTATCGTCTGCGTAGCAATGGAAGGAAATGCCGTGCCTTTCAATGACTTGGCCTAAGGGGAGCATACACAGGGAGAAGAGAATGGGGCCAAGGATGGAACCTTGTGGAACCCCACAGCAGAGATTAGCTGGGGAGGAGAAAGAGTTGCCTAAGTTAGTCGAGAAACTCCTACCATTGAGGTAGGAGATGAACCAGCTCAGGGCAGTGCCATCAATACCAACCCCATACCGGAGACGGTCAATTAGGATGGTGTGGTCGACAGTATCAAATGCTGCGCTGAGGTCAAGAAAGAGCAGAATTGCACAGTCGCCGGAGTCAACGGTGAGCAGTAGGTCATTATGTACCTTCAACAAGGCAGACTCTGTGCTATGGTGAGCCCTGAAACCTGATTGGAAAGTTTCCAAGATAGTGTTTTGGTGAAGGTAAGGTATAAGTTGACTTAAAATTACATTTTCAAGGGCTTTTGAGAGGAAAGGCAGTTTAGAAATGGGTCTGTAGTTGCTTGGCAAGGTGGGGTCGAGGTTAGGTTTTTTCAGGAGTGGTTGGACCACCGCATGCTTGAAGCATTGTAGTTCTAGCACCATTCAATCAGATGATTGATCTCCTCCCTATACTCTGACTTATTACCTGTAATTCGTCCTACAATGGTGGTGTTGTCGGTAATTTTAAAGATAGTTGGAACCGTGTCTAGCTACAAAGTCATGGCTGTAATCTATGAACAGCAGCTTGACGTATGTGTTTTTCATATATACGATACTTCAGTCTCAGGAATGGCCTTGTCATTTTCTCTCTACAGATGTTGCATGGCCCACTGAGTTCCTCTCGTAGTTTAATTCCAAAATGTGCAACCTTTTGTGTCTTTACAATCTTCTCACTAACCGTCCCCATTCACAACCCTTACATGTTTCTGTTACCTTTTAACTTGGAAATTGTGGTGTGTGTGGTCAAGTTAAGGACACTAATATATAATCAGTGACTCATGCTGGAAATTTCACCCCTTAAGCTTGAAAATAATCCTTCACTTTTGCAAAAGCTTTTTGTCAGTTTTCTATCCAAACAGCTACACATCCCTCACCATCACCTATCCCCAGCCCGCCCCCCCCTTCCCCCACCCCCTAAAAAAAAACGTTCCAGCCCACCGCGGACGGAGGACCAGCGCCACAGACGGGAACCCGCATGGAAGGGGCCAGCTCGCCCGCCTAGAGTGGAAGGAGTCGGACGGTGGGCCAGTAAGCAGACCAATTGCAGGAGGCAGTGCACTGCCTCGACGATGGAGTGGGCCGCTGGAGGTCCTGCACCTGTCTGAGGCTTGGCTGGGCCGGGCGCCACTCCAAGAAGCCGAGCGCGTGGACCAGACGCGGCCTGCAGCAGCAGAGGACACCACGACTATGCTTGGCCAGGCAGACCCTGCAACGCCGGCAAGACAATGGGCCTTCATGGTCAGGTCAAGAATCTTGCACTTATAACACTGGGACTTGAAAATGTCGTCAAACTGGCGATTCTGTATACCGTCTCAGTGTACTATTGCTGTAGACTTGTACCGTATCTGAGACGTTTATCTAAGTATCTATGTGCTTTTTCACACAGAGAGTTGTGAGTCTGTGGAATTCTCTGCCCCAGAGGGCGTTGGAGGCCGGTTCTCTGGATACTTTCAAGAGAGAGCTTGAAAGGGCTCTTAAAGATAGCGGAGTCAGGGGATATGAGGAGAAGGCAGGAACGGGGTACTAATTGTGGATGATCACATTGAATGGCGGTGCTGGCTCGAAGGGCCGAATGGCCTACTCCTGCACCTATTGTCTTATGTAATACTTGTACTGAACTACATACAAAAATGAATATCACTGTACCTCAGTACATGTGACAAATAAAGTGCCATAGCATACCAGCTGTGTGTGCTTCAGAGAGTAGATTCTGGGAGAGTGAAGTGGTGATCGGGTGGCGCCACGTGCGGCAGCCTCGCCAGCAGCTGTCTGTCCTTTCATCCTTTTTGTTATTTTTAGTCTGTCTAAAAGTACGTTTCTGGAGGCCTTTTAGTCTTTTTTATGTGGGGGGGGGGGAGGGGAAACCGTTTTCTCAGTCACTACCTGGTCGAGGATGCGTCTATTCTCCGAGCCGCATCTTCACCCCCCTACCCCTCGCGGCCTACCATCTGGATTGGCGCGGCCTTTCCTGACGGAGACCGGCCAGAGCTTCAGCAGCGGCGCAGCACTGGAGCGGGTGATGCCTTACTTGGAATTGCCGTGTGGAGCTCCGGAGTGTTGGGCCAGCTGATTACATCGTGGAGCTGTGTTTGCGGAGCTTCCAGTCACGGGCGGCGCTGACTTTAACATCGCGGAGCCTGGGATCCTTGCCGGGGTCGCCAGCGTTGAATCTCCGCCCAACTCGGCCTGTGGACTTCGGCAGCCGAGGTCTACGGTAGGAAGTGGCCGATTCGGAAACTCCAAGCCGCTGAGAGTGTTCTCCCTTCCGATGCCGGAGCTCCGATCATCCGGGCGAGAGGGCAGGAAAATCGGGCCGCCGTTGCGGCAAATGCGGAGGACCCAAAAGGCCCCGACCACGGGTGAACAAAGAGGAAGAGGACTGAACTTTATTGCCTTCCCTCACAGTGGGAAACGTTGATTCTGCTGTGTGGGGATGTTCATGTTAAATTCTATCGTGTATTGTGTTCTTTTTATTCGTATGGCTATATGGCAATTCAAATCTCACTGTACCAATTGGTGCATGTGATAATATATGTGAACTTGAACTCTTCTCTTAAAAGGTGCTGTAGAAAGCAGCAGACCAGGCAGCACCTCCACACTGCAATCATTTTATTAAGATTATTTTAGTCAGTCTACGTTCCCATCATGTTTAATTAACTGTTGATGCGTTGGTGAATCAAACTTCTGTAACTTAGCCCACTTGGATTGGACTTTCGACGATGTTCTGTTAATGTTTGTTCATTTTGTTTGGCCATCAGAAATCTCTGGATATGAAGTTGATACAGTTGCAGACGGACACAGCAGATATTGCCCACCCTGAGTATCTTGGTAAGTTTGACACATTTAATTCTCAGTCTGTGAAGCATGTACAGAACTAGATACTTTGAGCTAGCCTTTGAGGTGATTGGGATGTCGTATAGATGGAGAGAGTATCAGGCTCTCTTCCAATACATCTGTTTCACATTGCTGTCTTTCATGTCATTTTATCACCCCTCAAATTACCAGATTTAGTCAATTAAATTTCACTGGGATTTGAACTTGGTTGCTTGCCCAAAATGATAAGCAATAGGTTGAAGCACCTTCATCTGCTTAAAAATCTGTTTCTAGTTGAGAAGAAAATTGGACTATTTATTATCAGAAAACAGAAAATGTTGGAAGCACTCAGCAGATTAGATGGTATGTGTAGTGAGAGAAACAGTTGATTTTAACGTTTGGGATTTGTCAGTGGCCCAGTTGTCAGAGCCACTGCATCGCAGCTCCAGAGACCCAGGTTTGATCCTGACCTCGGAGGCTGTCTGTATGGCATCTGCACGTTCTCCCTGTGACTGCGTACTCCATGTACTCCGGTTTCCTCCCACATCAAACATAGAACTAATGAATGGGTGATCGATGGTTGGCATGGACTCAATGGGCTGAAGGGCCTGTTTCCATGCTGTATCTTTAAATCAAACAATCAATCATAACGGGGAAAGAGAAAATACGTTGGGTTTCAGACGCAGACAAGGTGGAAGGGGATGGGATTTAGAAGAACACGGAATGTATCTGAAAAAGTGGGACCAAGTAAATAAATAAAATGGTTAGAACGGCAGATTAAGCTCTTTGCCTGTATAATGTGTTGCTGATAGTAATCCTTCAGACACGTGAACAGTATATCGGAAGAAGTGCAAGTGAAATGCTGCGTCACTAGGAAAGACAATTGTGGGCCCTGGTTGGGAAGACAAGAGATGAAAGGACAGGTATTGCATCTCCTGCTTTTTATGTTCCCAATGTGACTCTCTCTACTGAACATCCCGCTAACAACATGTAAAAAACATTTCGACAGGTACATGGATAGGACAGTTTGAGGGATTTGGGTCAAATGCAGGTAATGGGCTAGGTTAGGTGGGGCATATTGGCCAGTATGGATGAGTTGGGTGAAGGGCCAACATTGGTTGTATGACAATATAACCATTCACTATCCTACTCACTCTCTGACCTTGCACTGATACCAAGAGGCTCAAATACTTGAGCAGCACCTCATTATCTGCCTGGGTCTGCTTCACCTTTTGTTTATCTTTATTTGTATAATCTGGCCTGCTGGGCATGTCTGCCGGCTTCAGAAAGGATGCCTTCTCAACCCCTGGAGAGGGACACGCGGTGTCCATGGGGTCTCTGGAGGCCTTCCATGAACACTGGTCGCCTCGGGGGCTAGAGTGCATTGTAGATAAAGTTGACAACGTTTTAATCTGATAACTGTTTGATTGGTGTCTGTAAACTGCCAATGGCAGTCTTGATTTTGTTATTACTCTGTATTCGTGTTTAACTGAATAAAAGCTCCTTGTTAAGGAAATCAAAACAAAACAAAAAAATAGGCTCACGAATATGAGGCCAAATTATGTTCTAATTTTGCTTACATTTTGCAGAGGACACCATCGTAATGGGCCAGATCTCAAACAATGACAAAATAGAGTACAGGAAAGAGATAGAGAGCTTAGTAACATGGTGTCATGACAACAACCTCTCCCTCATTAGAAGCAAGACAAAGGAGCTATTCACTGACTTCAGGAAACAAAGGGATGTACATGCCCCAATCAGCATCAAAGGTGCCAAAGTAGAGATGGTTGAGAGCTTCAAGTTCCTAGGCGTAAATGTCACCAATAATTTGTCCTGGACCAACCACATTGAAGCTACATCCAAGAAAGCACACCAATGTCTCAACTTCCCCAGAATACTCAGGAAGTTCAATATGTCTCCAACGACTGTTACATGGATACATGCAGAAATGCACATTGGGATGCATCATAGGTTGGTTTGGCAACAGCTCTGCCCAAAACTGTAAGAAATTGCTGAGAGTTGTGGATGTACACACAAAGCAGTCACTTTCCCTCTGTCCCTTCTCCCATCGGCCCATCTACTCCATAAATGCTGCCTCAGGAAAGCAGCCAATCTAAACAAGAACTATTTTAACCCCGGTTATTCCTTCTTTCCTCTTCCATCAGCAGAACGTACAAAATCTTGAAAGCACGTACCACCAAACGACTGAACGGTCACCCCATAAGTAAAGGTGTATTCCTGATTTCCCAACCTACCTCAATGCAGACACAAACCAACCTACACTTCATGCTGCCAATGCGGACACAAACCAACCTACACTTCATGCTGCCTTGGCAAGGGCACCAGCATAATCAAGGACCAGTCTCACCCCAGATACTCCCTCTTCTCCCCTCTACCATCAGGCAAGAGGTACAGAAGTGTGCAGATTTTTGACACTGTTTTATTGTATTGCCAGCCCAGAAATACAGATATCTCCAGCTGATGAACAACCACCTGGAGAGGATCGTACAGGAGAAGACAATGCTGAAACAGCGATTGGTGAAGCCTATTTGTTATCAGTGCCTGCCTGTTGAAGCCAACTGTCACAGGTGAGCTGCAAGTCTTGGGTACTGATGCTTGGAGCATCTTTAGGACACTTTGGAGCACCTCGCACACAAAATGTGCAACAGGATTGCTGACCATCTGAAGACATTTCACTCTGTTTTTACTGTAACGTCTTGAGCAGCATTGCACCTTTCTGTCTGTCCACAAGAGTTTGGCTGAGAGTAGAATAGTTCTCTGCTGCAATCATAGCAACATTCTGTCCCACAGTAGGCCACTCAATCTCACATCTGTTCCCCAGCTCCTCATGTCCAGGCCTACGTAATACATAAACCAGACCCTTTTTCAATCATTTTCACAGTTATTGTTGTCAGTGATGATCTTTGAGATAAGACATTAAACTCTGGTCTTGCCTGCCACCTTAATTAAAAAGCCAAGCAGTAATACCCAAAAAGTGTGCGGCAGGATGTCATTATGTGGGAAGGATAGGATTTGTTAAGGGCAGGATGATTGCATTTTTTGAGGGGCTAAAAATCCCTAGAGTACATCCTCCAAAGATGCTGCCTGACCCACTGGGTGACTCCACCACTTTGTGTTTGACACATGATTTCAGCATCGACTTCCTCGTGTCGCTCTCTCCTTCCTAAAAATGATACATCCTGTCGCTCAATTTTTATTTTAGCAATATTCCTCAAAGTTCTGCTGACTGATATGTATATATTCAGTTTAAGTCCTTCCTTTTTTTAAAACAAAGAGCCACACTTTAAGTTGTCTGACACCACTCTTATAACCAGATCGGACTGGAAAACGATGAAGTGAACCCTCCACCAGTTCCTTCCTTCCTCATAGCGTTCTGCGATACATTTGACTCATTCCTGCCTGCAACTAAGTTTAAATGCAGCAGACTTTTATTTGTGGTCATCTGATTCAATATGTTGCCATTAACTACAATGAGCTTATTGCTGCACTCTCCTGTGAAGACAGGTGCGAGGTTTCTATTGTTGACTGACCTGAACATCCCTAATCTTCCCTCAGCAGCACAACACATCACCGCTGCACTACCAGTGACCTTCATGTTGTTTTGCACTGTCTTTTTGGCAAACTTTTTCTTTTCACTGTCTTATAGAATTTGTCTGAGTCTGTGCCTTCGATCCTGCTGTAAGACAGGTTTTCATTTTACCTCTACCTCAGTGTATTTGTGCATATGAGAATAAACTCAACTTGATGTATGTAGTTTATTTTTTTAGTCTTGAACAGGACCTAATCCATTTTCAATTGGTCTTTTGTATGTTTACACAACCTCTGTAGTTTCACCGTGATCGTGTTGCTGATATCTTTTCTCGCATTCTCTTTTTTGCCATAACTTGCTTCTTCCTGGTGCCATTCAGCTGCGTCACTCCTCGAGGCACCCTGCCAACTTAAGTGCTCTGCATCTGACATCATAGTTCCTGTTTACTTCACACTGCTTTGTATATTCCTTAACAGCTGATGGGCAACAGCTTGGAGCATCCTAACCTTTCTCTTAGTGGGCACATTTTAAATCTCAGCGCTCGCTCTCTGTTCCTGTGGGGTTTGGGTTAACGTGGGTTAAGACGGAGACAATAATTAATGTCAAGGTTTCACAGGAATCAGCCCTTCCGCTGCTGCTCCTACCTTCTTCCTCACCATATTCGTTGTCCTCCAGATACGTCTGCGAACTGCTGACGATCACGGTTCAAGTTATTGAGAAACTTGACACTTATCTGCAATATATGAAATCCATCCCACTGCTGCCGCTGAAAGTTAAGCTTATGGTAAGTGACTCAAAGACATTTCCAAGCATATTTGCAAATTATTTTCCTCTAGTTTTCCTTTTCCATACCCAATGTAACAGCACAACTGGGATGCAACCCTGTGTGCCCACCCCTTCCTTCTCCCCGTCACTTTATCATGCAGGGTAAAGCGAGAGTCTGATATATGGGGAGCTTCAACAATCCTTGGAGGATGCGGGCCAGTGTAGTGGAAGCTTTATTCAGTAACTAACCCATACAGCATCTATCTGAGGAGTATTTGGGGGGAGGGGACTTTTACACTAACTAACCTGGGGGTATTTGGACTATTGTAGAGGTACCTTTACACTGTAACTGACCTGGGTGTACTTGGGGTAGTGTAGTGGGTACAAGTGTACACTAACTAACCTGTGCACTGTGTGTTCTGAAAACGCTTGATGGAAGTATTCCATGTACTGTAGCTGCCCCAGAAATATTTAGCACAAACTTTAGTACAAGAAATAAATCACCCTTTTTCTACTTCCAGCATTGATATCCATCAGCATGTGAATAATAGAGATGCAGTAAAAATATATATATGATGATGTAGAGGTGAACTGCAGATGCTGGTTTAAATCAAAGACAGACAGACAAAATTCTGGAGTAACTCAGCGGGACAGGCAGCATCTCTGGGAGAAGGAATGGGTGACATTTCGGGTCGAGACCCTTCAGACGGATGTCAGGGGAGTGGGAGGTTTACAGATAAGGAAATGTATGGATAAGGAAGTGTAAGATGTGAAAGGAGATCAAGGAGCATGTAGAATAGATCATTAGTTGGGAGAAGGTAACAATAAAGCAGAGATAAAATGTAGTCAGAGACAGCAAGACTGATCGGAGAACTGGAAACGGGGAGGGGAGACGGGGAAAGCAAGGGTTACTTGAACTTTATATGATGATGGTCTGTTGTATGTTTAGACAGATCTGGGGGACAATATTGCATCTGTGATACTGGAGCTGAAGCGAGTGCTGGAATTGATCCTGAAGTGGAGGGATCAGCAGAAGACTGTCAGTTTGGAATACATGCAATGAACGGGATAAACCACCTTTCTCGTCAGGAAGGCACTTCCACCCAGAGATGCCGGCTGTTTGTAAAACGTGTCTTTGTATTTGAATATACCAGCTCCCAATGGATGTGAACTGGTTCTTGTGACTGGCTGACCACTCAACTGCTTCCTTGAATTATGGTTGTGGAAGTGTTGGACTCAACA
>CM075978.1:56791371-56895826 GCA_038087875.1 Malacoraja senta | reverse complement strand
AACACTCGAAACCTTGGGTGCCCGTGAGGGAAGATGATCTGAGCATGGATCGTATGCCCTTCCCTAAGCTGCCAGTGTGTTTTACTCTGCTGGCATTTGCCTCTTCTCACTTAGATGCAAGCTGGTTGGGGGAGATACGTCAGATAACCAGTGTCGGCCCAAACAGAGGCCAGACCACAGAGCCACAAACACTCCACCTGCACCTTTCCCATCATCCATTCGTGCAACTTCTTGTAGAGTGGCTGCCATAACAGCAAGTGCACTGATTAATGGCCTCCACCATCACACTAAGGATGCCAATGCCTGTGAGCAGAAGAGGACACTGACCTTTCAGCTCTACCCCTTTCAACATCATCTACTGTTACTATGGGCGAATCAGTGTTAGGCTCTCGATCCATCTCAATCGGACAAAGCCCAAAAAGTACAAAGTACAAGTAAATCCTTTATTTTTTTAATAATTTACCTTGCAGATCTCCAAGGAAAGTTTCTACACTTGTCCATTATCAGATATTGGCTGGAGTGTCACAAATTTGTAAATAAAGATTGAAATGATGAACCAGTTTTGGAGTTTACTTTTGCAAACAAGTGACAGGAAGGAGCACTAACTGGGAGCAGACGTCGGGTACTGTGGCTGCGTGTACGAGCCCGACCCATGGACCATCCCGTGCATGTGCAAGTCTGCGTAATGAAATATTCCCCATTGGCTCCTGCAACAAGGCTCATTGCATTTGCTTGCCCCAAGATGGAGCAGTTCACTACAAGAAAGCCCCACCCATTGTAGGAATGCTACAATCTCCAAAGTCCTGTGTCAATGTTCTGGTTCCCCTGACTCTCATCAGCTCCAACATGTTCCCATGATAACTTCCAGGCCCCACCACCTGTTTCTTTCCCTGCCCCACCTTCCCTTCACCAACACACTCCTCCCACTGGACCCTCTGCTCCACTCCCTGTTTTTCCAATCTTCCACTATCTCCTTCTTTGGTTCCACTCTTCACCCTCCTTACCTATCAGATTCCTGAATCTGCAGATTTTTGTTATCTCCACATATCCCCACCTAGCCCCTGTTCCTATTGACACCCTTCCCTCCTCCTCCTGAGTCTAACCTACCAGTCAACCCCTCCTCACTTGGATTCATCTATTGCTTGCCAGCTCTTGGCCCACCCCTCTTTCTCCACTGGCTACTTCCACTTTATTCTTTAGTCCAGATGCCCAAAAAGTCACCTGTCCATTTCACTCCTCCGATGCTGCCTGACCCACTGAGTTCCTCCAGCAGCTCTACCTTTTTGTCCAGGCTCCAGTCTCTTGTGTCTCCATCAGCACATCACCTGCCCTGCCCTCCTTAATCCAGTCAGCGTAACACCAGAGATTGGAAGATAGGGTTGAAGCTTACACAATTATTGATCCAGCAAGGATGTTTCCATTGACCATGGAGCCCAACGCTCAGTGCTGTGTGGGCTTTGCCACGCGTATACTAGGCAACATTTATTATGATCACACAGGATCCGTGTCATTCTGATTAAAATACTGCTCTGGAATTGTGAAACAGAGTAAGAATGATTGTGAGAAAGTGGTTTGGTCAGAGGGGAAGAAACTGATCCCGCTAGCAAAGTTTGTAATCGGGGCGGATTTAAATTCCTGACGAAGGGGCAAAGGCACTTGGGGAATCTTGCATTTGTGCAGTAAACTGTTCTTATCTGAATTGTATCCTAACTAATGAAAGGTAATGAATGCAGTTGAAAGAAGCTGTGGGGAAAAAGCAGAGACTGGTACTAATTGAAGTGTCAGCAGAGTCATAGAGCAGTGTGGCACACAAACAGGCGCTTCGGCCAACAATGTCTGTAGCAGATATGATACCAAGATAAACTGCCTGCACATGATCCATATATCCCTCCATTTCCTGCATGATCATGTGTTCAGCTAAAAGTCATGCTGGGCCAGAGACCCAGTTCAATGAATTGTGTTATGCTGAACACCATTTTCAGAGTTAATTTATTTGTTAAATGGTGTTGTATTAAAGAAAATATTACCAGTTACAGTTGTTTTAAAGAAAATATTACCAGTTACACGAGAGGCATCGAAGAAGTGTAAAGTCCTGTCCAGCTTTCTCCCCACATTCCTTGCTCTCTCCAACCCCCAAGAACAGCATCTAACTCCTGGAACAGTCCATTAACGTAAGCATCGCCACCCCTTAAAGTTTCAGCTGCACAAGCGATAGAGAATGAGCACACAATCTTTCACAGTGCAACAAGCTCAGCTTTATTTGCTACTGGAGGCAGCCACACAAGCTGTAGAGCAGAAACATTAATTACACTTGCAAAGGACTGAACTCCTGGGAACCGAGGCACCAGGCAGGAAGCAGCCCGAGAGAGAGGGACGTTAATGTACATCGGGGACACACTTACAACCAGCTGTTGTTCTCCTCCTCACATCTCTGTGGGTCAATAAATGGCTTGTCTATTGATTTAATCATCAGTTCTCCACAGTAGACACATTCAGCTGCCACCAGATCGTCGATGTCTGATTTGATCTGATCGCGGGACTGCTGGCCCCGGTCATTGGTCTCTGCTTCCTTGCAGCGCTGTCGGGATTTTGCCTGCCCCACGGTTGCCAGTCTTCTCTGCAGCTCCTCCAGCCTGGCCTGTTTGAAGGGAGAGAGGTGCGGGACCACCTCCTGCTGCAGGCAGTCTGAGTGGAACATGTGGCCGCACAGGAACAGGTAGAAGGGGCGGTTCAACAGCGGATAGTCACAGGACGCACATTTCTCCTGCGACTCCACCACCCCGTATTTGTTCCTCATTTCCTGGATGTCTTCGCGGATGCGCTTGGCGCTTTCCGTCGCCTCCTCCATCTCCTGCTTGAGCTCGTCAATGTGCTTGTTGTACTCCTGCAGGGAGCTGCAGATGGCCTCCTTGAAATGGTCAATGGTGACAAAGTTGGGGAAGAACGGCAGAATGTCCTCTATCTTCAGCAGGTTGCAGCTGGACAGACACACCATGGCCTTCTTCACGTCCTTCTCCTCCTGGACCACATGCCGGGCGATTTTCAGCCACAGCTTCTTACGGAGCTCCTCGTCATCCTCCGGCATGTCTGCACACGACTTGGCAAGATCCACGTCCATCTGTAACCAGAAACCCATCAGTAAGCCTTGGGCAGGCAGAACAGAGAGCATCCAGGCATTCGGGCCAAATGAGTAAACTCTTCAAATCATGCCCTACACACCAGGCCAATTAGACACCAACCTGCCCATGAATCCAGTAAGTTTTCCTCTCCAACCGACTTCATGCAAAAATGTGTCCAACAATGGCACAGCGACATTAATGACACATCTCATCACTCCAGTCAACTCGCCTCTCATTCGATCATTGATGACCTGGATCTTTGTTTATCTTGACACTAGGAACTGCAGATGCTGCTTTCAAAATAAGAAACACAAAGTGCTGGAGTAACTCAGAGGATCAGGCAGCATCAGTGTGAAGAAGGGTCCCAACCAAAAAGGTCATTTATCTGTCCTCCACAAATGCTGCCTGACCTGCTGAGTTACACGAGCGCCGTGTGCTTTTTTTTTCTGGGTTTATCTACCTTGGTTGTGTGACTTTTATAGCATTGCCGAATAAAGTTTAAAGTCTCACTTCAGAGGTTGTCAACTGACGGCCGGCCTCAGTATCAGTGTGAGAAAAAGTGTTCCAACTTCCCTCAAGATGAAGTGCTCACGAGCATCGGCCCTGAAACTGCCTCCTTCCCTTGCGAAGTATTTCCCCCAGTGGAGGAAATGTTCCTCTGTATGGCAACAAATCCCTTGCAAAGGGGAATGGATCGTTGGCCTTTATTGTAAAGAGGACGTGAAGTGGTAAAGAGAAAGTCTCAGCACAAATCCAACTCAGAGCACCACAGTCATGACCTTATTTATGGAGAGATATGCATGCAATGTTAACAGGGAGGAAGGTGCGACAGGTGAAGATCTGGAACTAAGAAGAATGAACCAGTGAAACCTGTGATTTGAGAGATGTGATGAAGTGGAAGTTGAGACATTGTTTAATCTTGTGGGGGAATCTAGAACTTGGAGGACAAGCAAAGGGGGGGGGGGGGGGGGTGGAATCACCTGCAAGATAAGGGCTACCGACCTATCGCTGCAACTTAAACTACAAGGTTACAAGAATTCAATTGTAAATCTAAACTAGCAAACGGCGAAGAGAAAATAAGCGCATGCACTTGCGATCCACAGTGTAGGAGAGGTGGATCCAACAAGCTGGCTCGCTGCACCCGTTACGGCAGAAATTCTCTCCCAACTTTGACATTAAATGTAAGGCCAGAGGAATTGTTGCAGTTGTTAACATTTGATACCTGACCTCAACATGTACCAATCACCGTTGTTCTGTGCTCCCTGGTTCTTGACCCCCCATCAATCGGACCAGATTCCCCTCTCCCAGACCTTCCTAGACTCCTAGCTACAGCCTGCAAATCCAGGGTAGACACAAAATGCTCGGGGACAGGCAGCATCTCTGGAGAGAAGGAATGGCTTCCGGTCGAGACCCTTCTTCCAAAATCCTGGGCACTGTCGCAAATGATATTAGAACTGGAGGGTGCAAATTTATCTGCGGCATTGAGAACAGAGTTTGAAAGAGAATCTAGATTGTATCAGTACCTGGACGTCTTTAATCCTCAAAGGATTAATTAGCCTTGATAACTTTTTAAAATAATGTTTCCACAATGTAATATAAACCTTTCACACACTAAACCAGCGGATGGGAACCAGGCAGCAACAGCGATTTGTACATCCCTGCCCTGGGAAGTGAGTGTAGAAGATTTGACGGCACTATTCTGAAGAGCAGGGATGTCCTCCCAAGATACATCCCTCAGATGACATAATTACTGATCTGGTCACTCGGAAATCTCAAGAAACACGCATAGGAAGTGTGTACATTGCCGGCTTTGCTTTCCACGTTATCATAACAAATATATTCCATCATTATTTTATAGACACTCCTCGGGTTGTGTCAGAGTTCTGTCCCTGAGAACTTTCCGCGAGTTGGAAATGAACAAAATCAGTGTGTGGGAGAGGACCAGACACAGCTCTGCCGGGAGAGCGAGCGAGCAGACGTGGGAACAGCGGCCGCCAGCCGGCCGGCCTCATGGACTCACAGTGAGTGAGGGAATGGGTCTGTTCAGCGCACCCAGCTCTGCTCAGGCCCACCCAGCCCCTGATTGTTGCAGCTTGGGAGAGGAGGAATGCGGAAATGCCCCCTATCCCATCCTGCACAAAATTCCTGCAGCCCTATAGCGACCAGAGAATCCATCCCACACACTGGTTTTGTTTATTTCCGGTCTCCCAAATGCCCAACTGTAGTCCGTAAGTCAGGCATTTGTACCCTGGGGAGCACCTGGTTGGCTACAGATGCTTTGTGACATTACAGGGTTAGTAAATGTGGCACATAATTGTAAGACTGTGTAAAGAAATAAGCACAGTGGCCCGGCCAATCTCCCCGCCCATACCTGGAGCGCGTGGTCCACCGCCTCCTCGTACAGCTCCATGGTCTTGTAGATGTGCACACAGGCCTGGTTCTGTTTGTTCTCTGCGCACAGGCGCAGCGCGTACTTGAGGTCGTAGTGAATGTGGTGGGCGCTGGAGCCGGCTTGCTCCAGGTACCAGAGCAGGGCCTTGGGCTTGTACTTGGCGTAGAGCGAGAGCAGGTAGTTGTGGATGGCCTGGTCCGTCACCTGCAGCTGGTGCACGCAGAACTCCAGGTAGCGGATGGCCTCGCTCACCTGGGCCGAGCTGCCCATCTGGCTGTAGTTGACCAGCGCCGGGATGAGGCTTTTGGGATCCAGCCTCTTCTTCATGTCGATCCAGGCGTCCACCACCTGCCTGGGAATGTGCTGCATGAGGATGGGCGAGAACTTGTAGAAGAGGTTGGGGTCCTGACACTTGGCCATGAGGGCCAAGGCGGCAGCATGGTCGTCGTGTTGGCAGTGGTGGGCCACCACCCGCTCGTAGTCCTGCATGACCACCGAGAAGAAGACCATGTCCTCCACGTTGCCATGGCTGGCCAGCAGGTCGTAGATGATCGAGCGGTTGCTCAGCAGGCACTCCTTTATCTTGGAGCCGCCCAGGAACCTGCGGAACTCCTCCCGACTGGCGTCAAACTGGCCGCGCTTGCTCTTGTCATCCTCCAGCTTGCCCAGCCGGTTCAGGTAGATCTCAGTCAGCCAGGTCACCAACAGCGTCAGCTGCGTCCTGTCCTCCAACTTCAGGTTCTTCAGCTTCTTCAGCAGAAACTCCTTCAGGGCCTCCTCTTGCTTGGCCTCAATGAACTTCAGAGCAATCTCCTCAAAGTACTTCTGAGTCAGGGCGTAGTACTTGGCGCTCTCCACGTACTTCTTGTTTCGGAAGCAGTGGTCCGCCTCTCTGGCAAGGACAGTGTCCAGGCACTCGGGACGGTCTTTGCAGTACTCCTTGGCCAGCTCAAACTTCCCCATGTTCATGTACATCTGCCACACATCCCGGGACTCCTTCTGAATGTGGTAGCGGAAGACGGCCCTCTCCGTGTAGACCCACACCAGCCCGGCCACCGAGTCCTTCACCATCCGCAGGAGGCGGCCAAACTTGTCGGAGAAGGTGTCCTCGAAGACCAGCTGTCCGTTCAGCGTGCAGACGGCCTTCACCCTGTCGGGCAGCAGCAGCAGGAAGTGGAACTGGGTGAGGACGATGGATCTGGGAGGCTGAGTCTCGGGGAAGATGTCGGGCGAGTATTCCCACACCTGCACGTCACTCAGGAGGGAGTCGGGCCGGGTGAAGTCCACGGTGCCGTACAGCACGCCGTTGCCCATCATCCAAGCGAAGGACCGGGGGCTGGAGCGCAGCTTGGAGGTGTAGAAGGAGATCTCGCTGTAGCCCAGGCTGGCGGGGAACTCCTGGAAGCTGGGCAAGGTGTTGGTGTACTGGCTGAACATGGGCTGGAACATGAGTGGGTCGGTGCTCTCCGGGGCCCTGCCCACAAACTGGTACAGCCGCTTGCGGGTGGTGACGATGACGAAGAGGCGGGTATCAGTGCTGCGCTCGATCTCCAGGCAGCAGACCGGTGCCGGACACCCATCCTCCTCCAGGGTGTAGACGTTCTTGTAGTACAGGTCAGGGCCGGAGGTGAACAGTCGCTCCTCTGACACCGCTATCTCCGCCTCATACAGCTGCCCCTGGCTGGTCCCCACCAGGATGGGGCCCGTGCTGCTCTCCGTGCCCAGGTGTTTGTTCCACCCAACGCTCTCGATCAGGTGTCCCTTCCAGCGGTTCAGGCTCTTCACCTTCTGGGAGTTTCTGCTGAGGTACAGGCACTCGTTGGAGGTGAGGCTGATCAAGAGATGGGAGCCTGCAGCAAGAGAAAACTGTTCTCAGTGGGGTCAGTCTGAAGTCTCGACCCGAATCATCGCCTATTCCTTCTCTCCAGAGATGCTGCCTGTCTCGCGGAGTTACTCCAGTACTTTGTGTCTATCTAGGGCAGTTCAGGCAGCACATGCCTGGCTCTAATGTGGTACAGCTCACATTCGTGCCAAGTGTGACAGGTCAAAGTATATGCTAGCTTTGCAAATATACGCATTCCAGTTTATTTAGCCCATTTGGTCCAAGCAATATAAACCATGGTTGCTGCTCCATGCAGCGACAAACTGATTCACCTTGGATAAACCAAGATCTATCCTTGGTCAACCATGATATCCGGTAAACCGGAAACCCTCGCTCCCACAGGGCAGCTGAGACATGGGACAGACCAGGCGTGTGTACGCTTCAGCAAGACCTAGGAAGTGTGGGAGGAGAGGCCACACAGGGGGAAAGGTATCTCGGGGTAGGGGAGGAAGGGGCGACCAGCGGGAGGAGGCTGGGACGGAGACTTCGAGTGGGGGATGGGTGAGGGGGGACTCGTCTCTGGCCGAACAGTGGACGAGCAGCTGGTAAACAGCATGCTGCTGGAGCAGGAGTGGCAGCAGTCCACATGCTCATCACGGCATCAAAACCAGAGGCCACTCACCCGAGGGATCCAAGAACAGTTTGTGGATCCGAGCGTCATCTTTGCGTCCCACTTCGATCTGGTTTGGCTGGTCCGGTTTTCCAAGATCAATCCTGGAGAGGGCAAGAGAAGAAGAGTTGAGCTTGGAAGTCCCTGTTTGGAATCGGAAGCACATGCCTGCAGAACGACATGGCTACGCCTGGCCAGGCCGACTCTGCAAAGCCACCTGGACAACAGACCTTCATGGTCAGATCTGCACTTACAACTGGGACTTGAAACTAGCGCCAAACTGTTGACTCTGTATACTGTCTCAGTGTACTATTGTTATAGACTTGTGCTATATCTGAGAAGCTAATCTAATATGTATCCAAGTGCTTAGATGTACAGTGATACGTACTGAACTGTATACAAAAATGAGTTTCCTTGTACTACAAATAAAGTACCATCCAATTCTGAAAGAATGTTCTGGGAGGCAGGATGTGGGGAACACATGGCATTCATGGGAACACGACGAGACTAGGGCAGGCTGAGTTGTCAGGATCTGCTTTTAAAAATTGGTGTCCAGTGATCGTTTTATCTGTCGGTAGCAGATGTCACAAGCAATGCCAGCAGTTATTGTCTCCCCCTGGTCACCACTAAACCGAGGAGATGGTGGAGGGTCAGCACATTCATGGGTCTTGAGTCACAAACAGCCTAGGCCCAGAGAGGGTGGCAATGCCCGTTCTCCAAAGGGCATGGAGGGTGTTTACGATGATCCGGTTTTCATAATTTAAAACATCTAAGTTACTGAAATTAGCTGATTTAATTCAGATTCCAGATTTACTTAAGTGACTTGAATTTACACTTCGCAGCTGCCATGGAAAGATTGCTCCCTGATCAGTGTTACTGGCTACAAGTCCAGTACTCAAAACCACTCACTGTTATACCTTTGGGGGGAGCCTCACCTTAGCAGTGTGTCCTTGCCCATGCTCATGCATAGCTGGTTGTTACACACCACGAGGTGGGTGATATCATTCGGAGGAGTGAAGTCAATTCTCTGCTTGGAAAAGATGGGCTTTTCCTCTTCCAGCCGGGCGCTGACATAGCCTGCAACAACCAGAAATAAGTGTTTGACCGACCGATACCATGGCCTGGCAACCATCATTATTACCCGCGTTCAGTGTCAATCCCCAGTGATCAGGAGCAGTAAGAATGGCTTCATCCGCTCAATCACCATCCTGTCTCATCCCTAAACCCATGAGAATCAGCAAACCAGCCTTTTGACCCACCAATTACAATTTATATTAATGATCTGGATGAGGGAATTGAAGGCAACATCTCCAAGTTTGCGGATGACACTAAGCTGGGGGGACAGTGTTAGCTGTGAGGAGGATGCTAGGAGACTGCAAGGTGACTTGGATAGGCTGGGTGAGTGGGCAAATGTTTGGCAGATGCAGTTTAATGTGGATAAATGTGAGGTTATCCACTTTGGTGGCAAAAACAGGAAAGCAGACTATTATCTAAATGGTGGCCGATTAGGAAAAGGGGAGATGCAGCGAGACCTGGGTGTCATGGTACGCCAGTCATTGAAAGTAGGCATGCAGGTGCAGCAGGCAGTGAAGAAAGCGAATGGTATGTTAGCTTTCATAGCAAAAGGATTTGAGTATAGGAGCAGGGAGGTTCTACTGCCGTTGTACGGGGTCTTGGTGAGACCACACCTGGAGTATTGCGTACAGTTTTGATCTCCAAATCTGAGGAAGGACATTATAGCCATAGAGGGAGTGCAGAGAAGGTTCACCAGACTGATTCCTGGGATGTCAGGACTTTCATATGAAGAAAGACTGGATAGACTTGGCTTATACTCGCTAGAATTTAGGAGATTGAGAGGGGATCTTATAGAAACGTACAAAATTCTTATGGGGTTGGACAGGCTAGATGCAGGAAGATTGTTCCCGATGTTGGGGAAGTCCAGGAAAAGGGGTCACAGCTTAAGGATAAGGAGGAAATCCTTTAAGACCGAGATGAGAAAAAACTTTTTCACACAGAGAGTGGTGAATCTCTGGAACTCTCTGCCACAGAGGGTAGTTGAGGCCAGTTCATTGGCTATATTTAAGAGGGAGTTAGATGTGGCCCTTGTGGCTAAAGGTATCAGGAGGTATGGAGAGAAGGCAGGTACGGGATACTGAGTTGGATGATCAGCCATGATCATATTGAATGGCGGTGCAGGCTCGAAGGGCCGAATGGCCTACTCCTGCACCTATTTTCTATGTATCTATGTATCTATGTATCTATGTTGCAGCTCACAGCCTAACCCCACTTCCCAGCACAGAGTTGTGCAGGTCAGGGCTCTCAAGTCCCTCTTCATTCTATCGTCCCTCCCTCCTCCTCCTCGCCTCCCTCCCACTCTCCTTTCCTTCCTCCCAGCCCCGTCTCCTCGCCATTCTCCTCCCCTCCCAACCCATCCTCCCCTTCCTTTCCCCATCCCTGTCCTCCTCCAGTCTCCCCCCTCACCCTCCTGCCCTGTCCCCCCCTCACCCTCCTGCCCTGTCCCCTGTCCCCCCCTCACTCTCCTGCCCTGTCCCCTGTCCCCCCCTCACCCTCCTGCCATGTCCCCTGTCCCCCTCTCACCCTCCTGCCCTGTCCCCTGTCCCCCCTCACTCTCCTGCCCTGTCCCCTGTCCCCCCCTCACCCTCCTGCCCTGTCCCCTGTCCCCCCTCACTCTCCTGCCCTGTCCCCTGTCCCCCCCTCACCCTCCTGCCCTGTCCCCTGTCCCCCCCTCACTCTCCTGCCCTGTCCCCTGTCCCCCCTCACCCTCCTGCCCTGTCCCCTGTCCCCCCCTCACTCTCCTGCCCTGTCCCCTGTCCCCCCCTCACCCTCCTGCCCTGTCCCCTGTCCCCCCCTCACTCTCCTGCCCTGTCCCCTGTCCCCCCTCACCCTCCTGCCCTGTCCCCTGTCCCCCCTCACTCTCCTGCCCTGTCCCCTGTCCCCCCCTCACCCTCCTGCCCTGTCCCCTGTCCCCCCTCACTCTCCTGCCCTGTCCCCTGTCCCCCCTCACCCTCCTGCCCTGTCCCCTGTCCCCCCTCACGCTCCTGCCCTGTCCCCTGTCCCCCCTCACCCTCCTGCCCTGTCCCCTGTCCCCCCCTCACCCTCCTGCCCTGTCCCCTGTCCCCCCCTCACCCTCCTGCCCTGTCCCCTGTCCCCCCCTCACCCTCCTGCCCTGTCCCCTGTCCCCCCCTCACCCTCCTGCCCTGTCCCCTGTCCCCCCCTCACCCTCCTGCCCTGTCCCCTGTCCCCCCCTCACCCTCCTGCCCTGTCCCCTGTCCCCCCCTCACCCTCCTGCCCTGTCCCCTGTCCCCTGTCCCCATCTCCCCGTGGTGCCCGTGTCCCGCTGCGCTACCGGACTGTCCGATGCTGCCGCCGCCGCCACCGCCGCGCTGCTGGTGCTGGTGCTGGTGGGAGAGGCCGGCGGGCCGCAGGCGGGCCCGAGCCTGGGAATCCTCGTACTCGTCCAGGATGGAGCTCATGGTGGAGCAGCGACCCGGCCCGACCGGAAACAGGCGGCCCGACCGGAAACAGCGACGGCCCGCGGTCCCGCCCACCGGCCAATCACCGCAGGCCGCAGCGGCGGGCGCGTCACATCCTGCGGAAGTGGAGGCGGGGTGACGCAGCGGGTCGGGCAGCTTCTGTGGAGAACAGACTTGTTCAGACCAAATAATATATAAACGTGTTTATAATAAACAAATATTGGCAAATGTATGTGCCTCTATGGCTTATGTTCCTTATATCTTATAGGCTAAAAAAAATAAAGGCAAATATAATTGCCTTTATGGCTCATTTCCACACCAGGGCATCTGAAATGTCCTCATTCTTCAGGGAACGGGGGTTCCCCTCCTCCACCATAGATGAGGCTCGCACCAGGGTCTCTGCCATACCCCGCAACACTGCTCTCTCTCCCCATCCCCCCACTCACAACAAAGGCAGAGTCCCCCTAGTCCTCACCTTTCACCCCACCAGCCGTCACATACAACAAGTGATCCTCCGTCAGTTTCGCCACCTCCAACGTGACCCCACCACTCGCCACATCTTCCCATCTCCCCCC
This sequence comes from Malacoraja senta, assembly GCA_038087875.1. Classification (NCBI taxonomy): domain Eukaryota; kingdom Metazoa; phylum Chordata; class Chondrichthyes; order Rajiformes; family Rajidae; genus Malacoraja; species Malacoraja senta. Next base: position 56,883,754 of record CM075978.1, on the reverse strand, counting down.
ATGTCTGCCTTCCGCAAAGACCGCTCCCTCCGTAACTCCCTTGTCAATTCTTCCCTTCCCTCCCGTACCACCCCCTCCCCGGGTACTTTCCTTTGCAACCGCAAGAGATGCAACACTTGTCCCTTCACCTCCCCCCTCCACTCCATTCAAGGACCCAAGCAATTGTTCCAGGTGCGACAGAGGTTCACCTGCATCTCCTCCAACCTCATCTATTGCATTCGCTGCTCTAGATGCCAGCTGATCTACATCGGTGAGACCAAGCGGAGGCTTGGCGATCGTTTCGCCGAACACCTCCGGTCGGTCCGCAATAACCAACCTGAACTCCCGGTGGCTCAGCACTTCAACTCCCCCTCCCATTCCGTATCTGACCTCTCTGTCCTGGGTCTCCTCCATGGCCACAGCGAGCAACACCGTAAATTGGAGGAAATGCACCTCATATTCCGCTTGGGCAGTCTACATCCTGGTGGCCTGAACATTGAATTCTCCCAATTCTGCTAGCCCTTGCTGTCCCCTCCCCTTCATCAGCCATCTGGTTGTCTCCTCCCCTCCCCCAGCCCTCGGGCTCCTCCTCCGCCTTTTTCTTTTTTTCCTTTCTTCTCCCCACCCCCTATCAGGCTGAAGAAGGGTTTCGGCCCGAAACGTTACCTATTTCCTTCGCTCCATAGATGCTGCTGCACCCGCTGAGTTTCTCCAGCATTTTTGTGTACCTTGGCTCATGTACATCATGAGTTGCTTTAAATCAAAGTTGCTTCTGATCCATGAGGAACTTTGAAATCTATTATCTCTATCTTGCCTCTCACACACAGACCATTCCCCCACAACATTGATTAAACCAAAGATCATACAATGCATATGGTCCAGAGACCTTTCATTGCGCATTGTCGCTCATTTTATACACAGTTTCCCTTAAAAAAAAATTTTTTTTTAAAGAAGCACCTTATTTATTATAAACAAAGATCATAATGGTCTATCATAGAAGGCTAAAATAGACCAAGATGAACTGCAAAATTCAATGGACTGATGTGGATTAAACTGCGAGAGGCATAACGGGGATCGGGGTCTTATTCCTAAAATGGCGGAAGTGACGTTCCGTTGCGTTCCGATCCGTACTACACGTCAGTCCATTGGATTTCGTAGGAGTGGTCTATCTTGGCTCCTCTAGTATCTTTGGTTCAGACTGAGAGGGAGGGAGGGAGGGCGCTGGTGGAGGGGAGAGGCAGGGGCAAGGCCAAGCCCAAGCCAAGCTTGGCGCGTGATAGGTGGACACAGGTGAGGGGGAGGTTTTGGTTGGCAGATGGCTGAAAATAATTCAAAACAGTGTCAGATTTAAGTGGAGGGGATGTGAAATGTGAAGCCAGAGGAGGGAATGTGAGTGGAAGGGGAGGAGAGGGGAAGGATTGTGGGAGAAATGGCTTTGTACCTGGGTTGGGCACAGTTAAGGGGGGGGGGGGGGCTGTTGCCTAAATTGGAGAATTCAATGTTTATCCAACTGGGTTGTAAGCTACCCAAGCAGAATATGAGGTGGTGTTTCTCCAGTTTGTGTGCGGTCTAAGTGTCAGTTTTAGAATTTAGAGATACAGCATGGACACAGGCCCTCCAACCCACCAAGTCCATGCCGACCAGCGATCACCCCCGCACACTAGCTCTATCTTAAACACTTAGGACAATTTTCAACTTATTGGCTATCTCCCTATGTTCACTCTGCAGGATCCTATCCGTTTTCCTATTTATGTCATTTGTGTCAATGTGCACAATGACCTCTGGCTGCCCACCCTCCTTCTTGAGAGTGTTCTACAGCTGCTCCAAGATATCCAGGACCCTGGCACCAGGGAGGCAACAGACCATCCTGGAGTACCGTGTGCTGCCACAGAATCTCCTGTCTATCCCCCCAACTACTGAGTCTCTTTCACTCTCACTCTGCCTGACTTCACCCTACCCCTCTGTGCCTCAGAGCCAAGCCATGTGCCACACACCTGGCTGCTGCTGCTCTCCCCTGAACGGTCGTCCCCACTTGTCTCTGCAAGCCCAGTGGAGTTTTATCGTGCAATGATCCAATGCCCCATTGATCCTCTTGCCCTAAGTAATACTGTCAATACTGAGGAAGTTAAAGTCATCCACAATAACCCTGTGGTTCTTGCATCCTTCTGTAATCTGTCTCCCGCTGGCTATTGGATGGGCGATAATATAATCCCATTAGAGTATTTGCTCCTTTCATATTTTTGAGCTCAAACCATCATGCCTCAGTAGACGTCCCCTCCAGTACATGTTCTCTGAGTACCACCGTGACATTCTCCCTGATAACCAAAACAGCTCTTCCTCTTTACCCCCCGCTCTATCTCATCTGAAATATAGAAACCCAGACACATTGAGCTCCCAGTCGTGTCCCTCTCACAACCAAGTTTCCATAATGGACACAACATCATCATCACCATCATGCCTGACTTCTTGAGGGTGCTGGGGATCTGGTTCGGGGGGGGGGGGGGGCTGAGGCGAGTGACAAGAATTGGCTGGAGCGAATAGCCAAGGTGGGGAAGAAACTGGAGCTGTGGAAGCAGCGCTCCCTCTCGATAATGGGAAAAAATTTGGTCATCAGGTGCGAGGTGCTCTCGGGGCTGCTGTACTTGGTGCAAGTGTGGCCTGCCCCTCCCTCCTACACCACAGGGATCACCCGGGCCGTCTTCCAGTTCATCTGGAGGTCTAGGATGAACCGGGTGCGATGGGCTACAGTGCACGAGTCGGCAGACAATGGGGGTAAAAGCGTGCCCAACGTCGCCCTCACCATGATGGCCACCTACGTGTGTGGCTGCATCAGGCGGAGCGTAGAGCCAAGGCACGTGGGCACCAAGTGTCACTACCTCCTGAGGTTCTACCTGTCCCCGGTGTACCAAAAGATGGGCCTGGCGCAGATATCACGCAATGTGCCAGTCAGCTGGACATTGCCGCACCATCTGTCGTACGTGGAAAGGTTCTTCCGGACGAACACCTTTGACCACAAGTCCATCGGGCAGGGGCCAGCAAGGAACATCCTGCAGGCACTGCAAGGAAATGACTCGATGGATCCGGTGGTGTGGTTCCCAGAGCAGACTGCCCAGCTTGTCTGGCAAAATGCCTCATCGCCAGAACTCACCAACAAGCACCAAAGATCTGGCTTGGCTGGCGATGACGGGAGCCCTCCCAGTCAGATCCTTCCTGAACCGTCGGAACCTCACTACCAGCTCACGCTGCCCTCGGGACGGCTGCTATGGAGAGGAGACGGTTGGCCACCTCTTTGCAGCATGTGGAGAGGTTTGCAAGGGTCCCTGTCATGATTTATTCCGAAAAGCTCTGTCATAAAGGACTCTGTCCCAGAGAACTGAGCAAGATGTCCATCCAGGAATGTTGCCGACTAGCCCGCTGCAGACTGCAGGAGTACGTGCTGAGGGACACACTGAAGCTCGGTGCAGCCAACGCCAAGGCTCGGTGGGGGAGGACCACAGTCTGAATGCCTTCTACTGCTGGACATGGGGGCAGGGTGTGGTGGAGATGCCCCTCAAAAATAAGGAAAGGGATTCCACGCCAGTGGGCCACATGAGTGGCAAGGGTGGAAGTAAACACACTTCTGCCCTTCCTTATCACCATATTCATGAACCTTTCCCTGACTGTCCTTCCTTTGAGACTTCCTTGTCACAACCTCAACTTTCTCATCACCCCTTCCATTTGTTGACCTGCTGCTCTGGATCCCACTCCCCTGTCATTCCAATAGCACTCACGAGTAGCACTAACAAACCCCCCTGCCAGGATGTTGGTGCCCCTCCAGTTCAGGTGCAACTTTGTCCCTCTTATAGAGGTCATCCCTGCCCCAGAAAAGATCCAAAAATCTGATTCCCTGCCCCCTGCACCAACTCCTCAGCCATGCATTCATCTGTCCTATTCTCCTATGGCTACACTCACATTCACGAGGCAGTGATCCAGATCAGGTGAACAATTCCATGGGAATGTTGTCTGCCTCAAGAGATCTGCCATCTTCATCGTTCCAATTTATTCATCCCCCTCTGTAGGTAGTAATCTAGGGTACACCACCCTCGAGATTCTGCATTTTAACCAATTGGCATCTCCCTATATTCACTCCGCAGGACCTTAACCCTTATCCTATCTATGTCATTTGTGTCAATGTGCACAATGGCTTATGGCTGCCCACCCTCCCCCTTGAGAATGTTCTGCAGCTGCTCCAAGATATCTGGGACCCTGGCACCAGGGAGGCAACAGACCATCCTGGAGTCCCGTGTGCTGCCACAGAATCTCCTGTCTATCCCCCCTAACTACTGAGTCCTCTATCACTATCACTCTGCATGACTTCACCCTACCCCTCTGTGCCTCAGAGCCAGTCCCGGTGCCACACACCTGGCTGCTGTTGCTCTCCCCTGAACGGTCGTCCCCACTTGTCTCTGCTAGCCCAGTGGAATTTTATCGTCCAATGATCCAGATACTGGATAGAGACAATATTGGACTGGTGGTACTACCAATTCTTTCTCAGTCTGCTGCTCGTGTGTGTGTGTGGCAAACACTCATCTCTTGTATAATCCATGTCGAGGGGCATCAAGCTCACTTAGCTTGTAATACCCCTGGCAACAATCAACAAACGGGCATCTGATGGGAAAGATGTCTTCCCAGGTGAATCATTGATTCACCTCTACTTCTCCCAGACCAATGTACTACACTCAGTGTTCACCATGGGTCGCCTCCTCTGCATTAGACAAAGCCGATCGGGTGACTGCTTTGCAAGGCACCTGCGCTCAGGAACCAGGAGGCTCTGGTCGCCTGCCACCTGTATTCCTCTCCCCGCTCCCACCCTGACCTCTCTGCCTTGGCGTCCTGCAGCGCTACAGTGAGACCCAACACCAGCTCTACGAACAACACTTCCTTTTGTCTGGGCCTGTTGCAGCTGATATGGAATTTTCCAACATTAGATAACATGCTCTATCTTTAGTCTAGTTTAGAAATACAGCGCGGAAATAGTCCCTTCGGCCCACCAAATCCATGCTGACCAGCAATCCCCATACACTAGTTCTATCCTCGACACTAGGGATAATTTACAAAAGCAAATTAACCCACAAACCTGTATGCCTTTGTGGTGTGGGAGGAAACCGGAGCACCCGGGGAAAACACACGTGGTCACAGGGAGAATGTACAAACTCCGTACAAACAAGCACCCGGAGTCAAGATTGAACCCTGGTCTCTGGCAACTCTATCGCTGAGCCCCTACTGGTGTGTGGCCATTTCTGCTCCTCTCAGTCGTTTCCTTTCATTTTGAATTTTGTAGCCAGCAGTGCGTGTTCCTGTTCGCCATGCTGTGACATAAAATATATTCCCTTTGTCCCACCCACTTTGCTCCACCACTTTCTCCTTTACCTCAACAAACTTGTTTCTCTCCTACTCGGGTCTGATGGGGCCACAGACATCTCAGGCACTGGAGATCTTTCCATCTATAAGTCCATTGAGACTTCTAATACTCACTTTTTGCTGATAACGTGTTCAAGAATGTCATCATCACCTTCCCTGAATTCTCCAACTACCATGTCCTTCTCCTCAGTGAACACACAACTATTCAGTGAGGTCCTCGTCTACGTCCTCCAGCTCCACGCACAGATTGTGTCTTGGTCCTTAATGGGCCCTACCCTCTTTCTGCTTTCCCTCTGGTTCTTAATATACATAAAAACATTGGGATTTCCCTTAATTCTGCCTACCAGTGATATTTGTAGTGCCCTTTGCCCTCCTAATCTCTCTAAGTACCATCCTCTACGCTTTTCATACTTCTGAAGGTGTAGTCTCCCCTATTTTCAGTTCTCCAGAGCTGCTTCAATTCTTTTCTTTACAAAGCCCTTGATAGCCCTCACATCCTAGATCATTGAGTGATACAGTGTGGAAACAGGCCCTTCTTGCCCACACAGGTCAACATGTCCCAGGTACACTAGTCCCACCATGTCTGTTTCTTAAATGTTGGAATAGTCCCTGCCTCAATTACTTCCTCTGGCAGTTTGTTCCATACCCCCACCAACCTTTGTGTGAAAAGATCCTTGAATTTACTGTTTAGTCCATTGATCCTTATGATGGCCTGCATTTTCACTCATTCTGTTTTAAAGACTTCAACTTGGATTGGATTTACTGTCAGTCGTTGCTGCTGGTCTACTTTTATGGTCCTATTTTGTGATATTGAAATCACCCTTACCCCAACTCAGAGAGTAATTTCTGTACTCTCTTCATAATGGCATTTTGTGTTTATCCTTCAGCTGAAAAGAGATACCCAGAGGATTGCACATTGATTGCAACATTTTGTCATAATCAGGTCTTGCACCTCACATTTCGGCGTTTTTCCTTCCTCCTCTCTACGTAATTCCTCTCTCCTCCTCGTGAACCGCCGCTTAGCTCGTCTCCTCGCTTACACTGACTCCAGACCACACTTTCTGCCCCCCTTCACCGTCACCACTTGTAATGCTGGTGCCTGCCCACACGCCATCTGATTATCAGATCATTGACACTCCCCTTGCCCTCTACTCCCCACACCATCTTTCACTGCAACTTAAAACTTGTTTCATTTCTGCTCCTTTCGGGGAAATGTCAGTGACCTGGAACCTCAACTGTGTACTGCTCCCTCTGCAGGCACCGTCTGACATGCCAAGTACTTTCCCCATTGTCTGTTTCTCCTCCCAGCCTCTGCCATTCGTTATTTGGACTTCCATCCTTTTCTGCTCCTTCATCGTGTCAATTTCCTCACCTCCCCCCTCTCTCTACCCCTCTTCCCGCTGTCTTCCAACTACCTGTTCTCCTTTGATAGACACAAAATGCTGGAGTAACTCAGCGGGTCAGGCGGCATGTCTGGAGAGAAGGAAAATGTGACAGTTTGGGTCGAGACCTATTCTTTTTCTAGACGCTGCCTGACCCGTTGAGTTACTGCAGCATTTTGTGTCTATCTTCGGTTTAAACCAGCATCTGCAGTTTCTTCCTACACATTCCTGTTCTCCTTTGCTGTTCCATCTCCCGACGATCTACTCCAATGCCCCCCCCCTTTGTTCGCCTGAACTCTTTACGCTACCTGCAAAACTAACATTTAAATGTTTCTACTTATTTATTATTGATATTCAAAACATTAAATAATTTATAGCACAAACTAAGAATAGATTCCTCAATATTGACAAATTTATTTGTCAAGCTATATTTAATTTTATTTCGAAGATAGGCACAAAATGCTGGAGTAACTCAGCGGGACAACAGCATCTCTGGATAGAAGGAATGGGTGACGTTTCGGGTTGAGACCCTTCTTCAGACCACTTTTTATATTCAGGATCCAGGCATCACCACCTATCCCTAATTGCCCTTGGGCAGGTGGTGGTGGTGACCCACTTTTTTGAACCACTGCCATTCCTCTGGTGAAGGGACGTCCATGGTATTATCAGGGAGAGAGATCCAAAGTGTTGACCCACCAATGATGAAGCAAGGTTTTACCTCCTACATGACTTGGAGGAGATCTCATTGAAACATGCAGAATAGTGAAAGGCTTGGATAGAGTGGAGAATGTGGAGAGGGCGTTTCCACCAGTGGAGGAGTCTAGGACTAGAGGTCATATCCTCAGAATTAAAGGACGTTCTTTAAGGAAGGAGATGAGGAGAAATGTCTTTAGTCGGTGGTGAATCTGTGGAATTTTTTGCCTCAGAAGACTGTGGAAGCCAAGTCAGTGGATATTTTTACGGCAGAGATAGATAGATTCTTGATTAGTACCATACAGGGGTTATGGGGAGAAGGCAGGAGAATGGGGTTAGGAGGGAGATATATATCAGCCATGATTGAATGGCGGAGTAGAGTTGATGGGCCGAATGTCTTAATTCTACTCCTACCACTTATGACCGTATGAACTTGCAGGTGGTGGCGATCCACTGCACCTTCTGCCTTTGTCCTTCACAGTACAGCTTACAGGTTTGGGGGTTGCAATGGGAGGAACCTGGATGAGTAACTGTTCATCATTTTGTAGTTGGTAGACAATGTTGCCACTGTGCGTAGGTGGTGGAGGGATTGAATGTTTAGTGTGCTGGATGGGGTGCCGACCAAGCAGCAGCTTTGATCAGGATGGTGTTGACTCTCTTGAGTGTCGTTGGAGCAGCTGGAAGCGGACAGTGTTTCATCACACTCCTGGATTGTGCCTTGTAGACACCCAATCTCTGGCCTGCTCTTGAAGCCGCAGTACCATCCTTATCATGTATCTACTCACAGCAAATGGCTCGATTGTAATCATGTATTGTCTTTCCACTGACTGGATAGCTCACAACAAAAGCTTTTCACTGTGTCTCAGTACATGTGACAATAAATGTAACTGAAATTGTATTTGTGTGTCCAGTCCAGTTGAGTTTTTGATCAGATAATGATAATCGGGGGTCCATGATGGCAACGGGAGACTCTGCCCAGAAAGATGACATTGTACCAGTGCCTTGCTCTAGCCGTGCTATCTAATTCATTCTATTTCTACTCCTCATCCAGTAAATGTTTCCCCGTTTACTATTCAATCTGATTCCATCACCCTCTCAAGCAGTGGAGTCCAGATCATGGTGACGAGTATTGGGGTCATCGAGTGAAGTTGGCCCAAGGGTCCGTGCGATCCTGTAATTCATACATGGAGAGAATATTTCCATCTCTCCTTGGATCCCATGAGATCTAACCTTCCAGAGCAGCCTAACATGCGGTACCTTGTCGAACGCCTTACTGAAATGAAGTCCATGTACACAACATCTGCCCTCATCAACCTTTTTGGTCACATCTTCAAAACAATCAATCAGATTTGTGAGACACGACCTCCCATGTACAAAACCATGCTGACTATCCCCAATTAGCCCTTGCCCAACCAAATGCCTGTATAACCTATCTGTCAGAATACTCTCCAGTAACTTACCAGCTACAGATGTTAAGCTCACCGGCCTATAGTTCCCAGCATTTTCCCTGGAGCCCTTCTTGAAAAGAGGCACAACATTTGCCATCCCTCCAGTTTTCCAGCACCTCTCCTGTATTTAAGGACGACTCGTAAATTTCAACCAGAGCTCCCGCAATTTCCTCTAGTTTATCGCAATGTCCTGTGATATATCTGATCAGGCCGTGGAGATTTGTCTATCTTCAAACATGACAGTACCTTCAGTACTTCTTTGACGGTAACCCTGACTGCTCTCAAGACACTTCCAGTGACTGCTCCAATTTCCTCCATCCTATTGTCTTTCTCATGGGTAAATACAGAGGAGAAATACTCATTTAGGACCTTGCCCATCTCCTGTGACTCCACACAGAGGTGACCGCTTTGATTCTTGAGAGGTCCCACGCTCTCTCTAGTTACCCTTTTTCCCCTTATGTATTTATAAAATATTTTGGGATTGTCCTTGGAAGGTCAACCTTCGAAACATCTCGCAAGGTCTAGGGAGCGTGGCCAGGCTTCATGCTGCCCCCTTTACAACACAATGATTGAGAGACATGGCCAATCAGAAGACGAGAAGGCAAAAAAGGGAGAAAATGGTGAAGAGACACTAGTAAAGAGTGCAAAAAAGGGAGAAATTGGTGAAGCTAAAAAATAAATAAATGTGGTTTTCTTACACAATTACGACTATCAAAACTGAAAGATAAGTAAACTTGTAACGGTAAATCTTTAAACACGTGTGGCTGACTGGCAAATCTGGAATTGTTGAAGTGGAACAGAGCGTAAAATGGATGACAGTGAATTTTCTGCGGAGAACTTAGCTCATCTTTGCCATGGAGATCTGCAGCTGGCATTGGTCAATAGAGCCTGTTCCTTAACACTCAGTGCCAGGCACAACCTGGACAGCAGCCTTCGGGTGTCGCATCTAATAGCAACCTTCCCTTGCATGATGTTCCTGAGCTACTCAAATGATGGGAAACATCAATGTTTTCACCCCGTTTCAAACAATGTCTCCCCAGACGTTTTCATGTGTGGAGTATTTATACGAGACAGTTACTAATCAATCCATGAGGATCTCAAGGGAGTGTTGTTTACCAGAGAAAGGTGGATTTTGCTCTGAAGAGGAGTTATTCAGACAAAATAGTATGGTGTCTTTCTGGGGAAGTCAGTTAAGGAGAAAGCAATTGGAGTATTTGCTGATGATGTTGAGGAGGAAAAGGCTGCTGCACTGCGTAAACATGTGGTCTGAATTCTGTTTGTTTGCAGAATACTTCAGTGTAATTTTAGAAGTCCTCATGTGCATTCCTGATAAATTGTTACCAGAGGCTGCTTCTCCTGCCTGAGTCTGGAGATGTAGATTACTCTGGCTTCCCCTGCATTGACCGTTCTGCACAAGCTTCCTCGCTGCGCAATGTCAACTTGTAGACGTTGATATTGGAAATTTCATGTCTGTGCACGATTTCATAGTTGAAGTACTGGGGGATAAGCTCCTCGTGGAACCTCCGAGTTACACTGCATCCCCTCATCTCCGACGACAGGTAAACGGCCGTCGTCTTCTTGCTGAGGTGCCGCAGCGTCTGCAGCAGGTTGTGGTAATCGTTTGGGTAGTAGACTATATCTGAACCCAGAATCACGTCATAGTCATCGAGGAAGAGCGTGTGGTCAATGCCCCATAAAAGGGCTCTGACTGTGGCAGAGTATCCTCCCGAAGCAGCAAAATTGATGGAAAGGTTGTGTTTGATTTGCTTCAAAATATGGGACTGGTCAGTCAGAGTTACTTGGCCACCTGACAGAGAGAGAAGAAAGAGTAAGGTATTTTGCCACAGCAACCCAGTCTCCAGGTGGAGAGGGTCAGTACAATGACACGTTTATTCCTCTCACTGTCCTGAATGTGGACAATGACATAGTCGCGTCGCTACTGAGGATGGATGGCAGCTGATTTATACAGAGGAAGATCAGGGGTAAAAGGAAGAATCTTCCTTATCTGGTTTCTGATATCATCTGAGAGGCGGGGGCTTTGAGCAGGAAGAAATTCTCCCCTCTCCTGAAATTATTTAAAAATCTGAAAGTGATTTTATTTTTGTTAAATTACCCAAAGGTGTTTTTGGATGGGGTGAAATGACAGTTGCAGAATGGGTTCACCAGAAATCTGCCTGGCTTAGAGGGTATTACCTATAAAGAGAGATCAGACAGACTTGTATTCTGAAACAATATCATGTTTAAATTTAGAAAAAATCAGAAGTGACATTGTTGAACCCTTGGTTAAATTTGATAAGACTTGGGGAAAATTTATTGAACACTTTCATACAACATAAATTGTTCCCTCTTTAACCGTTATAAAAATTATTTTACCTTCATAGGGTGGAACGGACTTGACGACAAACAGACTTAAATTGTTGAATTTCTCAGTTCAGATTCGGTTTTGCATTGTTTTGTTTTATTTATTTATTTTATTTTTATTCTTATTTTATTATTATCATTTTTTTTTTTTTTAATTTTAGTTTAGGGGGGTTTTGTTTTTTCTTTTTCTTTTTGTCTTTTTATCTTTGCTTTTTTTAAAAACATTTATAAGCTTCCTTTTAAAGATTTAACTATATTTCCATATTCATTGTGTATTTTGACACTGGTCTCATATTAGGTTATACCTGTTATTAATGTAATCCTGATCCCTATGTATCAATACCATTGTTATGTTTATCATTATTCTTTTTGCTCTGTTTTTTATGTTTATTTTTGTTTTTGTTTTTTGGAAAAAAAACAATAAAAAGATTTAAAAAGAAAGACATACTTGGATTATTTTCTCTTAAAAGTCAGAAGTTGAGGGGAGACCTGATGGAAATACATAAACATTTTGAGAAGCTTAGATAGGGTAGACAGTCTGAAGAGTGAAAATGCCAAAGACGAGAGGGCATCATTTTAAGGTGAGAGGGGCAAATGTATAAAAGATGTCTGGGGCTATTATTTTTACACAGTGGTGGGTTCCTGGAACGTGCTGGTATGGGTGGCGATGAAGACAGATACAATAGTGATGTTTGAGAGGCTTTTAGATAGGCACATGGATATGTAGGGATTGGAGGAATAGGCATTATGTGTGGGCAGAGGACATTAGTTTAACGTGCATCATGTTCAGCACGGACATTTCTGTGCTGAAGGGGCTGTTGTATTCTATACTGTTCTATGTTACAAAACATTAGTTCAAAGGTCATTACAGCAGAGAATTGAGGGGCTGAATGGCCTGCTCCTGTTTTGTTGCTTTTCAAATAATGCGGCGGCATCTGTTAGCAGAGCAGGTGGAGCTTTAACTCCCTGGCACACCTCTCTCCGAGTCTACATGTCGGCTCGCAGGGCCCCCAACCTCCCGAACCTCCCGAACAAATGGGGATCTTGAACACAAGAGACAGCGTTATAGCTGCCGCTGGATGTAAGCACAGCATGGCTAATGCATAAGGTGTGAAGTGTGGGCTGGACCATGACGTTTGCCCCTGGGCCTTGACTCTTGTTGTCCAGTTTCTCTCTTTCATATTAACAAAGGGCAGCAACTGTGGCATAGCCGGCAGTGCTGCTGGGTCACAGCGCCAGAGACCTGGGTTCGATCCTGACCTCAGGTGTTGCTTGTGCAGAGTTTGCACGTCCGACCTGTGACGCGTGGGTTTCCTCTGGATACTCCGATTTCCTCCTACATCCGAAAGATGTGCAGATTTGTAGGCTAATTACTATTTGTAAATTGCCCCTAGTATGTAGAAAGTGGATGAGAAAGTGGGATAACGTAGATCTTGTGCGAACAGGTGATGGATGGTCGGAATGGACTTGGTGGGTTAAAGGGCCTGTTTCCAGTCTGTATACTTTTTTTAACTAAATCAGTTAGGTACTGTTAGGTACGCAGCAGGTCAGGCAGCATCGGTGGAGAGAAAGGCTGTTTCAGGGCATTGATCAGCATTTTGAGGCAGAGTCTTCAACCTGAAGCATTACCTCCATTCGTAGATGCTGCACGCCCTACTGCACATTATTTGCATTTTTTCTGTTATTATTTTGGATTTTTTGGCCTTTTAACAAGCCAGTTGAATCTTGTTGATATCCTGTGAACTCACCTAGCAGGGTTGCCAGAATCCCCACGATCCCAGTGCCTGATCCCAGCTCTATCACGCTCTGTCCCGAGAAACTCATCTTCTCTTGCTCAAAGAACTGGCAGAGTGTGAGGGCCTGAGGAAAGAGCACACGGCAGGCGTTGATCAGGATCAACAAGGCCAACGCACTGAAGCAACAGCAATTGCAGGAGTGCAAGGTGCCGCCACTGTGGAGGAGAGGAGGCCAGGCTATCTCACTCACCTCCCTTTTCTTCTGCACTCTCTGTGCCATTCACTCACACTTCTGAAATAATCACAGTGTCCCACATTTTGCCATCATCTCTTGCATAAGGGGTCAGCTTCTTCCCCGCTGTCATCAGACTACTGAACAGTCCTCTAATAAACAAAGAGTGTAGTCCCGATCTCCCAACCTACCTCATTAGAACATAGTACAGCATGAATAAGTCCTTCGGCACACAATATCTGTGCCAAACATAATGCCAAGTTGAACTAATTTCACTTGCCTGCACATGATCCACATCTCTCCATTCCCTGTATATCAATGCACCCACCTAAGAGTCTTTTAAATGCCACTATTGTATTTGCCTCCACCACCACTGCCAGCAGCACGTTCCAGGCACCCACCATTCAATGCGTAAAAAAACTTGCCCCACCCAACTCCTTTAAACTTTGCCTTTCACCTTCCAACTATGGGAGAAAGGTTCTGACTTTATCAATGCGTCTCATCATTTTATATACTTCTATCAAGTCTCCCTTCAGTTTCTGATGCTGCAGAAAAAACAATATAGTGTTGTTCAGGTTCTCCATATAGCTAACTCCCTCTAATTCAGGCAGCATTCTGATAGCCTGAAGAAGGGTCTCCCAATCCTTCTCTCCTGAGATGCTGCCTATCCTGCTGAGTAACTCCAGCTTTTTGTGTGTATCTTCTGGTAAACCGCTTCTGCACCCATCGCTATAGCCTCCACATCAATCTTGTAATGGGGTGATCAGAACTCTACACAATTCTCCAAATATGTGCCCTGTCCACGGGCACCCTGGGGGATTTCCGGGACCGCTGGGCACTGCGGGGCGTTGAATGCATCCTTGACAAGGATTGTAATATAGTTATATAGTAGTTTATTTTGTATATTTGTTTGTCTTGTATAATGGTGGTGGGTTCTGTTTTGTTTTATTGTATTGTAAATATTTTTTTTAAATAATTGAATAAATTATTTTATATAAAATATAAATAAATAAATACTCTAAATGTGGCCTAACCAATGTCCTATCAAACTGCATCATGATTTCTTGAATCTTATAAACAATGCCCCAACCAATGAAGGCAAGCATACCATATGCTTTCTTTACCACTCTATCTCCTTGTGTTGCCACCTCAGGGAACTATAAACATAAGGGCCTGTCCCACTTGTCCGTCATTTGCGCCTCATTTACGCGTCATATGTAAAATAGGTTGACGCGACGTCGCGCGCAAATCACGGGTCATCACGCCGTCTGGTGCGCGTGACGTCATTAGAATACCCTGCAGCGCGTGGCGACGCATGGTTACGCACGGTGACGTAACCATGAGTCGCCACGCAATACACGTGAGACATCGGGACGCCAGCGTGCGACACCAATGCGTCGCGTGCGTACCCAATGCATCAACGTGCGTACGCGATACGTCACGCAGGTGCTGCGCGAGGATTTCATGCAGCACGAAATCCTGGAGCTCTGCGCGATACCGCGTGCAACTCCACACTCCTCCACGCCTCTCCGTGCGCCCATCCCGCGCTACCCACACGCTACCCGTGCGTCACAACGCGACGGCCACATTTTTGGAGGTCGCGTAAATGGCGTGCATATGACGGCCAAGTGGGACAGGCCCTTTAGACCCCAAGATTCCTCTGTACATTAATGCTGTTAAGCGTCTTGCCATTAACGATACACTTTCCCCATTACATTACAGACCTTGCACTTGTTTTATATATTCACTTTCTCCATAATGCCGTAACACTATTTTCTGCAATCTGGTGTTTTTCTATTTGTACCATCTGTTGTACTTGTGTAAAGCCTGATTGTACTGGGGTATGGTATAATTTGACTTGGCTAGCATGCTAACAATGTTTTTCATTGTATCTTGGTATACGTGACAAAAATAAACCAATAGCAACAAAGAATATTACACTCGCTGGTTAATGGACCGGCAGTGGAGTGAGCAGATAGCTTCATTGTGTCGTCCTGTCTGTGCCGACTCTCAGTTGCTCTGCAAGTGGGAGGAATTCTACAGGCGCACTGTTCAGAGGTGTCCTGACCACAGGAAGTAAAGTGTGCAGGCAACAGCCTCAGATGCAGCAGCTATCATGGGCTCATTTGTAATGTAACAGGGGCTTGAATCGAGGTGTGAAATCAATAATGGAGACACGAGGGGCTGCAGCTGCTGGAATCATGAGTAAACAACAGACTGCTGGTGGGTCAGGAAGAATCTGTGGGGGAATGGATAGGTGATTTTTCAGGTTGGACTTTTCTTTAGACTGAAGATCAGACTGAAAAAGGACCCGACCTGAAATTTGTCTCTCCACCTCTGGCTCGCTGGGTTCCTCCAGCACTTTGATTTTTACTGTAAAATCAATTACAATTGGTAACTGACATATTGTGATATTGACTGTACTTCCGTGCAGATGATGCCCTTGTGCATGAATGACATTGGGAAGCAGCAGCCATGACCAGCAATGCTGCCACAACACTGGTGTAATCAGCATGGGCCTTGACCAAGATTTAAATGTGTAGGAAAGAACTGCAGATGCTGGTTTAAATGCTGGAGTCACTCAGCGGGACAGGCGGCATCTCTGGAGAGAAGGAATGGTTGATGTTTCGGGTCGAGACTCTTCTTCCTTATAAGGCGTGCTTAAATGATCCTTAAACGGACAGACCCAACCTACACCTACATAAGACACTGATGGATTCAGCATCAATGCTGCGGACAAGCTTTCTCCAGGCCAGGTAGTTTTTTTGAGGAGGAGTGAGATGAAGGGGCTTCATTAGCTTAATCGAAAGCCTGCCCAATGGCGTGGTGCCTCTAGGCCACTGTAGGAAAACCATTACATGCTCTAGTGTCTTAATATTCTCACCCAAACCTATCTTCCAGCAGTTGATAATCAGGGCAGTTAAGTTTGCAGATTGCACAGGATTCCCCAGGTTATGCAGAGTTTTGACACAGAGGGGAAATATCCACAATGGACTGCAGATGCAAAAAATAAAGTTTTGGAGGAATCAGTGGGTCAAGCAGACTGGCTATTGAGGGAGTGCAGTGTAGGTTCACGAGGTTAATTCCTGCGATGGCAGGACTGTCATATGTTGAAAGAATGGAGCGACTGGGCTTGTATACACTGGAATTTAGAAGGATGAGAGGAAATCTTATTGATATAAGATTATTAAGGGATTGGACACGCTAGAGGCAGGAAACATGTTCCCGATGTTGGGGGAGTCCAGAAGCAGGGGCCACAGTTTAAGACTAAGGGGTAGGCCATTTAGAACGGAGATGAGTAAACACTTTTTCACCCAGAGAGTTGTGAATCTGTAGAATTCTCTGTCTCAGAAGGCAGTGGAGGCCAATTCTCTGGATGCTCTGGATGTGGAGGAAACTCTTTGTGCAGACGGTGAATCTTTGGAATTCTCTCCCTGGGATAGCTGTGGAGGGTGTGCAGTCATTGCAAAGACTAATAGACATCTAAATATTAGAGAGACTGATGAACGGAACTGGAGAGGGAAGATGTGCCACGATCGTGTCGTGTCAAGGTCTGCCACTGCTCCTGTTATCCTGGCCCGCAATTCCAGCCGCCAGCCCGACCGTTTGGACATCATACACGTAACGAAGGCCGTGTGGCTTCACGATGGAGAAGCCCTGAGGCTGGAGTGATGCTTCCCCTGCCTGGGCAATTGTGGAGCCCAGCAGAGGACACAGCGACATCTATGGAAACCACCACCCACTGTGAACAAATGAGTTGGGAACAGGAGCAAGCCACTCGGCCCCTTGAATTTACCCTGCCCTTTAATGGGATTGTTGCTGATCCAATGCTAACCTTGACTCTGCAATCCCATTTTCCCCCTTATGAAGCATCTCTTCACCTCCTGGTAACAAATAACCAAAGACTTTGCCATATCCAGCATTAGAGTTCTAAAGAGTCTGAGCTCTCTCAGAGAAGAAAAAATACCTCATCTCTCACTTGAAGCAAGACCCTTTACTGCAACCCTTAGTTCTAGATTATCCCATGAGGAAATATCCCATCCACATTCCAGGAATAGCTCAGGCGCTCTTGTACTGTGCGAGTGGGAGGTTGCAGAGATGGTGCAGGAGAGAGGGCTTTAGATATCTGGATTACTGGGACTTTCTGAAGAAAGTGAGACGTGTGCAAATGGGATCGGTGCACCTGAATCCAGAAGGGGTCAACATCCTCATGGGGGCGGGCAGGGTGGTGGCAGGGGGGTTTGGTTACATTACTTTGAAAACAAGACAGAGCAGGAGTTCTGCAGGAGTTGAGGAACAGGCAAACATAAGTATATACAAAAAGTGACAAGGAGCTTGATAGGGATGCAAGGTAAACTGCATCATTGTAAGGAGTTGAACAAGTAAGGCAGAGGAATTGGGGGTAAAGAGAATGAAAGAGACCCGTGGGTGCTGGAATTTAGAACAGAAGCTGGACTCTGGTACTCAGCGGGTCGATCAGCACCTGTAGAAACAGATATGTAGCTGTACAAACTGGGGTAAGTCAGAGGCTGGGGGGTGAAAGGTGGAACCAATTTGGTATGGGGGTCAGAAATAATGGGCAGATAAAACTGCGTGGAGGAGGGGGAGGATCTGGGAATGGTAAACAAAGGAAGAGGAGACGCAGGTAGACAGGAGTGTGTGAGAAGAGAGCACCAGGGTGCAGGTTATCTGGAATTGAAAAGTTTCCGTTTTCATACCTCTGGGTTGGTTGTAAGCGATTCAAATGGACGAGATGTTGTTCTTGAATGGACCAGCGGGTGGTCCCTTCAGAAAGCAGAAAGGGGGGAAGTGGTGAAGATGTGGCTGGAGGTGGAAATGACAAAGGATGGCGTGCTAGATGTGATAGGTGGCAAGGTGAACAGTAGAGACAGAGCGAGCTTCATTGCTATTCTGAATCAAGTGGAGGAGGGTTGGTGAGAATGGATATAGAGGAATTATGGCAGAGGGGAAGCTGCATTTTAGGAAGAAGGACATTTCGGAAGCTCTGGAGCAGAAGGCCTCATCTTGAGGAAGGAGAAAGTGAAAAGAAGGGGAGGGGCAAAAGTGACAACGTGTAAGAGGCATAGAGGGAAATGGACTTAATGCAGGCTAGTGGATTAGTGTATGGTCGCATGGTGGTCATTGTAGACAAGGTGGGCTGAAGGGGTAATGTTTACACTGTGCAACTCTGATTCTGTGAATGAAAATCAAAAAACTGCAGGTGCTGGGAAGTAGGAAATTAAAAAAAGCAAATGATGGAACTACTCAGCTGGTCAGGCAGCATCTGGAAAGAGAAACCGAGTTAACGTTTCGGGTCAAAGCCCCTTCGTCTGAACTGTGAGAGACAGAAAAACAGGTTAGTTTTAAGTTGCAAGGAGGGTGGGAAGGGATGGGTCGGACAAAAGGAATATCTCCGATAGGATGAAGGCAGGGTTGCCAAGGGGATGTGTGTGGCAAATTAGGTCATTTAGTTGACATGTTTATGGTGACTGTTAAAGAGAGTGAACTTGGTTCTTTCAAGAGAGTGAGGAAAAGGAATGGAGACATTGTGGACTGCAGGACTGTGGAATAATTCCAGCAGGAGGGAGATAAACTGAGCCAGTACTCGGATGGATGACTTACAACAAAAATTACGGGCTCCGATAGAGACAGAGAACATGAGTTTCCTGAAGTCTGAAAATTCAGAAGGCAGCGACTCACTCACATGGAAGATGGGGTGTTCTTCCTCAACCTTGTGTTGGGCTCATTATTACAACACTGGAGTCCACAGGCAGAATGGGTCTGTGGCGGGGAATTAAAGTGGCAGGCAACAGAAGCTAAGGGTCACCCTGTGGATAGATCTCACGTACTCCGCAATTCAATTTTCCAATCTGTGGTCGGTCTCTCCAACGTAGAGGAGACCAGATTATGAACACCGAATGCAGTGCATTAGTCTAGAAGAAGTGCAGGTGAAGGGAGCAATGTCCAAGGAAGTTGGTGAAAGTCCAGTAGATATTTCAGGGCCCGAATAAGCTTGGTGCAGGATTTGGGTGGGAGGAGGGGGGAGGAGGGGGGAGGATGGAAGGGGAGAGGATGATAGTGGAAGGTTTGCAAAGAGGTCTGTGGGCAAGAGGAAAGTGAAGTGGACACAAAACCAGAGTGTTTAATTCCTAATGACAACCCGTTTGCATAGAGTGGAAGAGTGGAGAAGCCAGGGAAATTAATCTAGAGTGGAATGATGCTGGGTGGGGGGCTGTGATATGGAGGGCAGCAGGCTTGGCTGGAGCAGGGCTCCAGTAGGAAAACAGATCCACCATCACAAAGGCTGCAGACTGTGTCGCCCATTATGTACTGTGTCATAAATTTGTTTTGGAACTAAATCCTTTCTAGACATGTACGTGTCCAAATGTCTTCTAAATGTTGTTATTGTACCTGCCTCAATTACTTCTTCTGGCAGCTCGTTCCATGTGAAAAAAATGCCCCTCAGTCTCCTTTTAAGTCTTTCCTCAATCATTTTAAGCCTCTGCCCTCTCGTTCTTTATTCCCCCCACCCTGGGAAAAAGACTGTGCATTCACTTTATCTATTCCCCTCATGATTTTATACCTCTCTAGATGTTCGCAAGAAGTATTTAGACTTACACAATCCCAAACAAAAGCCGAGACACCAAGATTGTCACCAATGTACCGACAGATCTTCACTTTGTGGCCACAAAACGGAAAGGTCTTCGTCAGGTAGGGTGGAAAATGGCCCTCAGGGTCTTCCTCAGGGAGATGTTCACAGGGCCGCTCCTTGCTCTCAGCCATCATCCTGCTCCTCAAACTAATTCTCGATTTCCAACAGATTCTTAGTATCTCCAAAGAGATTCTTCCCAATGCTGGTCTTCTTTGTTTCTTCAGTTGTTTATCCAAGTCACCTTTTTACACCAAGAATAAGAGTTTAGCAATTTGTAATCTGGAAAGGTAAATTTATCAATTTAATGTTTCTGCGCAAAGACCAGACAAAAGCTGGACAAAGACTGACCACGGAATGGACTCGACTTTCCTCGCTATTGGTATGAGTTGCATTGGATCTTACTAATTATTTTTGGATTTTTTAAAACTTTTTTAAAGTTTTGGGGAGGACAAGCAAACCTTCATTTGAGGTCCACCTTGGTCAATGAGTAGAGGGCATAGTTTTAAAGTGAGAGGAAATAAAACATAAGGGAGATTTTTATACAGGTGCCTGCAATGTGCTGCCAGGGGTGGTGGTGGAGGCAGATGCGATAATGGATTTTCAGAGGCTTTTTGTTAGGCACATTGACATGGAGGGAATGGAGGGATATGGATCACATGCAGGCCGGGAATTGTTTAACCTGGCATCATGTTCAGCACAGGCGTAGTGGGTTGCAGGGCATATGCCTGTGCTGTACAGTTCTATGTTCTATGTTTTGTGTTTTATGCTCATCATTGCACCCCTGGTTTTTGGACCATGCTCTGTGGTCATTTGCGAAGTATTTCCTCCATTTTTGCGTTGACCTCACGTAGTTTACTCCCCAGCCGTATGAACATTGACTTCTCCAATTTCAGGTAGTCCTTGCTTTCTCCCTCTTTCCCATCCCCTTCCCAGCTCTCCCACAGCCCACTGTCTCCGCCTCTTCCTTTCTTCTTCCAGCCGCCCCCCCCCCCCACCCCCACATCAGTCTGAAGAAGGGTCTTGACCCGAAACATCACCTATTCCTTCGCTCGATAGATGCTGCCTCACCCGCTGAGTTTCTCCAGCATTTTTGTCTACCTTCACTGCAAAAGAATATCACTGGCTTCAAGTGCTTTGATCCATAATATACGTTAAAGAATTAAGTTCCAGGTGCCGGAAATTATATGGCAAGTTAGTCAATAAATGTGAATAGAATGAGCGGCAAAGTGACTCAGCTAATAGAACAACTGTCTCACAGCTTCAAAGCCATTCAATACTGGCCTATGCTACTGTCTGTGTGAAGTTTGCACATTCTCTCTGTGACTGGATGGATGTTCTCAATGTGCATTGGTTTCCTCCCACATCTCACAGGTAGCGCTTGTTAGTTTAGTGTAGTTTAGTTTAGAGATACAGTGCGGAAACAGGCCCTTCGACCCTCCGAGTCCGCGCCGACCAGCGATCCCCGTACACTGGCACTATCCTACACATTCTAGGGACAATTTACAATCTTTACCAACGCCTATTAACCTACAAACCTGTTCATCCTTGAAGTGTGGGAGGAAACCGGAGCACCAGGGGAAAACCCACGCGGTCACAGGAAGAACGCACAAACTCCGTACAGACAACACCCTGAGTCAGGATCGAACCCGGGTCTCTGGCGCTGTAAAACGGCAACTCTACTGCTGCGCCACCGTGCAGATTAACTAACCAGTGTGAATTGCCCTTAGCTTGTACGTGAGGGGTGGAATTTGGGCAGAAAGGAAGTTGATGAGAATATGGAGTGAATAAAATGGGATGTGGGTGCTCGGTGGTCAGTGCGGACCCAGTGAGTTACTACAGCACTTTGTGTCTGTGCATAAGTTTTAACATGGTTTGGATGTTGGGGGAGTGTACTTAATTATGGCAAGGCAGATCACAATGTCATTAAGCAGGAGCTAACGAGGGTAGATTGGAAACAGTTGTTATTGGGCAAGTCCACAGATGCCATGTGTGAGTCGTTTAAGGGCCAGCTGATCAAAGTGCATGATTAGCATGTTCCAATAAGGATGAGGGATAAGGACAGCAAGGTATGGAACCAGCCCGGGGAGAGATAGGTTGTCGTATGAGTTATTTAAACATCTGGATGATATTGTACTTGATGAAATCTTAGCTTTGTTTAATACTGTGTGGGCAGAGGGTTATTTAACAAAGGAATGGAAACATGCAGTCGTGGTCCCTATTTTAAAACTGGGCAAAGAGGCATCTGACCCTAGTTCATATCGCCCTATAGCGCTCACAGCAGTGCTCTGTAAAATTATGGAGAGGATGGTAACCAACAGACTAGTTTATTTTTTAGAAACCAGAGGACTATTTGTTGATGTACAGAATGGCTTTAGGAATGGAAGGTCTACAATGGAGTCTGTATCAGTTTTGGATCAGGATATTAAAAGGGCATTTAGAAGCAAGGAAACAGTAGTGAGTGTATTCCTTGATATTGAGAAGGCATATGATTCTTTGTGGAAGGACGGATCAATGATTAAAATTTTTGACTTGGGAGTCAGGGGACGAATGTTCAACTGGATTAAGGATTTTTTATTGAATAGAACAATACAAGTAATGGTTGGTAGTATCAGATCAGAGACTGTAGAAATAGAGAATGGAACCCCGCAGGGAAGTGTTATCAGTCCAGTTTTATTTAATATCATGATAAACGACATATTTTGTAAATTAGAGAGAGGATTTGGTCTGTCTTTGTTTGCAGATGACGGGGCCATCTGGAAAAGAGGTTGTAATGTAGAGTTTGTTTTAAAACAGATTCAAAGAGTGTTAGTGTCTGTAGAGGAATGGGGGAACACATGGGGCTTTAAAATCTCTGCCTCTAAGACTAAATATATGGTATTTGGTTTTAAAAGAAAGTTACCTAAGTTAGGGCTGTATATGTATGGGGCTCTATTGGAGAAGGTAAAGGTTTTTAAGTTTTGGGGTGTTTGGTTTGAAGAGCATATGACTTGGGCTGTGCATGTAGGTAAAATTGTGTTGAAGTGTGAAAAAGTTCTGAATGTTATGAGAAGTCTGGTTGGGTGTGAGTGGGGGGCCAACAGGGAGACAATGCTGCTAATTTATCAGGCCATGATCAGATCTTCTCTTGACTATGGGTGTTTTGTGTATGGGTCTGCGTCTAAAACTGTTCTGGCTAGGCTAGATGTGTTGCAGGCAAAGGCTTTGAGGCTTTGCTGTGGAGCCTTCAGGACTTCCCCAGTCCCTGCCCTGTTGTTGAAATGGGAGAAATGCCCTTATGGTTAAGGCGCATTAAGCTAGGGTTACATTACTGGGCTAAACTTTGTGGGTGTAATGATACCTTCCCAGCAAGGTGTTTGTTGCAAGAGGTTGATGATGGTAACAAATATAACACATTTTTTGTCATTATAAATCAGTGGGCTAGGAAGCTGGGTTTGGAACAAGGGGGTATTATAGAGCATACAATAAGGCTACCTGTGCCCTATTGGGTTCTTCCTGAACTGTTTATTGAGCTTGCTTTTCTTCAGGAAAAAGATAAGCACGAGGTGACTCCAAGAATAGTGGAATATCTTAATTCAATCAGTGAGAGCACTTTGATTGTTTTTACAGATGGATCTAAAGATCCAGTTAGTGGGAGAGCTGGGTTTGGAGTGTATGTGGAGCAGCTTGGGTTGAAGATTGGCCGGCGCATTTCTGATGGAAGTTCTGTTCTCACGACTGAATTAATGGCAATTCAATGGGCTCTATGGTGGATTGAGGAAGCCAGTTTTAGAGAAGTCATTATCTGTTCTGATTTTGCAGCTGCTCTTGAAACTTTAAGAGTAGGGAAATCTAAAGCTTGTCCTGACATTTTAAATGAAATCTTGAGTGTGTTTTCTAGAATTGGGTTTGCGTGTAACATCACTTTTTGCTGGGTTCCCGGGCATGCTGGGGTGAGGGGGAATGAGCAGGTGGACCTCATAGCAAAGGAGAGTTTAAGAAGAGAAATAGATATCCATGTATCATTGGGAACTGAGAGAAATAATTAAAGAGGGCTTAACAAAAGAATGGCAGAGAGGATGGGAAATGGAAGTCAGGGGTAGACACTACTTTTCTATACAATCTGAAGTTAGGAAAATATGTTTCTGTACATCTTTGTCCCGTAGGGACTCAGTTAAACTGTGTAGATTGAGGTTGGGACACTGTGGGTTAAATTACTATTTGTGCATTGTAGGGAAACATGTTTCTGGCTTGTGTGAATGTGGGAGTAATGAGACAGTTAAGCATGTTTTCCTAGAATGTTAAAAGTATAGGGTAGAAAGAAAAGTATTGTTTGTTAGACTGACAGGACTTGGAGTTGAGGCTTTTTCTGTTTTATCTTTGTTTGGACACAATGAGAAACATCAACTGATATCCAGGGCTGTTCTTCAATTCCTGCAAGTTACAGGACTGTATGTAAGAATTTAGTTCAAACTTTGACCTATGGAGGGCAGTAATACGCTTAGCAGCGTCTACACTGCCAGAATCCTACAAGAAGAAGAAGCAAGGTATGGAAATCATGGATAACCAAGAAGGCTGTAAACTTGATCAGGAAGAAAAGGGAAGCATGTCAGGTTTAAGATGGTGGCATCAGATGAGGTGTATGAGGAATATAACGTGAGTAGCAAAGAACACAAGTGGGCAATTAGAAGGGCCAAAAGGGGCCATGAAATGTAACTGGCGAATTGGATTAAGGAAAATCCCAAGGCTTTTTATACATACGTTAAAAACAAGAGGGTGACCAGGGAGAAGGTAGGATCGCTGAAGGATAAAGGAGGGAATCTATGCTTGGAGGCAGAGGATGTAGGTGAGGTGCCAAATTAGTACTTTGGATACGTATTCACTGAGTAGAGGACTTGGAGGACAATGAGATTAGTGTGGGGAAATCAAATATGTTCGGGCAGTTTGAGATCGAGAAGGAGGCGGTGCAGAGGCTCTTGATGAACATTTAAGTGGATAGGTCCCCAGGGCCTGAGTGGATCTACCGCAGGTTATTGAGGGTGGCAGGAGAGGAGATTGTGGGGACCTTGACAAGGATCTTTGTTTCTTCTCTAGCCACAGGTGAGGTCCTGAGGACTGGAGAGTGGTCAATGTTCCATTGTTTACGATAGAAAGTAGAAATAATCCAGGGAACTATAGCCCGGTGAACCTCACATCAGTGGTAGGGAAACCATTGGAGAGAATTCTTCAAGGTAGGATTTATTCCCGTATGGAAGAGAATGGGCTAATTAGGGATAGTCGGCAAGGCTTTGTATGCAGCAGGTCTCTGTCTCAGTAACTTGATTGAATGTATTGTGGTGGTGACAAAGGAGATTGATGAAGGTTGGGTGGTGGATGTTGCATATATCAATTTTAGTAAGACTTTTGAGAAGGTCCCTCATGCTAGGCTGATGCAGAAGATTAAGATGTACGGGATTCACAATGACTTGGTCATGTGGATTAAGAACTGGCTTATTCATAGAGGACAGAGGGTTGTGGTGTGAGAAAGATATTCTGGCTGGAGGTCTGTGACTGGTGGAATTCCACAGGGATCTGTGATGGGACCTCAGCGGTTTGTGATATATATATAAATTACTTAGACGTAAATGTAAGGCAGACACAAAATGCTGGAGTAACTCAGCGAGACAGGCAGCATCTCTGGAGAGAAGGAATGGGTGACGTTTTGTGTCAAAACGTCACCCATTCCTCTCTCCAGAGATGCTGCGTGTCCCGCTGAGTTACTCCAGCATTTTGTTTCTGCCTTCGATTTAAACCA
This sequence comes from Malacoraja senta, assembly GCA_038087875.1. NCBI lineage: Eukaryota > Metazoa > Chordata > Chondrichthyes > Rajiformes > Rajidae > Malacoraja > Malacoraja senta. The sequence goes on along the minus strand of CM075978.1, from coordinate 56,858,101 downwards.
GCATCTGCAGTTCTTTCCTAGACGTAAATGTAGATGGATTGGTGAGTACGTTTGCAGTTGGCACCAAGATTTCAGAGGTCACAGACTGTGAAGAGGGCTGTCAAGGTAAATAGTGGGATATAGATCAGCTGCAGAAATGGGCTGAGAAATGGCAGATGGAGTTTAGTGATAAGAATAATATGGACATACCAACAAAAGTTAATAATTCAAAAACTCCCCCAATACCTAAAGACCTGGGATATGGACGCACCACAAGATTCAAAGGTACTATAATTATTCAAAATGCATGACACCACACAAAAGAACCTAGGAGGAGTCTCATTTTGTAGTTGGAATATAAGAGGCATTAATGAACCTATCAAAAGGGGTAAGATATTAGCTCAGCTAAAAATGTATAATTCTGACATTACCTTCCTACAAGAAACACACCTAAAACCTCAGGACCAAGTTAGGCTGAGGGCGAAATGGATAGGTCAAACATACCACTCTTCATTCACTTCAAAATCTAGAGGCACGTCAATTATCATAAGAAAAGGTATACCATTTAAAGCAAAGAATATTATAACAGATATAGAAGGGAGATACCTAATAGTTAATGGAGAAATCCATGACACTCCACTTACTTTGGTAAATATATATGCCCCTAACTTTGATAACCCCCACTTTTTCAATAAAATCTTTAATATAATTGCAGAGTCAAACTATCAAAATGTTATAATAGGCGGAGACTTTAATTGTGTTTTAGACCCGTACTTAGATAAATCAAGTCAAAAACAGAGAGGGAATATGAAATCGAAAACTGGGGAACTCCTCAATACCTACATAAACAACACTAATATAGCAGATGTTTGGAGAATTGTGAACCCAACTGGCAGGGAATATTCGTTTTACTCAATGGTACATAAGACATACTCACGTATAGACTACTTTCTGCTGGATACAAAATTAATCCCCCAAACATCTAATGCAATATATCATACAAATTCAATTTCAGACCATTCTCCACTAACTTTCTTTTTAAAACTGGAAGGATTGTCTAAGAATAATTCATTCTGGAGATTTAACTCTCAAATTTTAAAAGATCCACAAGCGAGTATATATTTAAAAGAACAAATGGAGGTCTTTTTTCAAACAAATGATACTTCAGATATATCGCCTACTTTACTTTGGGAATCTTTTAAAGCATACATTAGGGGTATTATAATTTCATATCAAGCTTTTCAAAATAAAAAGAATAAGAATGAACAAAGACAGTTAGAAGAACTTATTAGACAAATGGATATAGATAATGCTAAAGATCCAACAATAGATAAACATAATAAAATAATAATTTTAAAATTTAAATTAAATAAATTATTATCTGCCAAACTTATAAGACTTTTTCAAATTACAAAACAAGAGCACTTTGAATTTGGGGATAAACCGCATAAACTTTTGGCTCGCCAGCTAAAAAAACGAGAAAAGGAACATACTATACCAAAGATCAAATCAGATAAAGGGGAATTATTAACAACACCGAAGGATATTAATAAAAGATTTGCGCAATTTTACGAGAATTTGTATACATCTAAAACGATAATTGATTCCAATAATATCACAAAGTTCTTGGATACCTGTAATCTTCCAAAGTTAGAGCTGAAGGAACAAGAGGAACTGGGTGCACAAATCTCAATTAAGGAATTAGAAGATACAATAAACTCACTAAAAAATGGAAAAACACCAGGCCCTGATGGATTTACTAATGAATTTTATAAAAACTTTTATGAAAAAATAATACCAAGATTACAAAAAATGTACCAATACGCTTTTAAAAAACGAATACTACCTGATACATTAGCGGAATCAACGATTACATTAATACCTAAGAAAAATAAGGATTTAGAAGATCCTGGCTCATATAGAGCTATAGCATTGTTAAACACAGATCAAAAAATATTAGCGAAAACATTAGCCAGAAGATTAAGTAAATACATTAGTAAATTAATAAACCCAGATCAGACAGGGTTTATCCCTAAGAGATACTCTTCTAATAATATGAGACGTCTACTCAACATAATGCACTCACACAAATCTGAAGATCAAGAATTATCAATTATTTCGCTGGATGCTGAAAAAGCATTTGATCAAGTAGAATGGAATTATATGGATAAAGTATTACAAAAATTTCAACTGGGAGAGAATTTTATTTTATGGATTAAGTTACTATATAACAAACCTACAGCTAGAATACTTACTAATAACATATTATCCTCGAAATTTCAACTATCAAGGGGAAATAGACAAGGATGCTCATTATCACCACAGCTGTTTGCTCTCATTATTGAACCGCTAGCAGAAAAAATTAGAATACACCCTGATATTCATGGATATTATACTAAAGACTCATATAATAAAATATCTTTATACGCGGATGATATATTATTGTATATCACAAAACCTCAAATCACTATACCAAATATATTAAATTTAATTGAAGACTTCGGATCTTTTTCTGGATATAGAATAAATTGGAATAAAAGTGAAATTATGTCAATAAAACCGAAAGATTCAACACATCTTTTAAAATTCCCTTTTAAAATAGCTACAGAAAAATTTAAATATTTGGGAATCGAAATTACCAGAGCATATCAAGGTATGCTCAGGGCAAATTTTGACCCCCTACTTAATAAACTGAATACATTAATTAAATTCTGGAAAACGCTTCCGATGTCTTTAATAGGCCGAATAAACGCAATAAAAATGATCTTTTTACCACAAATTTTATACCTATTTCAATCAATTCCTATATACTTACCTAAGAAGTTTTTTAAAAAACTCGACTCAGATATCACTAATTTTATATGGGACTATAAATCACATAGAATACAAAAAACCCATTTGAATAAATCTAAAGTATTGGGGGGTCTAGCACTACCCAATTTTATGTATTATTATTGGTCAGTAAATATTAAAAACATGATTCAACTGATGGATAACTCCGCCCAGCAAGTAGACTGGATTGTAATGGAGAAAGAGGATTGCTCCTCTAGAAACATTGGAGCGATCCTCCTCTCTCCAATGAAATTGAATAACATAAACTATAATAAGAACCCAATTATTCATAGTACAATCCGTATTTGGAAACAAATAAAACAAAATTTAAAATTAAGAAACTTATCACTTTTATTACCTATAGTCAATAACCCTTCGTTTAGTCCTTCTATTATAGATAAAGCTTATACACAATGGGATAGACTAGGAATTAAAACGCTTGGTGACTTGTATGAAACTGGAAAATTACTTTCATTTCAACAATTACAAATAAAATATAAACTCGGAAATAATCAATATTTTAAATACTTTCAAATATGCGACTATTTGAAAAAATATATAAAAGATCATCATAATAACCCAGCAGATGTACTGGACGAGGCAATGCAGACAAAAGCGGAATCAGCAAACTTAATATCATATTTGTACAATATTATCTTAAATGTACAAATACCATCTACGGAGGGTATCAGAAGAGACTGGGAACAAGAGTTAGCCATTAAAATTTCAAAGGAAAGTTGGAATGAATACTTATTAAAAGTACATAAATGCTCGATTAATGTAAGACACACTTTAATACAATTTAAAATTTTACATAGATTATATTATTCGAAAACTAAAATTCATAAAATTTTCCCAAACGTATCATCTATTTGTGATAAATGTCAATCCCAAGAAGCAACTATAGCGCACTCATTTGTCTTCTGTACAAAAATTCAAAAATTTTGGAATGAAATTTTTGAAATCTTTACAAAGTTATTTAAAACAAGACTGATACCCAAAGCAGAATGGATTATCTTCGGAATAACGGAAGATGATCCAGAACTAAATGTGTTTCAAAAGAAATTAATGGATTATGGGTTAATAACTGGAAAAAAGCTAATTCTAAAATTTTGGAAGAAGGCTCCAATACCAACTATAAATATGTGGATTTCAAATATGTTTGAAACACTACACCTTGAAGAGATAAGACTCCTCCTAGCAGGTAAACCAGATCACTTCCACCTGACGTGGTCTGCATTTATAGAATTATTACAAACATAGGGTGCAAAAGTACTTTAAAAAAATAAAAAATTGAGGTCGGGTAAGGGGGGATGATAGTTGAAGAGTTGGTATGTCCTATTTACGTGATGCTCAAAAAAAAAAACATTTGTTTTTCTTTTTTTCTCTCTCTCTTTTCTTTTCTTAGGGCCTATTTCTTAACTCCTTTTTTTTTTTTTGTCTTTAATTTCGCTTTCATAGGGTCCTCGTCCTTTTTTTTTTTTTTGTTTGTTGTTACATTTTCTACACTTTTCTACACTTGCACTTTTTCCTTCACTTTCTTCTCTCTTTCAATCTTTTCTTTCTTTAGCGTAAAAAAAAAATAAAGGGAGTACATTAATTGTAAGAAGATATAAATGACGAGTATTAATGTATGTGGCTGTGATGTAATGTACTTCTAATAAATAAAAATTAAAAAAAAAAAAAAAAGAAATGGGCTGAGAAATGGCAGATGGAGTTTAGTCCAACCAAGTGTGAGGTGTTGTACTTTGGGAGGTTGAATGTAAGGAGAGAGTATACAGTTAGTGGCAAGACCTTTAACAGCATTGATGTGCAGAAGGATCTTGGAATCTAAGTTCATATCTCACTAAAGGTGGCAGCACAAGTAGATAGGGTGGTAAAGAAGGCGTACGGTATTGTTGCCTTCATTGCTGGGGTCATTGAATGGAAGAGTCAGGGATGCATAATGCAGCTCTATAGGACTTTGATTAGGCCGCATTTGGAGTCTTGCATGCAGTTCTGGTCGCCCCTTTACAGGAAAGACGTGCAGGGTTTGGAAAGGGTGCACAGGATGTTTACCAGAATGCTCGGTTGAAAAGATTTCAATTGTTTTTTTCTTGAACGTTGGAAGTTGATAGAAGATGGGAGATGGGAGACTTGAGAGAAGTATGTAACATTTTGAGAGTCATAGATATGGCAGACAGTCAGAAACTCTATCCCAGGGTGGAAATGTCCAACACTAGAGGACACAGTTATAAGGTGATTAGGGGAAAGTTTAATGCAGATATGCAGGGCATTTGTTTTACACAGAGAGTGGTGGGGGCCTGGAACACATTGCCTGGGGTAGTGATGGAGGCAGATACAATAGTGGTGTTTAAGAGGCTTTTAGAAAGGCACATGGAAGTGCAGGGAATAGAGGGATATGGATCATGTACAGGCAGATGAGATCAGTTTAACTAGGCATCATATCAGGCACGGACATTCTGGATTAAAAGGACAATTCCTGTGCAGAACTGTTCTATGTTCTTTAACCCCTGTCTGCGACCATGCCAGAGGCAATCAAATTAAGCCATTCATGAGGTTTGACATCAAGTTTAATTTGATAAAAATGAATAAGATTTTGTGTGGGATAGATAGTGTAGTGAAAATCTTTTTCCCATAGGTATGATAAGCAAGAGGACATAGGTTTAAACTGAGAGCGGAACTGAGGGATACATTTTGTTTTATACAGAGAGTGGTTGAGATCAAGAACACATTGCCAGAGGAGGTGGTCAGATACAAACTTTACATTTAAGAGGTATTAAGACACTTCATTAGGCAAGACATATAAGGATATGGTTCGAATGTGGGCAAATGGGATTGATGTAGATTGACCTGTTGGGCTTAAGGGCCCATTTCTGTGCTGTACAACTCTAAGATTGCAATGTTTCAGTGAACTGGTTGGGATGAACATCCGACTCTCTAGCTATGCCCATGTCCCAAAAAATGTAGGACATAAGCAACACATTAGTTGTGAGACCTTTTGATATTGTGTACAGCTTTTACCGTCTTTTAAAGAAATACCATTATAGCAGTGGGAGATATCTACTACTAGACGGGGTCCAAAGGATCCAACTATGAAAAGATAATTAAGGTTAAAATATTTTGGATAAGGCTTGAAAAGAATTCCACTGAATAATTTCATATTGTCGTCAAGTAGCATTTAAAAGGCTGTTAGATAGGCATCTAGATTTGCAAGGAATGGAGGGGTATGGATCATGTGCAGGCAGCTAGGATTAGTTTAGGAAGAAACTGCAGATGCTGGTTTAAACCGAAGATCAACACAAAAAGCTGGAGTAACTCAGTGGACAGGCAGCATCTCTGGAGAGAAGGAATGGGTGATATTTAGGGTCGAGACCCTTCTTCAGACACGTCACCCATTCCTTCTCTCCAGAGATGCTGCCTGTCCCACTGAGTTACTCCAGCTCTGTGTCTATCTTAGGATTAGTTTATCGTGGCATCACATTCGGCACATTGTGAGCCCAAGGGCCATTGTTCCAGTGCTGTACTTTTCAATGTTCTATTTTCTATGTAAGCGTCAGATCTTTACAAGAAAGATGGAAAGAATAACAAGAAATTCAAAATGATTACATCGAAGTTTGTAATGTGTCACTTTGTCACCACCTGTTGTGTTCAGAGAGATATTAGCTGCGGAGGCATTGTAAATAGCACGGCACCATTTACTGGAAATACAAAGATAATGAAGATGAAAGACTCACTTGGATGCCCTGCGTTTAACACAGTCCAGTTCAGTGCGGGATCTCTGTCCAAACTCAGTTTCCAGTCACCCTTTAAACATCACCACTGGGCAAGATGCCAATCCATTCTTGCACCCGGATTGGCCATTACCAGCGAGGGGGCAGGTCTGAGGCTGATTCACTCCTTGAAATAGCATTTCCAAAAAAGATAGCCAGTTCTTAACTCATTTAACACTGTGATCGAAGTCTGGTCTCAGGAAGCAATGCAACAAAGTCAGCACCACTGGGCTAAGATGCAGCAAAAACAAGCAGGAGAAGTCAGGAAAAAAAATACCTCAAAGCGAAAAAACAGCACATCTCATCTTTTGGGAATCCAGGGCCAACATGGCCCAGGAATCTTGGAACAGTGCTGTATCCAATACACCAAGCTCTGGAGATCTGGGGCAACACAATGTACAGCTTGTCCCTGACAAGTGGATGGAATAACAAGGCTAGGATATACATGATAAATGGTAGAGCCCTTGGGCTAGCAAGTAACAGAGGGAAGATAGACACAAATTGCTGGAGTAACTCAGCGGGACAGGCAGTATCTCTGGAGAGAAAGAATGGGTGACGTTTCAGGTCGAGCCCTTCTTCAGACCCACTGAGTTACTCCAGCATTTTGTGTCTATTTTCGGTGTAAACCAGTTCCTTCCTGCACAAGTAACAGAGGGACTTGGCGTACAAGTCCAAGGATCCCTGAAGGTAGTAGCACAGGTGGAAACATTTTTGAAGAAGGCATATGGGACACTTGCCTTCATTAGCTGGGGAATAGATGTTTAGAGCATGAAGGTCTTGGTACAACTTTATAAAACATAGGTTAGGCCACACCTGGAATATTGTCCATAGTTCTGCTCACTAATGTATTGGAAGCACGTGACTGAACTTGAGAGGGTGCAGAGGAGATTCACCAGCCTGTTACCAGTGAGACAAGCATTTCAGTTATGAAAGGCTACATAGATGTAGAGTAAAGGGCCTGTCCCACTGCATGAGCTAATTCAAGAGTTCTCGCGAGTTTCCCCTGATTCGAACTTGGAGAATTACGGTAATAGCCGCTCGTAGGTACTCGGGGCTCTCGTGGACATTTTTCAACATGTTGAAAAATCTTCACGAGTCTTCACAAGCTTACCGCGTTTCCCGAGTACCTGCCGGTAGCGTTACGAGCCGCTAAGAGACGTCCCGAGCTCCGACGTACCCACTACGTACATTATACTTGCTTACCACGAGGTTTTTTTTTTTTTTAACTCGGGATAGCTCTTGAATTACCTCGTGCAGTGGGACAGGCCCATAAGGGGGAGAGGTTTAGAGGGGATTTGAGGAAAATAAGTTCCACCCAGATAGCATTTGGAATCTGGAACACTTTTCCTGGGTAGGTGATTCACAATAGTTAGGACCCCACGCAATAGTGAATTGCCACGGTATCCAAGGCTACAACCAAGAGCTGGTAAATGGGATTAACACTGACGTGTATTTGATAGTCAGCATGGACATGGAATGCTGAAAGACCTGGTTCTCTGCAGTACGACATAAAAACAAAGCAACACGAGATCTCGAGGGGTCTGGACAGAAGGATGTGGTGAGAAGGTTGCCTCTTGTCGGAGACTCTAGAATCTAGGTTACCCACTGCAGAAACATATTTTTTCTCTCTTTGAGGTGACATTGGTCTTTAGAATTCTCTTACTTAAAGGATAGTATTATATTAAGGCAGAGGTAGATGGATTCCCATCAGAATGAGAGGGAGTGAGAGGTGAAAGCAGGAGGTAGTGGTTGAAATCCAATCTGCTAGGATATTATTAACTGGAGGAGCAAGCTTAAGGAGCCAAATGGTTTTCTCCTGCTCCTAATATGTGAATTTGTACATACAAAGCAAGGGTCGGGAAGAGACAACTCTGCCAGTGAACAATGCAGAACTCGCCCCCAGGGAAGATCCGGACTTGAACCTCGGGCCCAGGCAAAGTTCATGGGCATGTTCGGACAGTGGAACCTACTGTCCCAGTATACCGGGACATTCTGTGCTAGAACGACGGTATGTACCTCTGTCTGAGAGAAACCTTCTATTTAGAATACCAAGGTTTTAGAGTTTGTATCCTTTGCCATGCACAGTGTGTGGTGACCTTGGAATACCTCAGGCTGCGGCTGAGCAGTTTCTGCAGGTCTGCGACTTACCAGGTTCAAGCAACTATGAGTGGTGCCATGTAGTGACATCCGATGTAATCACGAGGCAACTGTCGTAGAGTCCCACAGCACAGAAACAGGCCCTTCCGCCCATCATCAATGCTTGTACACATCTAGTACCCGTTGTGACGACACCTCCTCTCTTGTGTGCCACTGATCCTCGATAACGGCAGGCAGGCAGGGCAGGAGCTGAAGACCAGCACAGTGAGAGAACCTGCCTGCTGTGAAAAAACACCCTGCACTCTGGACAGCACTCTGGACGGAGCTGAGGACACACACACAATTCCAGTTTCTGCTTTACTTAAGCCATTCACCCCACAACGGAGCTGAGGCAACAGCCAGAGGAACAACAACCGAGTCCAATTAATGGTGATTATATTAGCTCACCTGCACCCATCAAGCCCCACTCCTGAAAGACCAAGGCAAATTGAACCAGGGGGAAGGAGAGAGACGGGGAGCAGGACAGAAAGGAAGAAAGAAAGAGGGAGAGGATGGGAGAGAAAGTGGAGCACAGACTTCGGGGAAGTCTGAGCCACCGGGATAACCCCAAGACAGACAGGACCTCCTTTGAAGCCAGGGCTGAGCCACCAGGACAAGCCCTAGAGAGGCAGTGCCTCCTTTGAGGCCAAGACTGAACTGCCAGGACGAGCCATAGACCACCAGCACCTCCTCTCGAGGCCATGACTGAGCTGCTGGGAAAAGCCTGAGATTGCCAGCTACCTCCTTCGAGGCCAAGACTGAGCCACCAGACCAAGCCACAAGACAAGCCAGCTCTGCCTTTGAGGTCAAGACTGAGCCACCGGGACAAGCCAGCGTCTCTTCTTCAAGTCCAAGACCCAGCCGACGAGGAGAATGTTTTTTACTATCTACTCTGTCCATGGCCTCTCATTATCTTGTACACCCCCTATCAGGTCACCCCTGAAGCTCCTCTGCTCTGAGGATAATGAACTCAGCCTCTACTTGTAACTGAAACCCTCCATCCCTGTGAATATCCTGGTTCAACTCCTCTGCACCCTCTCCAGTGAAATCACATTTTCTGGGGGACCGCCAAGAACTAAAGGGGGACCCGGCATGGAGCCACCGAGAACAACGGGGGACACGGTTGGGGGGAGGGGGGAGCCTGCCATGTATGGCAGTCGATAGGAATTTCCCCTGAACCTTTGTAATTTGATCAGTGCCAGACACGTGGCGACACTTCTGTACTGCCGAGGTGAGGTCTGCTGTACAATTCTACCAGGTTGTATGCAAAACAAAGCATTTTACTGTACCTCAGTATCATTGAATTGAATCATTGAGATACAACATGGTAACAGGCCGTCGGCCCACCAAGTGTGGGCTGGCCATATGCTAGTTCTATGTTATCCCAGTTCCGCATCCTACACAAGAGGGACAATATACAGAAGCCAATTAACCGAGAAATCTGTGCGTCTTTGGAATGTTGGGGGAAACCGGAGAACCCAGAAAAAACCAACACGGTCACGGAGAAAATGTACAAACTCTGTACAGACAGCACCCGTAGTCAGGATTGAACCCCTATCTCTAGTACTCTAATGCTACGCCAATAGGTGCCGCCCTATGCGTGTGCACATCTATATGTGTGTGATTATACATACGTGTGTGTGTGTATGTGTACATGTCCCTGTCCCGGCATTCCCCATCCCAGCACTCCCCATCCCTGCGTTCCCCGTCCCAGCACTCCCATCCCCGCACTCCCTGTCCTGGCGTTCCCTTTCCCAGCACTCCTTCTCCTGGCACTCCCTGTCCCAGCTCTCTGCTGGTCTCTGCATCTGACAGCACTCCCTGAACTTGTTGGGATTATCTTTGGTTTACAACCGGGTTTGATCAGAATGGAGTGGTTACTTTCCTTTCACTGTTACTGTTCCTGCCACTTGATGTTTCATCTTTTACCTTGCTGCTGACGTTGTCCTGTGACAATCTGTAACCAACCTCTTTCTCATTGGTGTGGTTTCATCATTGACAATGAACACTAATAGTTCACTAAGCATACAATGAATCCATGTTCTGTACACAGTGATCTGTTGATGGCTGACAATGTGTTTGTAACTATTTTGATGCACGGCTTCTCCATATATTATGCACGTACAGTGAAGCTGTGGTCAAATGCAGTGCTGACTGTTAGAGGTTGTGGAAGGATCTTTGGACAAGGCACATTTATTTAGTTGATGTAACAAAAACCCTATCGAATCGTCATTACAATAAATACCCTGCATTTCTGTTGACAATATTGGACACAGATAGGTACAGCACAGGAATAGGTGTAGGAAGGAACTGCAGGTGCTGGTTTAAACCGAAGATAGAAACAAAAGGCTGGAGTAACTCAGCAGTGGGTCAGACAAAATCTCTGGAGAAAAGGAATGGGTGACGTTTCGGATCAAGACCCTTCTTGACAGGAATAGGCCCTTTGGCCCACGTTGACTGTGCCAAATATGTCAAATTGAACGAACTTGCCTGCATGTGATCTATGTCCCTCCATTCCCTGCACAATCACATGCTTATCACAAACTACCTTAAACCCCACTTTGGTATCCGCTTCCTCCACCAGCTTCCGCAGTACGTTCCAGTCACCCATCATACTCTATAATGTACCCAATTTTCCTCAAGCATCTATCTGCCATAACCTTTCCCCCCCTCACCTTAAAGTTACGTGACATTTCCATCCTGGGGAAAAGGTTCTGACTATCTACCCTATCTGTGCCTCTCATAATTTAACATACTTCTATCAGGTCTTCCCTCAACCTCTGGCACACCATGGAAATCAATCCAAGTCTGTCCAACCTCTCCTTCCAGCTAACACCTTCTTATGCAGGCAGCATTCTGGTAAAAAAAATGACACAAAGTGCTGAAGTAATTTGGCGAGTCAGACATTCTGGTAAACCTCTACAACAACGTTTCCAAATCCTCCACATCCTTAAGGGCCTGTCCCACTTTCACGACCTAATTCACGACCTCTGCCGAGTTTGCCCTTGACTCATACTCGCAGCATGGTCGTCACGAGGTCGTAGGAGGTAGTAGGTAGGTCGTAGCAGGCCGTGATGCTAGTCATGGGTACTCGTGGCATCAAGTAGGTCGGGGGCGTTTTTCTAGCATGTTGAAAAATGTCCACGAGTAAAAAAGGTCGTGAATTAGGTCGTGAAAGTGGGACAGGCCCTTAACTGTAATGTGACGACCAGAACTGTATACAATACTCCAAAGGTAGCCGAAACAAAGTTTTATAAAGCTGCAAGCTGCAGACTTCTTGACTCTTATACTCAATGCCCTGACTAATGATGGTAAGCATACGTCAAGAGTCAAAAGTGTTTTACTGTCATATGTTGCAAAACGGAACAATGAAATTCTTACTTGCAGCAGCACAAATGGTATATAAACATAATACACTGTAAACGCCATAATAATAAAAAAGGAAGATACACCATTTGTTACCATTTTATCCACTTGTGTGACTAGTTTCAGGGAGTTGTGGACTTGGACCCCAAGATCCCTCTATACATCATTGTTGTTATGGGTCCTGTCAATAATTGTACACTCTCCCCATACATTCAACCTACCAGAGTGCAACATCTCACACTTGTTCGGATTAAAATACATCAACCATTTCTCCACCCATATCTGTAAATGATCTATCCTCAAAACTCTGTAAATGATCTATCCTGCTGTATCCTTTGACATTCTTCCGCACTGCCCAAAATCCACCAACTTTTGTGTCGTCTGCAAAACCACTAACCAACCCATCTATATTTTTGTCCGTCATTGACATACATCACAAGCAATAGAGGTCCCAGCACTGATTCCTGCAGGACCCCACTGGTCACAAAACTTCAGCCAGAATAACACCTTTCCACCACGACCCGGTGTCTGCTATGGTAACGCAGAATCCAAACTATCAAGAATGACTGTTAATATTCTGTATCAGCCTACCATGAGGGACCTTGTCAAATTCCTTACTGTAGTCCATGTAGACAACACTCGCTGCCCCACCCTCTTAAATCACCTTTGTCACCTCTCTATAAAACTCAATTAAATTAGAAAGGCACGACCAATCCCAGACAAAGCCATGCTGACTGTCCCTAATTATCCCATTCTCTTCCAAACGTGAGGAAATTCTATCCCAAAGAAACATAGAAAATAGGTGCAGGAATAGGCCATTCAGCCCTCCGAGCCATTCAATATGATCTTTTTCTTGCGTTTGAGGCAGCAGAGGTTATGTAACGCCCTCCAAGCACTGTAGCCAGTTCAATGTCCTGTTGTCGAGGGCCGTGAGGTCTATCCCTCCACCAGGGAGGACAGTGCAGTCAAAAATGACGTGCTGCACTGTTTGCTGGTCTGCTCCACACACGAAGGCTGCTGATGAATGCTCATGTTGTCGACCTCCCCGTGGTGAGCCCTGTCAACTGACCTCAGTCAGGCGAACGACAACAAACAGAGACAGCAGCAGAAAAACAATTCAATATGATCATGGCTGATCATCCAAAATCAGTACCCTGTTCCAGCTTTTTCCCCATATCCCTTGATTCCCTTAGCCCTAAGAGCAAAATCTAACTCTATCTTGAATCCTCTCTAATAGCTTCCCAACCACTGATATGAGGCTCACCAACCTATAATTTACTGTTGGTTCCTACGTTTCCCTTTTTAAACATAGGAACAACATTGGCTACTCTCCAGCCCACTGGGACTGTGGCTAGAGAGGATGTAAAGAACTTTTTAAATGGCCCCAGTAATCTCCTATCTTGCCTCTTTCAGTTCAGTTTGCCATCATCCATATTATATCATTACAGGTAAACTCCAGGATTTGAGCGTTGATGCAAGGTCAGGCTTTATCCCTGCCTGCCCCTTGACAAGGCGGTGCTGAGCTGAAATTTGTATCTTTCCCAGTGCAGGACTGTGTGCAGCTTGGAGTCTAACCAGCTACTTTCCCTTGCTTTTCCTGTCCTTAGCTCCCTAGTCCTTGGTGAGTTATTGCGGTGTATCCTATAGATGGCATCACCGCAGCCAGGTTTTGGCAATAGAGAGTGGGACTGTGTACGCTGATGGACTGGACATGTTCTGGATGATGTCAGACTTCTTAAATGTTGTTCAAACTCAGCATGCCATTGAGTCAGAGGGAATGTTCAGGAAATGTGCAGGCTTGTTCTTGGCTCTCCTAGATCTACAGCACATTTACTGGGTGGGGAGGAGTTAGGTTTAGGTTTATTACTGGCATGCGTCCCAACGTACAGTGAAGAGCTTTGTTTTGCATGCTATCCAATCAAGTCACATAAATATATTCAATCCAAAATCTTACGATAGGTTAAGCAAAGAGAAAGATACAAAGTACAGAATATAGTTCTCTGCATTGTAATGCACCCGTTCCAGAGACAAAGTCCAATGTCCGCAACAGGGTGGAGGTGAATCAGACAATATCCTCGCATATTGAAGAGCTGCTCAGAAGCCTGATGACAGTGGGGAAGAATTATTCATGAGTCTGCCGGTGCGTGCTTTGAAACCTCAACATCTTCTGCCTGAGAGGTAGGGAGAGAAGGATGAGACAAGTCTTTGATTATGTCGGCTGATTTTCCTTGACAGCACGAAGCGTAGATGGAGTCAATGGTGGAGAGTCTGGTCTGTGTGATGGACTGGACTACATCTACAACTCTCTGCAGTTTCTTGGGGTCTTGGGTAGAGCTGTTCCCAAATCAAGCTGTGATACAATGTGACAGTTTGCCCTTAAGGTGCATCTGTAGAGGTTTGTAAGAGTCATTGGAGACATGCCAAATTCCCTCAGTCCCGGAGGAAGTAGGAGAGTTGGTGTGCTGCCTTGGCTGTCACCTCAATGTGGTGGGGGGAGGGGGAATGGCATGGATGGGCACCGGAAATGTGAAGAGAAGAAAATGGAAGTTGATTGAAGGGGATTCATGCGGAGCATGGGAAACACCGCAGTGAATATCTGACACAGTTAAATCATCCCAGCCAGATAAGGGTACCCATATGTTCAAAAGAGGGCAGAACTTTAAGGTAAGGAAGAAGAGGTTTAGAGGGAATGTAAAGTAGAATTTCTAGAGGGTGGTTGGAATCTGGAACACACTGCCTGAGAGTTTACAAAGGGATGTGGTTGTCCAGGAAGGAGGGAATATGAGGTTTATAATTTTAATATAAAGAGTGATATGAATTGAGAACTGGATGTAAGACTGCAAGAAAGAGTGGGAATAAATTGATCTTGCTTAGTTGGGCAGGCTGCAACCAACTGGATTCCACGATGAGCAGTGTTTTCCCCGAGTTATGCACAATATCAAAGGAGACTCTATAAACTGCAAATGATTGATTTTTAAGGTTTAAAAAATGACCGGAGTAACTCAGCGGGTCAGGTAGCACAGGAAAATGTGAAGAGGTGTCAAAGGATATGGATAATCTGAGTGAATGACTGACAACATTGTGAGGTTGTCCACTATGGTACACAAAACAGAAAAGCAAGTTTTTAAAAGTTTTTAAATGGTGACAGACGAGAAAATATTGATATTTAAAGGGACCTAGATGTCCTTGTACAAGTCACTATGCAGCAAGCACTGAAAATAAGAGCAGGAGTAGGCCGTTCAAGCAATCTCCACCACTGGAAATTATCAAAGCTGATAATCCACCTTGTTCCTGCACTGTATCCGTAGATCACTGCACCATTAAGAAATATATCTTCGTCCTCCCTAGATATTATTAATGACCATTCTCCACTGCCTTCAGTGGTGGAGGTATCTACAGGTTCAACACTCTCTGGATGAAGACATATCTCCTGACCTTATTTTTTAATGGTGTGGTAAGCCTCCCCTTGCCTGTGTGCCCGTCTCCCTTTTAACCACTGTCTTTAACTTGATCGATAACTGGTTTTCTTTCCACAGATGCTAACTGACCTGCTGAGTGTTTTCAGCGTCTGGAGCTTTTGGATTTTCACACCATTAATCGATCATGTTGAGCATGGCTTCAGCACACTCATAGATTCAGAGCTATACAGCATAGAAACTGGCCCTTTGTCCATGCTGACCAAGTTGGCATTCTGAACTAGTCCCATTTGCCTGCAATTGGCCCATAAACCCTTCCAATCTATGAGTCTGAAGTCTGTCTGAAGAAGGGTTTCGGCCTGAAACTTTGCCTATTTCCTTCGCTCTATAGATGCTGCTGCACCTGCTGAGTTTCTCCAGCATTTTTGTCTACCTCTAATCTATATATATATCCAAATGCCTGTTGAAAGTCGTAATTGTATCCACTTCTATAATTTCCTCTGGCAGCTTGTTCCAAGTACGGATTACCTTCTGAATCTGAAGCAGTTGCTCCTGAGGTACAGGAGAGCCGGAGAACTGTGAGAGGGGACAGGAACGGGACTATTGCCAGGGGAGGGGACCATGCCTAGGAGAGCGTCCAAGATCAAGAGAGTCAAGAGTGTTTTATTGTCATATGTCCCAGATAGAACGATGGAATTCTTGCATGCAGCAGCACAACAGAATATGTACAACATAGTACACTGTAAACAATATAAGAAACGAGAGCTGGAACGGTGGAGGGTATTTTGCCGGGGGTGGTGGGAGGAAGGGGGTCAGTGCCCGGTGTGGGGCTGTTGTTAGGGGTGGATGTATTGTCCGCTGGAGGAGCGGGGAGGGGGGTCCATGGCAATGACCCGTTGCCGGGGCGATAGGGGTGAAGCCGGAGGGTGTGGACTCCATGGCCCCCGTCACGTGAGGAGGGGGCAGGCGGGGCGCCGTCACGTATTGGGCGTGACGCTACGCCGGGCGGTGCGTGGGTCGAGGAGGCGCTGATCGGCCGGAGCATCGGCGGGTCGCTGTGAGTGAGTGAGTGAGTGGGGCCGGGGGCGGCGGCGGCGGGAGGAGCCGGGCATGCAGGCTGGCTGGGCTGGGCCTCACTCGGTACCGCGGCGTCTCCCAGCCGTGATCGCTTCGCGCTGGGTGCGGCGGCTCAGACCCGGCGCGGGGCCTCTCCCGGCCGGCAGCTTGGTCGCCGCGGCCCGCGGGGAAGGCGCTCCACCTCCACCGCGCTGCAGTGGGACGTGAGCCGGTGGGCTCGCTGCTTCCCCACTACCCACTCTCTCTCCCGCCCCACACCCCACAACACCCCCTTTCTCTGCCCCACCCCCTGCAACACCCACTCTCCCCCCCCCCCTCCCACAACGCACCCTCTCTCTGCCCCCCCCCACCGCCTACAACGCACCCTCACTGCCCCACCGCCCCTCTCCTTTCTCCCCCACTTCTCCCTCTTGCGGAGAAGGCAGGAGAATGAGGAATAAGTGGAAACGTTAAATCACCATGATTGAATTGCGGAGTGGACTCACTGGGCCGAATGACCTAATTCTGCTCCTATGATTTATGAACTAAATCTTGCCTTGAATTTTTCATTCATTGACTATTCACCTCTGGCTATAAACAAATTATTTCGGTAGATGTGTTCTAAGGGTTTTGTATTGAGTGATCAAGCCTGTTGCGGGTGTAGGACAGTGTTGTTACCTAGTTTTATGTCAACATGGAATGTAAACAATTGGGTTTGGATATTGTAGATTGGTACCAATTTTGAATGATGCGTATTGAGATTTAGTCATTATTTCAAGGGTACAATTTTTGCACGGCTTTGCCCATGTCATTTTTACGCATGTTACTGGCTGGTGTGCTCAGGAAACAGAATAATGAAACATTGATTGTTTCTTTTGTTCCTGTTGTAGCAGGATGTTCTGAATTGATAAAGTGAAGCACTTGCTTTCACATAACCTGTGTTCCATATTCTGTTGTGTAGGAAGGAACTGCAGATGCTGGTTTAAGATGGAAGCAAAAAACTGGAGTAACTCAGTGGGACAGACAGCATCTCTGGAGAAAAGGAATAGGTGACGTTTCGGG
Organism: Malacoraja senta; assembly: GCA_038087875.1. Lineage (NCBI taxonomy): Eukaryota > Metazoa > Chordata > Chondrichthyes > Rajiformes > Rajidae > Malacoraja > Malacoraja senta. The sequence continues at coordinate 56,840,481 of CM075978.1, read as the reverse complement.
TCGAGATCCTTCAGTCTCTGAGCCTGTTCTCCAGAGATGCTGTCTGACCTGCTGAGTTACTTCAGCTTTTTGTGTTTATCTTCCATACACTGTTGCCTGCCGTGTGCCTTTAATGTGCTTCAGGGAGACTTTGGAGGAAAACTGAAACCTTGTCTATCCATTCCCTCCATAGATGTCCTGTGACCTGCATTTTGTTTTGATCGAGATTCCAGTATCTGCAGTTCCTTATGCCACTATTTTCTTCTTGGAGATATATCCTTGAGCATTCTGCCACTCCAAATTCCTGCCCCCTCCACAACTTCCTTTTCCTTAAACCCTTGGATAAAGTGCTTCCCAAAGTCCCAGTCATCCTCTCCTACCTGGCTCAGTCATCACCTTCATGTTGTTTCACCTATCGCCTACCAGCCTCTGCCCCCTGCCCCAACTGGTTCTGTCTTCCCATCATCCCTGCCCCATCAGTTTCCGTTGTATTGGCTAAGAGACTCTGTTTCCCCCCACTTAATCCACACACTGCCTCATTTATTTCCGGTCCAGATGGATCTTGACCTGAATGGAGAAAAACATACACTTTTTTCCTCCACGGATGCTGCTTGATCTGCTAAGTTCCTCCAGCCTTCTGATTTTATTCTAGATTCCAGCATCTATGGTCTTCCTTGCCTTCCCAAATCCATGCCAATCTCTATCGCTGTTTCAATATTTGAATCCCCTAATTGCTTTACAACTCATACCACAGTCATGGTCAGACCAATCCAGTCCCATCAATTTATCTCACAATTACAGACGTGTAATTGTGCGATAAATTGATCTCGATTCAATTGCAATCATTTGGTGTAGTTCACTGTTTTGTCATTCTGCTGGATTGCCCTACCCTTGCTTAAATCTGATTTAGATTAGTTTGTGGCCTTGCACCAGGGTGCAATGATTTTCCATGTTTGCATGAAGTTCTGAGTAAACAGAATGCATGCAATAATGATAAATACATCAATAAAAACAATAATAGTGCAAAACAGTAAAATGATGTAAGTCTGCATGTCTGCGCTCTCAAACTCCTGAATCTTCTTCCAGAAGGTAGCAGAGAAAAGGTAATAGTCAGGATGACAGGCAGCCTTAATAATACTTCCAGCCTTCCTGGGCAATACACTGAAGATGGACTGGATGGAAGGAAGTTAAAAGCTTCTGATGGACTGAGCTGTGTTCAATGCTCTCTGTTAGAGCTACTAGGTGGTAGCCATCGAGGGGTAATTTTATTTTTCTTTGGAACTGGAATGGTGGACGTTTACTTGAAGCAGATGGTGGACAGTACCAGGCTGAGATGCAACCTGGCAGAATACTTTCTATGTGTAGGAAGGAGCCGCGGATGCTGGTTTACACTAAAGATAGACACTAAAAGCTGGAGTAACTCAGCGGGACAGGCAGCATCTCTAGAGAGCAAGAATGGGTGACTTTTTGGGTCGAGACCCTTGTTCAGACTGAAAGTCAGGGTAGAGGGAGTCTAGAGATATGCTTTTTGCACCTTTCCTTATCTCTAGTTTACCTCTCCCCTGACTCTCAGTCTGAAGAAGGGTCTCGACCTGAAATGTTACCCATTCCTTCTCTCTAGGGAATATTTTCTATAGTGCATCTGTAGAAGTACAAGAGAATCCTTGTGAGCAAATATCATTGGTGAATTTAAAGATCAATTGGTGCTCTACATAGCCGCACAGTCATGGGTTTGTCATGCCATTGACAGTTTTTCAAAGCACTTTGTTCTGGTTAATGTTAGAGCTACTGTAGTCATTGAGGCACCACCTCTTTTTGGAGACTGGAATGATGGATGTTTCTTGAAGTGGATGGGAACAGTAAACTGTTATAGTGTGAGGTTGCAGATAGCGATGAAGATTGGGGCCAGTTGATTGCATGATTTCAGAACCTGGTCAGGGCCTCCATCCGGGCCGGCTGTTTTCTTAGAGTCTTCCCTAGTGAAAGCAGATGGACCTGCCACTGAGATGCGAGGGGCAGAACTGGCAGAGAGAATGAGGATACACCTTGGTGGAACTTTGTTCAAAACAGACAAAAGGTATTGAGCTCATTCGTAGAGATGTATTTTGTCAGTGGTAACCCCTGATTTTGGCTAATAGTTCATGATGGCATCCACGTGACTGAATTGATTGACTCTCTTCTGGAATCATCACACAGATCAGCCCTCACCTCATCTACACTTCATGCTGCTTCGGGAAAGCAGCCAACATAATTTAGGACCATTCACATCCCTATCATTCCCTATCTCCCCTCTCCTATGGGCAGAAGATAGAAAAACACTAAAGCACGAACCACTAGATTCAGGAATGGTTTCTTCTCCGCTATTATCACACTTCCGAACATTCCTCCCATAAGCTAGGGTCTAGTCCCGCTTTTCGAACCTTTAAAAAAAAAAAATCTGCATTCTCTGTAACTAATGTTATAATGCTGCAACACTATGCTCTGCACTCTGGTACTTTTCGGTTTGTACTGCTATTGTATTTGTGTATGGCTTGATTGTACTTATGATATAGTGTATCGTATGATTTGGACTAGGCAGCACTCAAATAAAGTGAAAAAGCTTCTCGCTGTATCTCGGTACATGTGACAATTATAAGCCAATGCTGTGATTGATTGAGAAAACTTTGAACAAAATGGTTTCCCCCTCTCCCCACCACCGTTCCAAAACTGACTGACCCTAAATTCAATCAATCGTATTTTTTGTGCACTTTCAAGCTTTGTGTAATACACTATCTTTCCAAAATTTTCAATTAATTAGTTTGTGTTAGGTAATTCCGGGTATTTTAAGGCATGCAGACTAATTCTCACTAAGATCCTGTGTTGCATTTGCTTTGTATTTGTCCATGTGGGAATAGGTCATTGCAGTAAAGGACCAATGAGAACAGCCTTGTTATAGCTTTTCAGGATGAATAGCACCAACAAGCTCCACTTCTGAGGCATTGATTCCTTGCCTGTGGATTTGGAGATGATCTGACTGTCTTTGGTGCATCTGTCTATGCCAACGAGTTATTGCAGATAAACATAAAATGTGGGGGTAACTCAGTGGGACAGCTGAGTCCCGATTTCATAGAGGTGTATAAGTTCATGAGATGAATAGATCGGGTAGATGCACAGTCCCTTGCCCAGAGTAGGTGAATCAAGGACCAGAGGGCTTAGTTTAAGGTGAAGGGGAAAAGATTTAATAGAAATCTGAGGGATAACTTTTTCACACAAAGGGTGGTGGATGTATGGAACAATCTGCTAGAGGAGGTAATTGGGGCAGGGGCTATCCCAACATTTAAGAAACAGACAGGTACATGGATAGGACAAGTTTGGAGGGATATGGACCAAATGCTGGCAGGTGGGACTAGTGTAGAAGGGACATGTTGGCCGGTGTGGGCAAGTTGGGCCGAAGGGCCTGTTTCCACAGTGTATCACTATGACAGGCAGCATCTCTGGAGAGAAGGAATGGGTGAAGAAAGGAATCGACCTAAAACGTCACCCATTCCTTCCCTCCATAGTTGCTGCCTGTTACTCCAGTTACTGAGTTACTCAAGCATTTTGTGTCGATTTTCAGTTTAAACCAGCACCTGCAGTTCCTTCCTATGCATACGAGTTATTGCAGATACTTAAATCATTAGGAAAGGTTAAATTTATTGTACATCTTAAAGGTGGGTAGATAATTTATTGTATGATTTGCCTGGGTCTTATGCAAACAACGTTTTTTTATTATCTGAGTGCATGTGACAATAATAAACCAATATCAATTTACAGATGAAGTAGTATTGATGGATAACTAATGATTGGTATTTTTCCATATGTTTCAGTGAGAAGGTGTTGCACACATTTTGACGCAGAAGACTGATTTGCTGCAAGGGATATCCTAAATGTCGGAACTATCTGCTCAAATTGTGCCTGCCTTTCAGGCTGGGCAACCAAAGGAAGCTACCTCAGAAAGCACTCAGAACAATTCGGTGAGATTTCTCCTTCCTGATTTAATGCTTTGTTTCCAGCGGTCGCCAGCTTAAGCCAGTGAACAGAAAATGCTCTGTCACCCATTCCTTCTCTCTGGAGATGCTGCCTGTCTCACTGAGTTACTCCAGCATTTTCTTTCTATCTTTGGTGTAAACCAACATCTGCAGTTCCTTCCTACACAAAACAGAAAATAGGTGGTCGAGGTGGGTGGTGACTGTGAAGATGAGAAGAACTTATATCTTCAATGATCAGGAATGCGCTGCCTTGCAAGTGTTAGAAGCACATTCAGTGGAGGGTTACATAAATAATTGATGGACAAATATTTTAAATATTGTGTGGAAAGAGTGGGACAAATTAAACTCTCTCAAAGAGTTGCCCCAAATGCATAGTACTAGTGTGAATGGGTGGTTGGCATGAGCCCAAGGGCCTGTTTTCATGCTGTATCTTTCAATCAATCTATTATTTAATATTTCTACGTCCCAGTGCATGTGCTAAGATTTATTCCTCCACGCGCATTTACTTGCATTATGTTGTGTATGGTTAAATTAATAGACTGCTTATTCAGAGACTCTCGTTTCAAATTTTGTTGATTTTACATTTTGTTAATTTGCTCGAATTATTTAAGAAAAAAACATAAATACTGATGACACGAAATACACCTGACTGTTATAAAACCAGGTACAATTCACGAATGACTTTCAGGAAAGAAAATCTGACATCTTAAACCTGGTACATAGTGAGTCCAGACCTACCAGTGTGGTCAACTGTTAAGTACAGATAGTCTCCAAGTTACGACAGTGTTCTATTCCTGGGAACTGTCTGTAATCTGAACTGGTAGTAAATTGGACAGTAATAGTAAAAACAGCATGTTAGAAACGATCACAGGAACTGCTATGGCTGATAAGGGGAGGGCAGCGGTCATGTCATAAGTGATGGGAATAGAATTAGGCCATTTGGCTCAACAAGTCTACTCCGCCATTCCATTGCGGCTGATCTATCTCTCCTTCCTAACCCCATTCTCCCGCCTTCTCCCCATAACCTCTGACATCTGTACTAATCAAAAATCTATCTATCTGCCATAAAAAATATCCACTGACTTGGTCTCCACAGCCTTCTCTGGCAAAGAATTCCATTAGCGGCGAGCCACTGGCCTGTCTCATTGACTTGGCGAGTCTGCTTAACACTCCCAGCTCTGGTCGGTTTGACACAGCCCTCAATTATCCAATGGGAGGGTGGGGAGAGAAGACATACAAAAATGCTTTGTTCCCACCCGGCAGAACATGCCCGCAGCCCCACAGCAGCTGGCAAATCCATCCTGCTGGTCTCTCAAATGCTCACTTGTATAAACGACTGTCTATAATTTGAGAGCTTGAAACCCTCCAAATTGACCTAACAAACCACATGATTCAAGGGCTATTAGGGATGGGCAATAAATGCTGGCCTAGCCAGTAACGCCCTTGTCAAAATAATGAATATATCAGTTGTAGCTTTACACAACAACAGAATTCCTGTGCGTGCATATTTCCGAAGATCTTTCCTGGACCCAGCACGCCGATGCAATTATAAAGAAGGCACATCAGCAACTCTACTTCCTGAAAAGATTACGGAGATTCGGCATTTTGAAGAGGATTCTCCTAAACTTCTACAGGTGCACGGTAGAGAGAATTCTGACTGGTTGCATCATGGCCTGGTTCGGCAACTTAAACGTCCAGGAGCGGAAAAGACTACAAAAAGTTGTGACCATTGCCCAGTCCATCACTGGCTTTGACCTCCCCACCGAAGAAGGGTCTGGACCCGAAACGTCATCTATTACTATGCTCCGTAGATGCTGCCTCACCCGCTGAGTCTCCAGCATTTTTATCTATCTTCGATTTTTCCAGCATCTGCAGTTCTTTCTTAAATAAGGGATCTATCAAAGTCGCTGCCTCAAAAGCAGCCAAAATCACCAGACCCACACCATATTGGCCACACACTCATTTCACATTGCCATCAAGAAGAAGTTACAGGAGACTGAAAACTGTAACGTCCAGGTTCAGGAACAGCTTCTTCCCTACAGCCATCAGGCTATTAAACACGACAACAAATAAGCTCTGAGCTCTGAACTGCAAAAGACTATTATTATTGCACTATATTTGTTATTTATTGACCTTTTTCTCTCTTCCCCCGTTATGTACTATGTTTACATATTTACATATTCTGTTGTGCTGCAGCAAGTCAGAATCTCATTGTCCCGTCCGGGACATATGACAATAAAAACACTCTTGTCTTGACTTGACTTTTAACTGTGAAGCAGTTTAATCAAATGGATAGAAATGATGTGTACACCTCTCATATTACTGGTCTGGCTTCGCTCAATCTGCCTTGGCCTACGTGATCTCCCGGTTGCAATCGCTTGAACTCCCCTTCCCATTTCCATACTGACTTTTCTGTCCTGGGCTGCCTACATTGTCAAAGTGAGGCCAAATGTAAATTGGAAGAACAGCATTTCGTATTTCGCTTGGGGAGCTTCCAACCCAGCAGTATGAGATTTGATTTCTCTAACGTCAAGTAACCCATGCATCCCCTCTATCTTTGTCCCACCCCTACCCTAGTCTTCATACTAGTTTTATTGTCATCCTGTTGTTCCACTCTGTATAACTCGTTATCACCTATCCCGCAACAAACAATGGACCATTGTGAGCTCCACATTTCCTTCATTATTGTTGCTTTTTGCACATTTTCCATTCATTTGTCCTAAGTACCGTCTATATCTCTAGTTCCCCTTTCCCCTGACTCTCAGTCTGAAGAAAGGTCTTGACCCGAAATGTCACCTATTCCTTTTCTCCAGAGATGCTGTCTGACCCGCTGAGTTACTGCAGCTTTTTGTGTCTGTTACTGGTATGGCAGTACTTTGCCAGTACTCAGTTACACTGAGAGAACTTTGTGCTTGTTGTGCCACATCTGTGGTTGGTGTTATCAATTAATGGCTCTCCAGGTGATTGGGCTTGGAATGTTTGCTTTGATGAAGAATGGTTTCATGAAGCAACCAGCTCGCTTCCTTGACTGCTCCCTGATTGTATTTGGTTTCTCTGTTTATCGCATCTCTTAGCGAAGGCTTGTTTAGTATGGTAAATAATGTCACATTCTGTCTAGGATTTCTCTGCACTAAACTCCACATTGGGAGTAGAACCCAGGAGTTTTTTGTTCAAGTCCTTTACATTTATAGAAGACAGTAATTGAATCAAACAGCACAGAAACAGACTATTTGACCCATTCAGTCTGTGCAGCTCATCGAAGACGTATTTCCACTAATCCCACTATATTCTCCCCACATTACCATCCACTCTACCCAGATTCTGCCATTTGCTCACACTAGGAGCAGCTCACAGTGGCCAATCAACACATCTCCGGTATGTGGGATGAGACGCATTTTTGTAAGGAGTGTGTGCAAACTCCACACAGATAGCAGCCAATTGAAAGCTGCATTGCTGGTGTTTAGGCAGCAGATTCACTAGCTGCCCACATACACATGGATTTACAAGGGAGCAGCAATGCTATCTCAAATGTTGCCACTTGAATTGAGACTTGGGGGTTGGGCAGCTTAATGCTAAAATGTAGTTTGAACCCGTGTCTATTTTGAGAATGTTTGTACCGACTCGACTGTTGTGGAAAATCAGTGCAATGTTCTGGAGTGCTCTTAAAGTGCAGGATTAAATTGCTTTTGTTTCCCAGTTAAGTGCTTGCTGTACTCCCGTGCCCTGTTTTGTTACCTGACTGATGAAATGGGGTCAGTTGTTGAGATCTCTCTCAGCTCTAAATATATATCGAGAACTTGTCACTGCAAGCTATTGTCTTCTGGCTCAGAACACTTATCCCCAGTGTCTGGATTCAGTGAGAGAAAAAAACGAAACTAGGTTTTGTTTATGGAGCTGTGTGCGCATCCCTGAGACCTTGAAAGCCCCTGTAGTTGAAGTTGACTGGATGACGCCAAGAACTTTTCTGGGGCTTGCAGTGTGAACTTTCCTTGAAATGTCTGAGAGCTAGCTTTCTTCAAAAACTTGTGCTGAATGCTTATATATATTTAACACTTTTACACTTGTCTTCACTGTTCTCCATTATCCTTGATTTCCATTCATTCTGAGCCCAGTTGTAAATGCTTGCCCAGCCTCTGGAAAGAAGGGTTTTAACCTGCTTTCTCCTTTTCCCACCTCAGAATGCTGAGGTCTATGTTGTGTTGCAACTAATTGTATTACAAGGAATATCTCGTAAATCACAGTGTCTGTTTTGCTGGCTGCTCGGGGTAATCTGACAAGGATGCTTGCATCTTTCACCAGACCCTATGAACAAAGACTTTCTGCACAGAGGTAGGCACCATCTCCTCTCTCTAGCAGCCACCCTGAGGGCAGCGTGCATTGGGAGTGAGATTCCAACAGTACTGAAAGGATCTGACTGGCCCCTCTCATCGTCAGCCAAACAAGGCCTTAGTGTTTGTTGGTGAGTTCTAGCGATTAGGCATTCTGCCAGGTGATCTGGGCAGTCTGCTGAGGGAACTACCTCACTGATCTATTGATTCCTTGTCCTGCAGTGCCTGCTGGATATTCTTTGCTGACTGCTGCCTGACAGACTTGTGGTCAAGGGTGTTGGTCTGAAAAAAGTTTCACAAAGGGACAGTAGTGCAGCAATGGCCAGAAGACTGGCACAATGCACGGCAGCAGTGCCAGGCCCACTCTTGGCACCACCGGGGTCAGGTAGAACGTCACCACAAAGTGACACTTGGTGCCCAGTTACCTTGTCTCTAAGCACAGCCATACACATTTCAGATCAGGACCCTGCAAGACAAATAGCTAGGAGAAGGAGGTGGGGGGGAAAGGGTGGGGCAAGAGCTGAAAGGTGATGGGTGAATCCAGGTGAGATGGGGTTGATTGGTAGATGAGTCGGGGGGGGGGGGGGAGAGAGAGAGAGAAGGGTGGAGATGGTAACCAAGGATGGAGGTGATAATTGTAGGGCTGTAGGTGGTGGAATCTGATAACGAAATTAAGAGAAAAATGTAGAACCAAAGGGAGACCAGTCTGAAGAAGGGTCTTGACCTGAAATGTCACTTATTCCTTTTCTCCAGAGATGCTACCTGACCCACTGAGTTACTCCAACCTTTTGGGCCTGTTCCTGTGTTGTACTTTTCTATGGTAACGACCCAGAAGAAGGTCAGAGTGCAGGGTATCCAAGATTGACAAAAAATAGGTGGAAGAACATATTGCAATGAGGACATTCTATTTCTACACAAGATATAGATTGAATGAGGAAGTGAAAACCTGAAGCGTGATGTTTAGAAATAGGTGTTGTTACCATTGTACAAGACTACACATGGAGGCTGTGCACAGTTTTGGTTCCCTTAAGAACAGAGTTTATGTTGGTATTCTGGACAATCCAGAAGAGATTTGCGCGGCAAGTTCTTGGAATGAGAGGATTTTCCAATCACAAGTGGCTAACAAAATCAGATGTGAATTCTTTTAAGTGTAGAAGAATTCAGGGTGATCCCACTGAAACAGAAGAATCTTAAGGGGCTTGACAACGTAAAGGTTGAGATTTCAATTTGTGGATGAGATATGAGTGAGCAGACATAGAAAATAAGTAACTTATCATTTAAAACTGGTGTGGAGAAATAACCTTGCAGAATGTGGTGATTCTCTGAAACTTCCAAGGGTTATGGAGATAGAGGTTTGTGTAAAGAGGGAGGAGATAAGTCTGAAGAAGGGCTTCGACCCGAAACATTGCCTATTTCCTTCGCTCCATAGATGCTGCCTCACCCGCTGAGTTTCTCCAGCAATTTTGTCGACCGGAGATAAGTCTTAGAAAGGTCTGTACTAATTGAGGGCTCCAGGGAGCTGACATAGAAGAGATGGAGCTGAGAAAGATCAGCCATTGAATGGCGGCTCTGGCTCTAGCTTGTGCTGAGCGGCATATTCTTGTTTTTGTGTGAGTCAACATATATAAATATAACCAGCTTCTGCCCTACCCAGAAAATACCTTTATTGTGCAGTTACACAATTAGAAGGGGGCAAGTCTACACTGGTCAGAAACTGAAGTTGTTCAGCTTGTAGAACGGAGAGCTTTTCTGTTGAAAGGTGTTCGCAGACTCTCTTTGATTGCCAATTTAATTCTATCAGTGCTAAATAGTGTAACAGCTAGCTAACATTGAACTTTGATATCTGTCTGTGCTGCAGGAGCAGTGCTTGGTCCACAGTGAACTGCGCTTGTTAATTTATGTCTTTGAAGTCTTTGTCAGAACAGTTTGTTTTAATGCTCGTCCAAAGGTTTGATGAATTTGATATAATTTGTGTTTGTGTTGAGCATGGAGTTTGCTTTATTTTGTCTTCTAATTCCAAACTCTTTCTGTGAACATGTTAGTTATTATCCCTCTGAACTGTGTTTTTGCAATAGGATGTTAAATACAAAATCCCAGTTGAAGTGCTAATTGCATTGCTTGTCTGAGCAAGAATTGTTAAACATGCAATTTTGATCTTGGTTCTATTTATGGTCACGTGTAAGGTTACTGAGGAGATTTCAGTTTTGAGTGACTTCATTCTGGATTACTACAGAACTAGAAACTGGCAAAGAATGCGTTGCTGGAAATGTTGTGTAACTCAACAAGTCTCTGATGGCAAACACTGAATTGTTCGGATGGAAATGTATAACTGAGAGAGGTATTTGGTCCAGTGTATCAATGAGCTATCCAGCCTCTCCCCACTGTCCATCACTTGGTCCACAGCCCCGCAGGGCACGGATCTTCCAGGTACATGCCCAGCTCTAGGTGGGGTGAAGGTATCTGCTCCATTGCTCATAAGGCTGCGAGATCCAGAACTTCCAGCATCTCCTATGTGAAAATATATTTCCTTTTCTCTTCCCCCCTCAATCTACCAAATACTTTAAATCTATGCATCTGTTACTTTGATCCTCTGCTCGTGTTTCAGCCTTTCTACATTTTACACACCCATATCACGACTTGTGGCACAGTCTCCTGTGCTCCACAGAAATCTACCCCAGTCTATCCAAATTTCTGTTGTACCTGCAATTTTCCAGTCCTGGCAGCAACCCCATAAATCTCCCCTGCAACTTCTGGTGTGTGGTTATACCCTTTCCGTGATGTGACTGGAACTCAAGCACTAGCAGCTCTGGCATAACCTCCCTGTTCTTATATTCTGTACCTTGGTTAAAAAGTAAAGCATCGTGTTTGCCTTTTAACCAACTAGTTGATTGACCTGTCACACAAGCAATGATCTGTGGATATACACTCAAAGGTTTGTTTGTTTCTTCTAGCCCTTCAGTATTATGTGTACCCTTGCATGGTACCTATTTAAATGCATTATCAGACACTGCCTTAACATCAGTTTGCCACCTTTGGCCCAACTAACTGGTATGTTGTCTTGCATCCCCTAGCTATCATCTTCATTTTCAGCCACACCGCCAATTGTAGTATAATTTTCACACCGGTTTCTCACGTCTCCTACATTTGGATCTACATCACTCATTTGCACTGTAGAAAACAAGGGACCAAGTACTGGGTCCAAGTACAATGGATTTTACTGCTAATAGTTGTCCAGCCGAGAAACATCTGTAAGCTGCCATTCATTCTTCTCTTCCTGCTCTAGCCAGTTTTGGATCCGTCTAATTTAAATCTCATGGTGTTTTACTGTGCCCCAGCTGTCAAAACCCTTTTGTGGTATCGTGCCAAACTCTTTCATACATTGCCAAAACTAGTACATGCAATGACTGTGTTTACATTTGTGCCCATCTGTTGGAGGGCTGTATGTAATGGAAGAATAACACACCTTAATTAATGATCTGATCAGCCAAAATTTGCATGCTCATTCCTGGGTGATCGGACCCATAGGTCAAGAGGGTTTTGTGGGACCATGCACACTAGCCATAACAGAGTGAATCGCTGGACACCAGGGCAGTGTTCAGCTGTGAAACAGGGATAGTCAGAAAATTATTTTATTCCTGGGTTATATGCTGTAGGGGAATGTGGTTAAGATGGAATCATTAACCTCACCTCCTATCTTTCCTCCCTCCGATAGCTGTGTCTCCCACCCCCCCTGCAGGTTTTATATCCCCACCCTCCCCACTTCCCTTCCATCTCTGCCTCGTCTCCCCTCCCACTCCTCGCCCTTCTCTCTTCCCAACCCTGCCAATTCTTGCAATCGCCCTTAATGAGCCCCTCTCTGCAGGCCCTCACCCCACTGTCCCCACCGCCACCACCTGCCATCAAGAAGCAGGCTGTTGTGCTAACTGGAAACTGTATTTTGTCATTTGAGGGTGAGTAATTACCTGTTCACATTTCCTCCTTCCCCAAATCTCTTCCAGTCCAACCTGGCCCGCAGGGGTCTAGATGAAGATGATCGTTGTATGGAGAGTAACGGTCAGTCACAGAATGACACAAGGCAGACCCAGGAGGAGTTTGGGGATGAAGAGGAGCTGTCCCTTAAATACGGAGCCAAGCACGTCATCATGCTCTTTGTTCCTGTCACTCTGTGCATGGTGGTGGTGGTGGCCACAATCAAGTCGGTCACTTTCTACACTCGGAAGGACGGACAATTGTAAGTATTTCTTTGCTCTTCAATATCTAGCATTGTTCCTTTTGCAAAGTTTCCCCCACCTCTACTCTCAAACTCTTGGCAATGAAGTTGCAGAAGCAGCATCTTTAACTTTGCGAAGCACTGCAGAGTGTACAGACCCAAGCAGAAGCATATAGTTTTTTTTATCTTCTGGAGGAGTCCCCTCCCACTCCTCCACACCCAACATCCCTTTCCTATTTGTGTTTATCTTCACTTGACCTATCTATTAATACACCTATACATGCTTCCTTTTCTTTCATAAACTTCCCCTGTCTTGCTACTGAATGAAGAAATACATACTCAATGTTCAATAAAGTGGAAACATTATATTATGGGGCCTAATGATAGTAATCGCCTCTAACTGCAAGCCCTCCTTTTGTAAGCCCTCCTTCACCTTTACCCAGCTCACCGAATTAGGCTGGAAATTTCCAAACTGATATGAGAACGTTGTGTAAGCGTGGTGTGGGATTCTGATGGGTGGGGATAGCACCCATCAGGTGATGGAAATGAGAAGGTAATCAGATATGGAGGATGGTGAAAAACTCTTATTTTCATTTATACCGCACTCCCCATCACAGATCTTCCTTTTGGTGCTGCGTCCATCTTTCTCCTTGCTTAGCAGTGATTACAATTCTCACCTGGCAACTTTGATGAAACGCATTAACTTGAAACATTTAAGGGCCTGTCCCACTCAGGCAATTTTTTGGGGGGGTGACTACAGGAAACTGCCGTAAAATTTTCAAAATGTTGAAAAAATTTCGGCGACAGTGGCAACAATTTTTGCTGTCGTAGGTGAATTCCATTAACTAATCCCTGGCAGTCGCCTAAAGAGTCGCCCAAGTGGGACACGCCCTTAACTTTGTTTCTTTTCGTCTCGATCACTGCTGGACACCTGAGTGCAACCATTTGCATTTCCGACACCCAAATACTTTTCATTCAGTTCACGATTTAATCCATTAAATGAAATATAAATTAAAATGAAGTATAAAAATAGAATAAAAACATGTAGTCTTCTGATCTATTGGATTTTTTTGGTCCTTTGTTAGATAGCACACTGGATATATTTTTACTCCCTTTCCAAATGTTACCAGGAGATGGCACACTTGTATCATGTAGAACTTGTAAGAGCAAGATAATTAAAGATAATTAATGAGGAATGGGAGAGATGAGAGCCATGTGAAATAAAACAGAAACATTTACAGATAAAATAGAGTACAGTGGGAAGCTGTGAGGACAGTTCTAGTCCAGGAGAAATATATCCCATTTAAAAGCCAGAACAAGCTAGGCAGCAATAAATTAAGAGACCTCATGTGGTAAAGCCTAAACTAATGAAAATACCATGTACTGAGTCCATTGGCAGTAAATAATTATCAAGAAAGGAGGGAGAGAGAAAATGGAGAACCATAAATGAGTTTGCCTAGCTTCAGTTAGTAAGGGAATTGCTACAGAAGCAGGATCAGGATATTTGGAAAGCAATAACATTTATTCACTTGTCAAAAAAGTAAGTGGGTTTTGAATGGTGAGAAATTGAAAGATGTTGTTATTTACAGGGACGTGCAAGGGCCACAGCAATGTAGATTGGGAGATCATGAATTCGCCCCCAGCTTATGAGTTTCTGTTCAAATCTGACATCGAAGTTGTTCCTGGATCTGGTTGTACATGCTTTCAAGGCTTTTGCCCGGTGGTAGAGGGAAGGAGGAATGACTGAGGTCCTTGATTAATTTGGCTGCATTCCAGAGGTGATGAAGTATAAAGCCGATTGGGGATTGTGTGGTCTGGGGTGTGGGTAGTTGGCTAATCTAGTTTGTGAAATACACTTAACTGCATTCACGTCTCTCTGCACTTGGATACTGTCCAAGAGTATTTTGAAGATAGAAACAAAAAGCTGGAGTAACTCAGCGAGACAGGCAGCATCTCTGAAGAGAAGGAATGGGTGACGTTTTGGGTCGAGACCCTTCTTCAGACCAGTCAGGGGAAATGGAAATAGATATAGACGATGATGTTGAGAGATAAAGAATAAGAATGAAAGATGCAAAAAGGTAACGATGATTAAGGAAACAGGCCATTGTTAGCTGTTTTTTGGGTGAAAACAAGAAGCTGAAGTGACGGGTGGGGGAGGGTGAGAGAGGGAATGCTGGGGTTACTTGAAGTTAGAGAAATCAACATGCATACCACTGGGCTACTGACGCGCGATCCCTAATAAATCATTGGAATAGGAATGGTGCTGGATGAGAAGGATTTATTTTAATACTCCAAAATAAAGAAGAACAAGATAAGCATATTGTGCACCGGCTTGCTTAACGTGACGAGGAGGATAATAGAGAGAAACAGTCAAGTTGTCAGGGCAAGGACTCTTCATAAGAACAAGGGGCAGCATGGTGGCGCAGCGGTAGAGTTGCAGCTGTTACACCCAGTCTGTATTCAGTTTTCCCCAATGCAGAGCAACCACATCTTGAGCACTGAATGCAATTCACTGAACCAGAAGATGTGGAAATGAATGTCCCTTGTGCTCTGTCCTCAAGGGAATCTCTGAGTTAGTGTCAGCTGCTTTAACTCTTCATACCACTCCCATTCTCATCCCTTTGGCCTCATTTCATTGCTCCATTGATAGCCATTGTAAGCTCAGGAAACACGACCTCATCTTCTATTTGGGTGCATTTTTGGACTCGCTGTCAATTTCAGGTCACCATGCTGTACCTCTATTTCATTCTGTTTCTTTTTCTTTACTATCTTCAACTGCTGGTTGTCATTGATTTGCACCTTATCAAAGACATGCAACTCTTTGTAACTTAAAACACTTCTCACTTGCTTTCTCTGTAATGAACACATTTTGTTCAACTGCTTATTGCCCAAGAAAATTCGTGAAACTTTTTGAAACTTAATTGACCTCATTACCCTCAATATCTCTTTGGGGAAGTACACTTCTGATTTATACCACCCTTCGTTTGGGAAAGGGGCTTCCAGCCACCACTTCTAAATGGTCAAGCCTGAGTTATAATGATTGCTCTTTCTGAACTTGCCCACCAAATGAAATAATTATTGCATATTTTGTGGTTCACTGCATGAACTTTCCACTTTGGCTAAATTAAATGGCAACAATACCAGGGAAACAAACTACGGTAATTGTTCAATTTCAAAAGTTGTAAGAGATACATTAGGCTTAACGAGTTTTAATTGAAGTATATTTTTGGAAGACTATCTCGAGGGGAAAAGACAAATAACTGGGAATATTTCATTTCCTGTTCCCCATCATTACTCTTTATTGAAAAAACTTTGTATAAATTCTACAAATTTGTGTTAAAAGCAAGAAATAGCCATGCATTTAAATTTAAATATTTCAGTTTAATATATAATGCTAGATGGAAAACTAGTTGTATATCATAATTAAAGTGAGTGGTCTGGCCTGGCGGTTTTTACTGCTTCAGGAGTGAAGTACAGAGCACGTGATCTTTTCATCCAAAAGTACTTGTGCAAGGTAAGATCCTGGAGGATTTATAAAATCCATTGTACCCCAGTCTGGCATTGATTTTGTGTTGACGAAAGCAGGAAAACGCTCAGGTTGCAGGGAGAGTTGAAAGGGAATCTTGGGATGTGGGTGGGCCTGGCAGAGTTCCAATCTTATGGTCAACTTTCCTGTCAAATATCTTTTGTAAGCTTGCTTAACATTGTTGTATAATGATATCATAAATGGGAAAGTTAACAAGTCAGTTAAAACAGAGGGCGTAGTCAAAGTGGGGTAGCGTTCGTAATTAGTACTGTGAAGATTTATCCTTGTCTATTGCATTGCCCATTATGAAGTTTTGAAGAAATGTTGTCAATGATTACTTACTGTGCGAACAGGTGTTGAATCAGTTCATTATCCAGGTGGAAGTGGCCTGACATTTGTGGGGTGTTTTGTGCCTTCAGATTGTACACACCGTTTACAGAAGACACAGATAACATTGGACAGCGAGCTGTGAACTCCATTTTGAACACACTCATTATGATCAGTGTCATTGTGGTGATGACCCTGATTCTTGTGCTTCTCTACAAATACAGGTGCTACAAGGTATGTGCCACAGATTTTCTTGCTTCACAAGGCACACATTTTGATATCCTTTTCCAGAGAACAAAATTTTAACTGATTTAAAACATATCCGAAGTAAAATGCCAGCACATTTGGGGAATTTATACAAGTGGTTGTTTCAGAGGCACTATATCCGAATTTAATCTTATTTTCTAAGTTTATGTTGTTTCATAAGCTGTTTTTCCCTTTAGATGACCATGGATGAGATCCAAACCATTTCTGCTTGAAGAGTACTTGGTTGGTGCAGACAGGGTTAGGCCAAAAGACCTGTTTTTATGCTCTTTAATTCACTGACTTTCCAAAGGGTGATTGCATTGGCATCTAGCTCTTGCATGTCTAATCTTTTTATCGAACGTGTAGGAGGCTGGTGAGGCCAGTTACCTCTTGTGTTGTCTTGTGTTCAATTTACGTTTCTTCTTTAGTCAATGGCTTGCATTTGTTCACATCAATGACCCCAGCTTACCTCTCCGACTTGCAAAACCTTTGTTGGTGACCAATCCGTTATTGACATCCACCCCTTGAGCTGCCAATGTCCCAATCTTTGCCTCATTTAATTTACTCTCCTCCATTAAGCACCATTTGACGTCCCAAAACTACATGTGGCTGAGCGTTAAATTTATCGGATGTTCCTCCCATGAAGGACATTTTTGGACTTTTTTTTGGATGGGGGCACAAACTAAATGCATGTCAGTATTTCTATGTTCAGTATTGCCTCAACATCTACTGTCACTGCATGGGGTAAAATTGGTGTTTTCAGAAAATGTATATTTTTTAAACTTCCAATGATTTGTTTGCAAATTAGATTGCTCCCAAGTGCACCTCCCTCCTAACAATTTTCCCTCTGCTCAATTCTGGCTTTTGTTAATGGGTTTCACCACCATTCTATTCGCTCAAAACTTTCTCTCAGCCATCCTGTGTTTCTAGTTCATGTAGAGGGCACTTGCTGAAACATTTATAGAAAAGCTTATGCAGAACTTTCATGGCTGACAGGATCAGTCATTAGTCATTGAATGAGTCAAGATTGTGGAGAGGTTGACTTGTGCAAGGTAGGTAACCTGGAATCAATACCCACAAGGGAAAGATTAACATGCTGAATTTGGGAGTGGGAGGGGGGAGGGTGAAAGGCGGAGGAGAAAGAAGATGCACAGAACACACAGTGATGCAGCAGCTAGTCCTGGTCGGCACCAGCAACCAGATTCAACTTTGGTGCTCTCCATGTGGCGTTTGCATGTTCTCCCTATGGCCACATGGGTTTCCACTGGCAGCTCCAGTTTCCTCCCACATCCCATGTGGATTGTTGGTTGCTGTAAATTATTCCTGTTCAGTTGTGTGATAGGATCTGTGGGCAGTTGAGGGGAACATGTGAGGATTCCCAAAGATGTGAAGGTTAGTAGGGTTAATTTGCCTCTTTAAATTGCCCCGGGTGTATATGTGGATCGTGGGAGAATCAGAGTGGAGGTGATGGCATGTGGGAGAGTTTACAGTGAAACGTGCAGGAATGGGACTGATGGGAATGTACTGAAGGTCATCATAGACTCTGGGCCTCCTTAGTTGGAAGAGAATATAAAAGTGCCCTGCCCATTTTCTTATCGTTGTATTGTAAAAAGATGTAGTGACAGTAACAGTTGGGAACTTTGTTTTAGTTTAGTTTAGAGATACAGCGCGGAAACAGGCCCTTCGGTCCCCCCGGGTCAGCGCCGACCATCGATCCCCGCATATTAACATTATTCTACACACACTAGGGACAATTTTTACATTTACCAAGCCAATTAACCTACATACCTTTAGGTCTTTGGAATGTGGGAGGAAACCGAAGATCTCGGAGAAAACCCACGCAGGTCACGTATTTTTCTTGGCTGTAAAATATTCCGAATATTTTGGTGGGAATGAGAGGGTTGATCAAAAGTAGCTCCTGGTAAAGATGTTTTCAAAGTAAAACCAGATTATCCTTGATAAGAATTCAGCAATGCTAGTGATGCTGTTATGAATTGAGGATTCAGCATGGGTCAAAAATAGCAGTAAAGAGAGAAAATCACTTGTGGGGAAAAAAATCTCTGTTACAGGATTCAGTGTTGCGATAATTGGGGGGAGCTTCAATTTTTCCAGTATTGAAGTATGAAAGTCCTTAGGAGTCGGGTGGGAATTGTATGTCATAGAGCTTCATGCTTTGTCCTGATCCACTGAGGAAGGAAGTAGTGTCAAATCAGGTTTGAGGGGATAAGAATAGTTTCAATGGGACCGTTTTGGGAATCTGTGATCATATTGTTTAAATAATCAAACCTAAAAATAGTTTGTTCAAATGGGTTCTGACCTAGGTTGTTTAAATTTAGGATGGCAGGTAATTGAACAATGGTGGTCTTCAAATAGGAGCTGGCTCGTACAGAAGGAATACATTCCTTTGAGTGAGAAAGGAAGGCATCCCAAAGATACGATTCCACAAATCATGAATAAAGAGGCAAGGTGAAATAAAGACAGAGAAAGAATTATAACAAAGATTAAAAATACATTAGAGGGTCAAGTTGTACAAGTCCCAGAAAAATTTGACGAGGAATGAAAGGATGCAACAAGGCGAGAGTTGTGTAAAGTAGGATGGGTCGGAAGGAACTGCAGATGCTGGTTTGCCAAAATTCAGGCCTTATTGTGGAAGCATTGGGCACTGTGAAGTGCTACTGTGCAATTTCCATCCAACATCTTGGGAAATGGGAATGCTACCAATTGAACTGATGAAGACAGTAACAATACTGGATAGAAAAAGCTAACACTTCTCAAAAACAAAATCAACAAATCCTAATGGCATGCATCCAAGGTTATGAATGAAATGAATGTGTAAATAGCAGGGATTCTGGCCACAATCTTCCGTACAACTGGATGATGGTAAATATTGCTGCCTGTTTAACATTAGTGGTGAAGGATAAGACTTGCCATTGTAGGCCAGTCAATTCAATGTTGTTGGTAGAAAAAACACCATAATCTGGAACAAAATGGGAAAGTATTGGGTAATAAGTGAACATTAGCATCAAAATGAAATTGTTAAAAAGCAAATTGCATGTAATCAATGTGATTGAAAGTACGTTAATGAGGGTGTTACAGCTGCTGTGCATGAAGATTTTTTAAAAGAGTTTAACAGATGGAAATGATTACTTGTGGAATTATTGGTGCAGTGGCAGCATGGATACAGACGTGGGTGAGGAACAAATATGAAGTGAGTTGACGGTTTTCCGGACTGGAGGGACAAAAACCATGGCATTCCCAAGGGTGGGGAGCTGGAGGGTCAGTGGGAGGCCACTGCATTCCTGCTTGGATAAATAGGACGTAACTTCAAGGTTTGCACCATGTCACGAAACCTGAATATGAGGCGTCTGTTTAAAACACTGAGGTAAAACATGGTGCTGGCGTAACTCAATGTCTCGGGCAGCGTCTCTGGAGGACGTGGGTACTCAAGTCACATTTATTTATATAGCACATTTAAAAAACAACTCTCATTGGCCAAAGTGCTTTACATTTGTTATAAGAATAGTATAAACAAACAAACTGCATACATATAGCCCTCGCTCAGAGGACGTCAAGAAAGCCTTGGGAGTGTAGATAAGTCTTTAGTCTTGACAAAAGAGTCGTTGGAGGGGGCAGTTCTGATGGGAAGGGGGATGCTGTTCCACAGTCTAGGAGCTGCAACCGCAAAGGCGCGGTCGCCCCTGAGCTCATGCCTAGACCGCGGGATATTCAGCAGCCCCAAGTCGGCCGATCTGAGGGACCTGGAGGTGGAGTGGTGGGTTAGAAGACTTTTGATGTAGGTGGGGGCAAGCCCATTGAGGGCTTTGTAGACATAGAGGAGGATCTTGAAATGTGTACGGAACCGCACAGGGAGCCAGTGGAGAGAGGCCAGGGTCGGGGTGATGTGGTCCCTTTTTCGGGTGCCCGTCAGGAGTCTCGCTGCGGCGTTTTGGACCAGTTGCAGGCTGGACAGGGAAGATTGGCTGATGCCAGCGTAAAGGGAGTTGCAGTAATCTAGGCGGGAGGAGATAAATGTGTGGATGATCTTTTCGAGGTCATCAAAGTGGAGGAATTGTTTTATTTTAGCTATTGTCCAAAGCTGAAAGAAGCTAGCTTTTACCACGGCATTGACTTGTTTGTCAAATTTCAGTGCTGAGTCAAATATCATGCCAAGGTTTTTGACATGAGGTTTGAGTAGTGGGGTAAGGCTTTCAAGGCTGCCTGCTATCATTTTGATTGAGTCCGAGGGGCCGAGAAGGATGACCTCAGACTTACTCTCGTTTAGTTGGAGGAAGTTCTGGGCCATCCAACACTTTATATCCTCGAGGCAGTGGGTAAGGTTAAGCAGATTTGATTGTTTTTTGGGCTTCAGGGGGCGATAGAGTTGTGTATCGTCTGCGTAGCAATGGAAGGAAATGCCGTGCCTTTCAATGACTTGGCCTAAGTGGAGCATATACAGCGAGAAGAGAATGGGGCCAAGGATGGAACCTTGTGGAACCCCACAGCAGAGATTAGCTGGGGAGGAGAAAGAGTTTCCTATGTTAGTCGAGAAACTCCTACCTTTGAGGTAGGAGATGAACCAGCTCAGGGCAGTGCCATCAATACCAACCCCATACTGGAGACGGTCAATTAGGATGGTGTGGTCGACAGTATCAAATAGTCGATATTTTGGGTCAAAGAGTTCTGCCCTGATACGTTGCCTATCGATCTGAAGAAAGATCCCGACCTAAAACGTTGCCTATCCATGTCCTCAAGAGATGCCGCCTAACCTGCTGAGTTACTCTAGCACATTGTGTTCTACGTGTGATTTTAGCATCTGTAGTTACTGGTGCCTCCAATGCACTGAAATGGGTGGTGATACACTTCAGGCAGACAGGGGCAGAGAGGTGATAGGGCACTGGAGAAGGAATTACAATATAAACAATTACAAACTGTAGAAGTAGTTTTGTAGAATAACTTTATGGAAGAGTAACCCATTGAGTGGAGAGGTTGGGATTGTTTGTGTCAGCATTCAAGAGTGGAGATTTACTGGAGGCTCTGAGAAACTCTTTTGCAGAGTGAGGAAGGAGAAGTTATTTGCAGACGGAACGATGAATAACTGGGTTTAAGGTGATCCCTGGATGAGTTGGAGAAGAGGTACACAAATGTTTTTATCAGTGAGATCTTGAGTCTGGTTGGGGAGTCAGATCGGTTTTAGTCTTCAATATATATTTGTTGGGGAAAAATTCTCACGCCTATGGAGAGAGGTGAGTGTAGTGGAGTTGTGCGGCAGTCAAAGAGCTAGCACAGGTATGTTGGGCAAAATGACTCCTACATCAGTGCTTACCAACCTGGGATGAAAGACTCCTTTGGGGTGGACCACTAATTAATAATGTTGAAGTAATTAGAAAGTTCACGAATAGATAAAAATAAAGTTTTGTCTGTGGCACCGCAGGCCACCCCCAGAACACCCAGCCTGTGGTGAAGTTAGAAGGGGTGCAGCTGTTCGATGGGGTGTGAAATTGTGGGGTTTTCATTCTAGTCATCCATTACCATTATTCTGTGCTGCCAGTAGAGCATCAAACTAATCCAGTACTTGTTCAGCATGAGTGGACTGCAAGAAGCATGAGCATTGACCTAAACAGTTCTGTGGTGATGTATATCTGCAAAAAGATAGTTGCACTTCTACGCGGCATATTCTCGGGATGATCAGAAGGGCTTTCTTGCTAGTGTTTCTTCTGAAGTGTGGCTGTTACGATGCAAGGCACATGACACCCAGTATTCACACAGCATGGGCCCCACAAGAAGCCACTGCATAATAAATGGGTAGTGCATGATGTTGGTTGAGGTGTATGTGTGGCTAGGTCATTCGAGAAAATTGACTCTTCGACTATCGCCAAAGGATCTTTTGCATTCAATTTAGGGGGGCAGGTGGGCCCTCAGTTTAATGCCTGATCTAAAAGGCAGCACTCCTGACAGCACAGCAGTCCTCACAGACCCTCATCGCACTATTTAGCTGCTCAAGGCTCATGAAAACCGCTTGAGGCCACAGCCTTTTGACACTGTCGAGCTTGCTACACACTGATTCATGGCCTGCAATCAGTAGGTATCTGGAAAGTGATCAGTACCTCAATGTGACGGTGAATAGTGTCCCGTTCCTAACTTTATATTAATGTGTGTGTGCGTCTTTGGAGAAACAAATCACACCTCGTGACTGAAACCTTATGATTTATCTTGTTTTTATAAAATAGGTAATTCATGGATGGCTGATAATCTCATCACTCTTGCTCCTTTTCTTTTTCTCCTTCATCTATTTGGGGTAAGTAACTTTTTTGAAAATTATGCTAGTATTATTTAACAATCTGTCTGCTATAAAGGGGCAGCTGACATTCACCTAGTAGGTAGCAAGCCAGAGCATCCAGTCTAAAAACTGATACTGATGTAATAATCCCAGTGGTTTCTGACTGAGCACGATGGGAGATGACATAGACAGAAGCCTGGCTGAATGAGGAGTTGTACAGGGACTGTTTCAGCCAGCAAACCAAAGTCCTGTGTATATTTTTTTCCCACAGGGAAGTCTTTAAAACTTATAATGTTGCCATGGATTACTTCACATTAGCAATATTGATCTGGAACTTTGGAGTGGTCGGAATGATATGTATTCACTGGAAGGGGCCACTTCGATTACAACAGGCCTACCTGATCATGATCAGTGCTCTGATGGCCCTGGTTTTCATCAAGTACCTTCCGGAATGGACTGCATGGCTCATCCTGGCTGTGATTTCTATATACGGTAAGATCTCATTTTGCTTTGATTTAATAGCATTCTGAAGTTGAGACTCGGTAGTGGGTTCAGTAACAAAGCAGGTGTGATGCTTTTTTTACTTGTTGAATGGAGTTTCTGATATTAGTGAACTACATCATGAAGCCATGCCTTTTAAAAAGCGTGCCGGCATTATGATGGTGCAGGCTTGCAACAAGGGAGGAATAGAATAATTGTGGGTATATACGAGTCCAAAATACAGGTATTTAACAGTTATTGTACAAATAAATTCTGCTGGTTGCCCATTAGGATAAATCAATTCCAGAAACATTCATTCTTTCCATAGATGGTGCCTGACTTGCTGAGTTTTTCCTGAATATTTTTTCCTCACAAATCAGTTGTTACCGTTAGTGGTGCCTGTCTACAAAGTTCTAACTCATTGACATGATTATCTGTAGTGAGCTCGTGTACAGTGCCCTCCATAATGTTTGGGACAAAGACCCGTCGTTTATTTATTTGCCTCTGTACTCCACAATTTGAGATTTGTAATAGAAAAAAATCACATGTGGTTAAAGTGCACGTTGTTAGATTTTAGTAAAGGCTGTTTTTATACATTTTGGTTTCACCATGTGGAAATTACAGCAGTGTTTATACATAATCCCCCCATTTCAGGGCACCATAATGTTTGGGACACATGGCTTCACGGGTGTTCGTAATTGCTCAGGTGTTTAATTGCCTCCTTAATGCGGGTATAAGAGAGCTCTCAGCACCTAGTCTTTCCTCCAGTCTCTCCATCACCTTTGGAAAATTGTATTGCTGTTTATCAACATGAGGACCAATGTTGTGCCAATGAAAGTCAAAGAAGCCATTATGAGACTGAGAAACAAGAATAAAACTGTTAGAGACATCAGCCAAACCTTAGGCTTACCAAAATCAACTGTTTAGAACATCATTAAGACGAAAGAGAGCACTGGTGAGCTTACTAATCACAAAGGGACTGGCAGGCCAAGGAAGACCTCCACAGCTGATGACAGAATACTCTCTATAATAAGAAAAAGCCCCAAACACCTGTCCGACAGATCAGAAACACTCTTCAGGAGTCAGGTGTGGATTTGTCAATGACCACTGTCTGCAGAAGACTTCATGAACAGAAATACAGAGTTTACACTGCAAGATGCAAACCACTGGTTAGCTGCAAAAATAGGATGGCCAGTTTACAGTTTGCCAAGAAGTACTTAAAAGAGCAACCACAGTTCTGGAAAAGGGTCTTGTGGACATGAGAAAAACATCGTGGACAGAAGAATAACATATCAGAATGATGGCAAGAACAAAGTATAGCGGAGAGAAGGAACTGCCCAAGATCCAAAGCATACCACCTCATCTGTGAAACAGTGTTGGGGGTGTGATGGCCTGGGCATGCATGGCTGCTGAAGGTACTGGCTCACTTATCTTCATTGATGATACAACAGCTGATGGTAGTAGCATAATGAATTCTGAAGTGTATAGACACATCCTTTCTGCTCAAGTTCAAATAAATGCCTCAAAACTCATTGGCCGGCGGTTCATTCTACAGCAAGACAATGATCCCAAATACTGCTAAAGCAACAAAGGAGTTTTTCAAAGCTGAAAAAATGGTCAATTCTTGAGTGGCCAATTGAGCCTTTTATATGCTGAAGAGAAAACTGAAGGGGACTAGCCCCCAAAACAAGCATAAGCTAAAGATGGCTGCAATACAGGCCTGGCAGAGCATCACCAGAGAAGACACCCAGCAACTGGTGATGTCCATGAATCGCAGACTTCAAGCAGTCATTGCATGCAAAGGATATGCAACATGACTACTTTCATTTACATGACATTGCTGTGTCGCAAACATTATGCTGCCCTGAAATGGAGGGACTATGTATAAACAGAGCTGTAATTTCTACATGGTGAAACCAAAATGTATAAAAATGGCCTTTATTAAAATCTGACAATGTCGGGATTGTTGCCCAGTGGCTGTGAGTTCGGTGGTTACATCCGAGTGGGTTAGGAGGAGTAGAGAACTCAAGATGGTTGATATCACTCCTGCAGTTAGAAATAAAAAGGTCCAGAGAGGGAAGAAGTCTGACAGGGGAGTCCATGAGAAGGGGAAATGTTGGAGATGGGTGCTGGGGTTGTCACTGGGCAGTCCGTACAGAAAAGAGCCCAGAGGTGGAAGCGACAGAAGAAAAATCTGTACATAGCGGGCCCGGAATTAAATGAGGTGGGGCATAGGGGTGCAACAGGAAGGCCTCAGAGGACTGACTGTTGTGTATCAGAAAGAGGGAAGTCGGGAGGGATGGTGAAAATAAAGATGGGTGAGGGCAGGGGTCAGAGGAATGGAAGGAGGCTTGGATGAGGGACTGTAGGGGGGGATGATGCGTGGAGGTTACTGTGGGTGGGATAATGGGGACTGAAAGGGGACGAGGGTGTGAGGATTGGTGTACGGGTGAGGAGTAGTAGAAGGAACATGGTTTGAAGATGGGAAAGGGCAGCAAGACCATTATAGAAGTTGCATGTTGGAAGGAGGGAGCAGTAGGAACCAGGGAAGTCAGACTGAATGGTTGGAGCTGGCAGCATGGGGGCTCTTGGCCTGGAACCGAGGGGGATAAATGGCTTTGGTCTGCTCGTGGACAGGGGCGAGGCAAAGATCAGTGGTGTGAGTGACCCTGGCCCGTGTGAGGCCGGAGTGCTGGTAAAGGATGGTGCATTGTTGTGCCTGGGCGGCGGTGAGGGTCGATAGAGGCAGTGGCTTCGGTGGCCGCAGCCTGTGAGTGGCCGAGGAGGTGGTGAAGTTGGAGAGGCAGTGATGTTGGCATTATTCCCCCCGGCAGCAATGGTCAGAAGTACTTCCCTGGCTGTAATGTGCTTAGTGAAAACGTCTTGTAGAAGTGTTTCTCCATTCTCTGCTGATCTAATGAAGTATGTGTGACACAGACCACCTATTGATCGCTTGCATGCAATTAGGTGACGAGTCCGCATGGAGTGAGTTTCATTCTTGATGCTTGTCTTGGAACAGATGCTGCCAAGAGGTCTCCCAGGGCGGTCGCAGCGGTAGAGTTGCTGCCTTACAGCGAATGCAGCGCCGGAGACCCGGGTTCGATCCTGACTATGGGTGCTATCTGTACGGAGTTTGTACGTTCTCCCCGTGATCTGCGTGGTTTTTCTCCGAGATCTTCGGTTTCATCCCACACGCCAAAGACGTAGAGGTTTGTAGGTTAATTGGCTTGGTAAATGTAAAAATTGTCCCTAGTGGGTGTAGGATTTTGTTAATGTGCGGGGATTGTTGGTCGGTGGGCCGAAGGGCCTGTTTCCGCACTGTATCTCTAAAAAAAAGAATGGAAGCTGAATCCTACAGGTCAGCCAGTTAATCCTTCCCACAGTTGATGAGTAAACCCTCTGCACTCACTTCCCTCTTTACTTTATTGTTATCGTTAGATGTCGAGCTTCAAAGCAAACTCTGAACATTTACATTTTACAGTTTGCCTCTTCCCCATCCCTAGGGATATGCTGGGATTTTCATGAGGAATTTTTGACAGCCACAAAAAAGACTGCCTAGAAATTCTAATTCGGGATGCATGGGATTCTGAACAGCAGGTCCCATGCATCAGGAAATGATGGTTTTGTGTAATTAATTGTGTATGGTTAGCTGCTGTGACTGGGTTCAAAGGGGGCCATAGTTGGGGTGTGTATTTTAATCTTGCAGCCATTGTTAATGACAGTTGTTGTCGGAAAATTAAACCAAGGTAACGGCCAAACTTCTCTAATAACAAGATGGAATCATGTAACAATTTCTCGTATACTTGAAGTACACTGCTGAGGTGATCAAGGAACATGGGGAGGTTGGGAGAAGGAAGGAACTGAAGTGAATGATCAGCCCCAATCACATTAAATGGTGAAAGAGGGCCAAGTGATCCACTCCTACATTTTCATGCATTTTCTGCCCCAGATTGTGAAAACAAATCATAACATTGATTAAAAGGTGCAGCATGGAACGGGCCCTTCAGCCCACCGAGTCCATGCCCACCACTAGTTCTATTATCCCACTTTCTCTCCCACTCCCTACACATCAGGTACAATTTACGGAGGCAAATTAACCTACAAACCTGCACGTCTTTGGGATGTGGAAGGAACCCCACAGTCACAGAGAGAACATGCAAACTCCACACGGACAGCGGCCGAGGGCAGGATCCAACCCTGGTTTCTGGCGCTGAGGCAGCATCTCTACCAGCTGTGGCTCTGTGCTGCCCCATGTAGAGTGTATTCTTGCATTTTTTTTTCAGGTACAAGTTGTTGTGAAGAGCTCCTTCTGTGATTGGGGCTGTGATTTTTTTTTTTTCTATTACAAATCTCAAATTGTTGAGTACAGAGGCAAATAAATAAATGACGGGTCTTTGTCCCAAACATTATGGAGGGCTCGGTATAATTGACCATATGAGTAATGAAGGATTGATACGAGATGCAATGGTTAAAGATTCCCTTGGTGGGTATAGAATTCCAGATGCAGCTTGACAGGGAGCACCATGGGACCAAAACCATTATCTTCAACTTAAATAGGAGCAGTTACGATGGTATGAAGGTGGAGTTTTCGGTGGACTGGGAAAATAAGCTCAGAGACAGGTCATGAGATGGAAATGGTAGATATTCAAACAGCTGGTCAAACACTTGGTAGGAATTTGTCCCAATTACCTGGATTTCATGAGAGCGATGCATGAGAAGGAGCAATGATGATGTTAAATAGAAAAGTAGAACATAGAAGTAGAAGCTGGGAGGTCATGTTGCAGTTGTATAAGACGTTGGTGAGACCGAATTTAGAATATTGTGTTCAGTTCTGGGCACCATGTTATAGGAAGGATATTGTCAATCATGAAAGGGTGCAGGAAAGATTTACAAGGATGTTGCCAGGACTAGAGGGTGTGAGCTATAGGGCGTACAGTTTTGGTCTCCAAATCTGAGGAAGGACATTATAGCCATAGAGGGAGTGCAGAGAAGGTTCACCAGACTGATTCCTGGGATGTCAGGACTTTCATATGAAGAAAGACTGGATAGACTTGGCTTATACTCGCTAGAATTTAGGAGATTGAGAGGGGATCTTATAGAAACGTACAAAATTCTTATGGGGTTGGACAGGCTAGATGCAGGAAGATTGTTCCCGATGTTGGGGAAGTCCAGGACAAGGGGTCACAGCTTAAGGATAAGGGGGAAATCCTTTAAGACCGAGATGAGGAAAAACGTTTTCACACAGAGAGTGGTGAATCTCTGGAACTCTGACACAGAGGGTAGTTGAGGCCAGTTCATTGGCTATATTTAAGAGGGAGTTAGATGTGGCCCTTGTGGCTAAAGGGATCAGGGGGTATGGAGAGAAGGCAGGTACGGGATACTGAGTTGGATGATCAGCCATGATCATATTGAATGGCGGTGCAGGCTCGAAGGGCCGAATGGCCTACTCCTGCACCTATTTTCTATGTATCTATGTATCTATGAGAGGTTGAGTAGGCTGGGTCTCTATTCCATGGAGCGTATGAGGATGAGGAGAGATCTCATAGAGGTATACAACATCATGAGAGGAATAGATCAAGCAAGAATTTCATTGTCCTATCTGGGACACATGACAATAAAACTCTCTTGACTTTCTTGGGTAGATGCACAGAATCTTTTACCCAGAGTAGGGAAATTGAGGACCAGAGGGCATAGGTTCAAGGTGAAGGGGAAAAGATTTAATAGGAATCCGAGAGGTAACTTTTTCCATGGCGCGCAAGAGGATGAGGGGAGATCTTATAGAGGTGTACAAAATCATGAGAGGAATAGATTGGGTCGATGTACAGAGTCTTTTACCCAGAGTAAGGGAATCGAGGACCAGAGGACATAGGTTCAAGGTGAAGCGGAAAAGATTTAATAGGAATCCGAGGGATAACTTTTTCACACAAAGGGTGGTGGGTGTATGGAACAAGCTGCCAGAGGTAGTTGTGGCTGGGACTATCCCATTGTTTAAGAAACAGTTAGGTACATGAATAGGACAGGTTTGGAGGGTTATGGACCAAGCGCAGGCATGTGGGACTAGTGTAGCTGGGACATTGTTGGCCGTGTGGGCAAGTTGGGCTGAAGGGCCTGTTTCCACACTGTATCACTCAATGACTCTATTACAAAGTGCCAAGGCCAGGTGGTAGGGCAGGTGGGAAGTTTTGGGGATCCAGAGCGAAAGTTTGAAAAGCTCATTTAAAAAAAAAAAAAGGAGAAAGGTGATTTTGAGAGAAAATGTGTAATATCAAAATAAATAGTGAGAGCTTTTATGGATCAATGAACAGCTATGGTAAGTGTGGGACCTGTTAAGAACAAGGGCTGGTGGTTTAATCAATAGGAAACAAACAAATGGCAGTTATGTTAACACTATTTTTGCATCTGTAGTAGTCGTATTTTCTTGCAGCATGGAAACAAGCCTTACTCCCCATCACCCAACGCTGACCATTGGGCACACATCTGTATTACGGTATACTCCTATTGATCGACTATACCACCGACTTCAAAACCATAATCCCATCCAAACTCGTTGGACCTAGGAATATGCATCTACCTCTGCCCCAAGATTTGACTTTCTGTCCAACAGACCACAGTCAGTGAGGATAGGTAACAATACCCCCACAATAACTGTCAACAATGCCCTGCCCCACCCCTCCCGTAAGGATGGGTTCAGTCCCCTACTATTCTCCCTGTGCATTCATGACTGCTGCCAAATTCAGCTCTAACTGCATTTGCAAGTTTGCAATGACACCACGGTGGTGGGCTGGATCACGAATAATACGAGAGAGAGAACCATATCATGATGACAGGATAACGTATTCCTCAATGTCAGCAAGGCGAAGGAGCTAGTTATTGACCTGAAAAGGCTGGTGGAGTACAGTGAACCTTCGCAATAACGGACCTGGATATAACGGATTTTGGTATATAGTGGTGGTTCGTTGCCCCCCCCCCCCCACTTCCACCAGTTACCCAAAGAGCTGGCGGCATGTGGTGTTCTGGTTGCGGGAGTGGAGAGAGCGAGCAGCATGAAGGCGGTATGAGTTCCGGACATGTCTGTAGTGCAATGCATGTGGGGCTCTGCGCCTCCCCAGCCTCTGGGTTCCTGCTTGTTTAACCACCTCCATGCCGCACTCTCCTGGCCTTGGGTTAAACCTTACCCCCTCGCTTGGTTATAGCAGACAATCGGCAAGAACAGACATTATCCACCCCCCCACCATGATCCGTTATTCTAAGGGTTTTCTATGCATGTCGCAATCAGAATTAATGGTGCCAAAGTGGAAATGGTTGTGTATATCAACATTAATATTAGCATTGATCTGTTGTGAACTAAATACGTTGAAGTGACTGCCAAGAAAGGTACACGAACACCTCTACATCCTCAGGAGACTGAGGGCATTTGGCATGTCTCCAATGACTCTTACAAACGTTTGCAAGAAATTGCAGAGAATTCTTTAGGTAGCCCAGTCCATCATGCAGGCAAAACTGCCCACACCATTGACTCCATTTACACTTCATGCTGCCTTGGAAAACCCGTCAACATAATCAAAGACTTGTCCTGCCCCAGTCATTCCTTCTCCCTGTACCCGTCAGGCAGAAAGTACAAAAGCTTTGGAGCATGCACCACAGGAATGCTGAAGAATGGGCTTTTCACCGTCTAATTCATCACTACCCCATTGTGGACATTGGACATTGTCTCTGGAACTATTCTGCTATAATGCTCAGAACTATATTCTGCACTTTGTATCTTCCCCTTTGCTCTACGTTTTGTACTTGAGTTTGATTGTATTGTATTATCTGATCTGATTGGATAGCATGCAGAACAAAGCTTTCCACTGCACCCCGTTACACTTAATAAATTAATACACATAAGACATTAATAAACTTAAACCATTCCCAAGGTCTTGTGATCTCTCTTCTGCATCTTTAAACTCATTAGACCTCCCTCTTTGCTCTTCCTAGGCTTGCTGTTGCTTAATTTCCCAACAATTCAAATACTAATGCCACTTTATATTCTACAAAATATAACCATGTAATTATGGTTGCAACTCATATTGGTGCATTTATCCTTGAATATGAAATCTCTGGTGGGGTAGCTCATTACTTTTGTCCAGGGACTGATTTGAAGCAAAGATTTTAATATAGCCTGTGTGTTCAAAGAGTGCATTTATTTCAGTAAAATGACTGCATTTTTGTAAAGCTGAGGATTGTTTGTTACTCTCCAATCTGTGTTTGAGTACCTTTTTCATAGGAAAATAATTGGAAAAAGTGGGTCAGATGATCTATTTTAGTTATGGTCCTCCAGTTCTGTGTGATAGTTTGTCTAAATCCCCATAAGGCCTTGTCTGTCCTCACCTCTGCAGCCAGCTCTCCATTCACTACTGCCGTGACTAAAATGATCATTCATAGTCGAGTCCCTCTCTGTAATCACCTTCAGTCTTGTAACCCTCCTGAGGTCAGACTCCCTCCAGTCCTAACCTCTTTAACCTCTCCCTAATCTCTAGAATTTCTTCAACCCCGCCTGACTCTTTTCCTCTAAGATCATGCTACCTCCTTGAGGTAAGCTTTAGCTTATCCACTATAGTATCTCCTTCAGCCATAATTTCCTGGCTGATAATACTTCTATGAAGCAATGTCACGTGCTTGCCAAGTTAAAGGTGCCATGTACATTATTTAACCTTGCCTCTTGTATGTTCACCCCTCATCCTGAGTCTGAAGAAGGGTCCTGATCCAAAACGTCACCTATCCATGTTCCCGATGGATGCTACCTAACCCACTTAGTTACTCCATCATTTGTCTTTCCTGCATACTTGTGTTCATTCCTTCAAATGGGAGAACTAGTTTCCTTTCTCTATCTCTCTCTTCCTCTACTAATTGTTCTTGCCAGTCTTGCTGTGTTTTTGATGCCATATCGAATAAGACTTGTGGACAAAGTTGCCTTCACGGTGTCTGTAAAAGCTGAACCCATTCCTTACCTGGGGATAATCCTGTACTTGCATTTAGGGAATTTAAAAAAAACACGTTTTACATTCAAACAACAGTTGGAGTGCAGCAAGTCAAAATAAAGAACTATCCACGGAAATGTATGTCAAATGGAGTTAAGATATGGATTAGCTGTGATCTGATTGAAAATTGTAATGAGTTCAGTAGCTGCCTGGGCTGCTCTCCTACGCCATCTGCAATTCATTGGGCTGTTCTGCCTTCTGTAGCCTCAGTTACATTGTCAATGCTGTATTCAATGTGATGTTAACATTGAAAGGAACAGAAATATTCTGAGAATGTCACCAAGGTATTCATGTATTTCAATTTTACTTTACTTGTGATGGTCACTTGCATGGTGCATTGTCAGACTGTGGTCTGACTGTCAAATCTATTACATTTGCTATTTTTTTAGAACTTTCAATTGACGATGCAAAGTTTATAATGAGTGATTGTTATGATTTTCAGATCTGGTGGCGGTTCTGTGCCCAAAGGGCCCCTTACGTATTCTCGTGGAAACTGCCCAAGAAAGAAATGAACCGATATTTCCAGCTCTGATCTATTCCTGTAAGTTGCGTTGTTAATTTTTGGTTCCTTAGCTGAAAGTCGCTGTGCACCCGATTTAACTCTTGTGTTTGGTCTGATGTAGCAACGATGGTCTGGTTGGTTAACATGGCGGATGTCGATCCAGAGGCCAGGCTACCCCCAGCAAATGACTCTGGTTCTGAAACAAACAGTGAGTACATTTTATTTGTTGAACTTTATAGAAAATATTAAGGTAAAGTAAAAATATTCATTCTGTAAGGAGCGCAACTGGAGTAGCCATGACTGTGGTTAGCAGTTCGGGTCAGAAGCTGGATGAGGGTACAGTGAGTGAGTGACTGACTGACTTCCTGATGCCCCAAGGGCTTTCAGCATCTGCTAGGCACGAGTCAGGAATGTGATGGAACAGTGTAGGAAGGAACTGCAGATGCTGGTTTAAACCAAAGATAGACACAAAAAGCTGGAGTAACTCAGCAGGACAGGCAGCATCTCTGGAGAGAAGGAATGGGTGACTTTTTGGGTTGAGACCCTTCTTCAGGAAGAAAGGTCTCGACCTGAAACGTCACCAATTCCTTCATTCTAGAGATGCTGCCTGTCCCGCTGAGTTACTCCACCTTTTTGTGTGATGGAATAGTTTTCACTTGCATTGACAAGTGTTGCTCCAGCAACTCTCAAAGCCTGATGCTATCCTGATTCCGGCGGGAGATGTTGCCGTTGCGGGAGCTCCTAAAAGCGGTCTCGCACCAGGGACCTGCGAGCTCCCGATGTTCCTGTCCACCGAAGCTCCGAAGTCGGGTTGCAGTCACGCGCCACCACAGCGCTCCGCGCTCCGAAGTCGGCCAGCTCCGCGATGGCGAGTCCGCAGGCTCCGAGACTGGAACCCTCAGGTTGGTTCCGGTTGGAGGCCGCCGCCGGCTCCACGATCTTAGGCCCAACGACACCGGAGACCCGACAAGGAAAAAGTCGGGTCCCCGTACAGGGAAGAGATTAACGGTTTCCCCCACTCACCCCCCCCCCCCCCCCCCCACACACACACACACACACATATACACAGCTAAAAAATAATAAAAATTAGAACCAAAAACATACCATCTAACGGGACAAAAAATTAAAAAAAAAGACAAACGGACTGCAGTCGAGCCGCTGCCGTTAGGCACCGCCACTCCGAAATAACTGCTAGATTCAGATACTGGTAATTAAATGAGAGTGTTTTCAAAAGAAATTATTTATTCCGTGACTTGCTATTTGTTTTCCCTTTAGGCCTGTGATGTTTTTTTTACTCTTATTGGGTGATAAATACCCCGAAGGCACAGCTAGTTCTGAATCACTCCAACTTTTTCACCAAAAGCAAAAGAAAATCCCTCCAGATATTAGAAATCTCAAGTAAAAACAACTGTAGGTCAGGCAGTATCTGGCACTGTAAGGCAGCAACTCTACCACTGTGCTGCCCAAGGTTAACTAAGTGAAGAATTGAATCATTGGATTTTGCAACTGCGAAGGTCATGCTTTGGCCTCACGGAAGAGCCAGAACCTCAGTCTCATTCCCTTGCTCTTTTTTCAAAGCCCTGCAGATTTTCCTTTCCGATCATTTACCTAACTCCTTTACGAACATTTACTGTTGAATCTGCTTCCGCCATCTTTCCAGCAGTGCCTTCCAGTTCACTGGGCGCGAACGGTTGTCAGATTGGTCCGTTACACAGGGCGTGCAAAATATAGGTTGCAAGGAAACTGGGAACGGACATTGCTCTGGGAGCCAGCATAGACTCAACGAATGGATACAAATGTATGAAATATGAATATAAAATGCTCTTTTATTCCTACTTCCAAAGTTTGTTGTCTTGAAACTAAAAGTAGTGTGCTTCGTGTTGTAACTCATTGCTTAGCCAAGTACTCACTGAGTAGTAATTCAGCTCCTTTCCGTAACTTCATCCAGCCGTTACACTGACCCAGTGTCCTGATGACGGTGTAGTAGAAACAGATGATGGAGGCTTCAGCCAGGAGTGGAGAGAGACTAGAGATGCCAGGTTGGGCCCGATGGAGTCGACTCAGGAAACCCGGGCCACCGTGCAGGCCTTGCCGAGCCCTCCAGTGGCAACGGAAGATCCAGAGGAGAGTAAGTTACACATGGCCAGCCTCCTTCACCCATCACTCCTGTGTTTGTTGACCACCTGGTCCAGCAACTCTGCTTAAAATTGTTTTCAAACAGCTTATTCTCTGTAAGCACCAGTGAGTAACACAGATCTCAGTGCTTCTCCAATTCTGACCCCTTGGGCATCCACTGCTCACGTATCAAGGATACCGAGGCATCTAGTCGTTATCCAGGAGAAATGACTCCCTGCTGAGCACGCTGATGATGCGGGACATGCTTACCACATTGAGTAGTTGAGACTAATTGTACTGGATTTGTTTGAGACGAGTAAAATGGGGAGAAAGCAGGAAGTGGGTGCATGTGGAAGATTAATAGCTGTGTGGGCCAGTTGGGTTGTTTCTGAGCTGGGCCATGGCCATTCAGCGTGGAGACAGGCCCATCAGCCCACCAATTTCACATTGGCCAGCAAGTACCAATTTTGCACCCATGCCACACTAACCCGTTTTATTCCCGCAGCACTCCCATCAACCCCCCCCCCCCAGATTCTATCACTCGCGTATGTACTGAGGGCAATTTATAGCAGCTGATTAGTTAACCATCCACCTGCCAATATTTGACAGCAGAGTCACCAAAGGAAATGCACGCATTTCATTCCAGGGAGAAAGTGCAAACTCCACACAGTACTCAGTCAGGATTGAACCTGAGTAGCTGCAGCTGGGAGGAGGTGACTGCACTACTGTGCAGCTGTTTTGCTCAGTAACATTTGCACTTACTTCAGATTACATTGGCACTGAGTGCATTAAAACTGCACTGAGCCAGTCTGATCAGTCTTTCCATTAATGTACAGTTTCCAAACATTTTATATTTGTAATGAAAGCATTAAAGTGGGAGTGTTGCAGTTAAATGTCTACCGTGATCTTAATGTTCTTCAGTTTCCCCCTCTCTCTCTCTTTCTCTCTCTCTGTTCCCCATTCCCGTTTGCATAGGGTCACTGTTTTATTCACTGCTGTCGATCTGTTTCCGTTTCAGGGGGTGTGAAGCTTGGTTTAGGCGACTTCATATTCTACAGCGTTCTTGTTGGAAAAGCATCAGCAGCGGCAAGCGGAGACTGGAATACAACTCTGGCCTGCTTTGTGGCAATACTAATTGTGAGTATGTCGCGGCAGCTTAGAAGTGCAGCCTGGGAGTACACTGTGCAGTCTCTCCCATCCTATTTAGAGTGCAGGATGCAGAGGGTCCTGACCTCGCTGAGCTGCATCACTGCATCTTATCCACGTTGAGTGTGTTGGGTGAACGATTTGTCCTGTGAGGGTGCCTGAGCTGGAGATACTTGCACTCTCTGACCTGCTTTCTCATATGATCAGCAGATGCTATGTCCAACTAACAGTTTGGCAGCAATCTGTTGTGAGATGTTGGTAGACACAAGGCTGCAGTAACTCTGGGTCAGACAGCATCTCTGGAGAAAAGGAATAGGTGACGTTTCGGGTCGAGATTCTTCTTAAGCTTGGTGTCAGCTTTAAACTTTGAGCCCATGTTGTTTCCATTGGTGACAGTTCTGGGAAGGTCAGGTCTCTGGCAAGTTCTGTAACTGGAGGTATTGTTAGTTGTTTGGATGTGCACACAACCCTCAGACAATGGCAACATTGAGGCTTTTCCTCACTTCCATTTAACTCCATCTGGGACTTTAGGCACCCTTCTGCTTAGTGCTCAGCCATCTGAGCCAACTAGAGTTGCTGCCTTACAGCGGCAGAGACCCATGTTTGATTCTGACCATGGGTGCTGTCTACAGAGTTTGTACGTTCTCCACATGACCGCATGGCTTTTCTTCGATGCACAGGTTTCCTCCCACACTCCAGAGCCAATCCGTTAATTGGCTTTGGTAAAGAATGTAAATTATCCCTAGTGTGTAGGATAGTGTTAGCGTACGAGGATTGCTGGACAGCACGGACTCGGTGGGCCAAAGGGCCTGTTTCCGCACAGTATCTGTAAACTAAAAACGAAATCTGCAGTGGTGAATCGTTGGAGGAAGAAGCCTGTCATCTGCTGCATGTCCCCGAGTAGCTGATTGTCGTTGCCCAAAGTGTGTTGTGGTTCCAGCGCCACTCCTTGGGAGGACAATCACACAGGAAAGGTTTCTTCCATGTGGCGTTCAGCACTCAGGCCGCATGGAAGTGCATCTCCCTTTCTACCAAGAGTTTATCTGTGAATTTCCTTCACAAAGGATAAAATTGTTTAATTTCTCACTCCCGATTATTATTTCACCTCTCTTACATTTTTGCCAATATTTTTCAAGTACAGTAGAAATTTAGTGTAGTGTCTAGTCAAGTTTACTTGTCACATACACATACAAGATGTGCACAAGTACAGTGAGATACCAGTACAATGTAAATCTTGCTTGCAGCTGTATGACAGGCATATAGCCTCAGACAAAACACAAATATGAATTCTAGATAAATTACACAATCACAGTAAAAAGAGACTGCAAATAAAGAATGGTGTAAAACACACGTAAGATGGCTCTGAGGACATGGTTTTTTTTGCAGCAGACACAGGTTTAATGTGGGAATGGCTTCCTTTTGAGATACCTTTAAAAGATTTATAGTTTGGTTTCCAGCAATTCTACGTACCCATTCCTTATTTCTTGCTTCCCCTTTGATGAAGTTCGAAACTTTAACTTGCAGACCAGCTTACCGTGTGGTACGCTGTCAAAGACCTTGCTAAAGTCTATCATACTGTCATCGTCCTTTTACTCATCTCTTCAAAGATGTACTCAAATTAAATTGGTGAGACACCATTTCCCAGGCACAAAACCATGCTGACTGCATCTAATCCCACCTTGCCTTTCCAACTGCTGGTAGATTGCCTCTCAGAATGCACCTACCTGTAACTTTACCACCATTGATGTAAGGCTCACTGGCCTGTAACCCTGGCTTATTCCTGCTGCCCTTTGCAAATAAAGCTGCATTATTAGTCATCCTCCAGTTTTCTGATATCTCAT
This sequence comes from Malacoraja senta, assembly GCA_038087875.1. Lineage (NCBI taxonomy): Eukaryota > Metazoa > Chordata > Chondrichthyes > Rajiformes > Rajidae > Malacoraja > Malacoraja senta. The sequence goes on along the minus strand of CM075978.1, from coordinate 56,802,477 downwards.
GACGATATAAAAGATTCTGCCTGAGCTCCAATTTTTTTCCTCCTCTTAACAGACTTGATCAGGCCCTGGGGTTTTATTCCCCCTCGTGTGCTTCAAGACCACTGACATCTCGTTCTTCGTAATGTTAATGTTCTCTCGGATATCACCGGCCTCTCCCTAGAGCTCACCAGCTTCCATGTCCTTCTCCATGTTAAATGCAGACACACTGTTGATTTAAGACCCCTCCCATTTCCTGGAGCTCCACACATAGATCACCTCACTGATCCCTTAAGGGGAATCACTTTCTCTAGCTACCGTTTTGCTCTTAATAAATTTGTAGCATCTTTTAGAATTACCTGCCAAAGATAACTCTGGTCTTATTTTTGTGTCATAATTTCCTTGAGTGTACTCCTACTCTTCAATGGACACACTTGATCCCAGCTGCCTGTCCCTAACATATGCCTCCTTTTTTATTACCATACCTTCAATATCCCTCGTCAGTCAAGGATCCTGCCAGCTTTTCCATTCGCTCCGACAGTACTTGTGGGCCCCGAACTCCCCCAATCTTACTCGAAGCTGTGCAATAACTTGGAGACAGCCTGTAGTTGTGAAAAGCACCTTTTGATCGCAAGTATTTTCCATTGTCTTCTCGGTGTATATTGGAGGGACTGAGTTGCAAGGGAGTAACAAGTCTTTTCTTTGTATTTCAGGGTTTGTGCCTTACTCTCCTGCTGCTTGCCATCTTTAAGAAGGCTTTACCAGCTCTTCCGATCTCCATCACATTTGGGCTTGTTTTCTACTTTGCTACAGACAACTTGGTGCGTCCCTTCATGGACCAGCTTGCCCTCTATCAGTTTTATATATAGGACTGCCCTTTCCACCGAGGAGATTACAGATGTACTGTAAGTCGTGTTCAGAACTGGAATAAAGACATCTTGTAATTTGTATAAACATCCCAGATTAGGGAAAGTAAAGCTTTATGGAACTTGGTGTGGATTATCATTTTCTACCCAATTCATCATCTTTCTAACCTGACATCACCAGTGACATCTGAGGAAAATCCACCTGGTGTGATTTGGACAGGAAAACAATTTGGCATCTCTCAACAGAGTGGTGGCGGGACAAGGGAAAGGTTCCTGGCTGCGCTGTGCTTGTAAATAGCCTCACAGTGCAAAGACAGCAAATGGGCTCCAAACACACTCTTCCAAATGTGGATTTGAAATGTTGCTTCACTGAGCTACTTTATGACTCTGTAAAAGGTTCTTGCACTTCAGAAAGGTGGTGGCCTCTTCTATGTAAACAAGCCTCTGATAGATGCACCATAAACTTTACTTCACCCTGAATTGAACTTTTTCTTTCAAATTTAACAAAAAGATTAGTTTTGAAATGGAAACAGGAAATGCCGGGGCAGAGCAGGTCAGCATGCAGCTCATGGAGGGAGGGGGCAGGGGTAATGTTCCCAGTCATTGACCCTTGTGTGTCCTACAGCAACTTCATGTTTTTATTGCAGACCCCCAGCAGCTTGTACTGATGCTTTTTGTACTGATGTACTTTATTTTTTTAAAGTTATTATAAATACGGCACTGTGGAATTTGTGATGTTTTGAAAGAATGCCTACAAATGTATTGAACTTTTTTTAACAAAATAATTGGGTTCTTAATGACCAACTGGCTTCTGTCTGGTCCCTGATTCAGAGTGATTAAAGGTTAGTGATACACTGGAGTTTCGCTGCTTGTTTCCTTTTGTTGATCAAGATGCATGTGGTTTAAGGGAGTTGGCAGGAAACTCTGCAAGCTCCCAGCTGCCTGCTCACCCCCTGGGACATTTGGCATTTTTCTGCCAGAGATGTTCAACGATAAGTGTTAGAAGAAACTACTTCCTCTGGAGGAAGAGTCTAGGCCAAGCCTGGAATAATTAGAGCCAGGATATTTGCGGGACGTTTGGAGTTAGTTATCAACAGGAAAGCCCTCAGTGAACTCCCGTAATGCATGGAGCAAGGACTTGGATCAGCTGGTAAATTCTTAGCACTCAGGAATTCTTTGCCCCTGTGAAGAATCTTTTGAAGTGTAGTTATTATTATAATCTCCTATATTTCCTTGCAACATTCAGTCTATGCTGGTTTTCAGAGCAATCCCATCACTGCACTTTCCTGCAACTTGTACTTTCTCTCATGTCTGTTAACTCTCCCCCCCAACCCCTCCCCCCCCCCCACCATTTTCCTCCCACCCTCTAGGTTTTGATTGCAGTCACACAGCTGCCTTGCATCCGAGCTTTGATGCTGAATGTGTGACTTCCACATAGTTCTTTGACTTTCCAGGCCAAGTGCAGGAGGGGGGCACGAGCATCGGAGGTGAGATTGGAGTGGGTAAGGGGAGTGGAGCAGTCAAGGAGGTTCATGTCGCGCCGGCAGTCGGAAGAGAAGGTTCCAGAGAGAGTAGGCGGAGTCCGTGTGGAGGAGGAATGCTGGAGATGGGTGATGGGGTCATTGCTGGTAGGCAAGGACTCCTTACCAGAGAAAAGGCCCCAGTGACGGAGACGATAGAATAGGAGCTCAACATCACGACGGGCCAAGAAATCATTAAGGTCTCCTATCAGCAAATGTCCAAACATTAACTTGGGTCGCTCTACTGATTGGTCTCTACTGGCAACCGTTCAACACGTCTAGGCCCACAATCTCACCCAGAGTTGGGTTGTTGAGTTGCTGTGTGCAAAGTGCAAACAACACAAAACCCTTTTAAATCATTTGCTCAACCCCATCTGGAGTCTGTTTTCTGTTCAGGATCCCGAGCTTCACGAAGAATCCCGAGGACTTGCAGAGGAAGTGATTTAAGGGCCTGTCCCACTTTCACGACCTAATTCACGACCTATTTTACTCGTGGACATTTTTTCATCAGGCTAGAAAAACACCCCGACCTACTTGCTGTCACGAGTACCTACGACTAGCATCACGACTTGCTACGACCTACCTACGACCTCGTGACGACCATGCTGCGAGTACGAGTCAAGGGCAAACTCGGCAGAGGTCGTGAATTAGGTCGTGGAAGTAGGACAGGCCCTTTACCAGCATGGGAATTGGATTTGAGGAACCATGGTGTGGGAAATGTGGAGGGGGTCTGCATCTCCACAGGGAATGTGGCATGGATTAGGGTGTTCCAGTCACAGGATAGATTTGGTACTGCAATGTGGAACTGTGAGGCTGCAGCAGAATATAGATCAGTTGGGTAGATGGAATGTAATCCAGCCAAGACTTTAGAGATACAGCGTGGAATCGGGCACATCAGCCCACAGAGTTTGTGTCCACCAGTGATCACCCCCGTACACTCGCACTATCTTGCTCATCAGGGACAATTTACAATTTTACCGAAACCAATTAACTTGCAAGCCTGCATGTCTTTGGGATGTGGGAGGAAACCGGAGCACCCGGAGTAAACCCACGCAGTCACAGGGAGAACGTACAAACTCCATAGAGACAGCACTCGTGATCAGGATCGAACCCGGGTCTCCGGCGCTTTAAGACAGCAGCTCTACCGTTCCGCCACCCCTGCCCGACAAGTGTGAGGGCATGTATTTTGGCAATTCAAATAAGCATGACATGTATAGTAATTAGGGCACTAAGGAATGCTGGTAAACAGAGCAACCTTGGGGATTGAGTCCATAGTTCCTGGAAAGGGGCAACAGGACGTGAAGAAGGTGTGTGGTGTACTTGCCTTCGTAGGCCACGGCATAGAATATAAGAGTTAGGACTTTATGTTGCATCTTTACAAAACTGAAAAAGACACACAGTCCTTGAGTATGTCAGCGGGCCAGGCAGCATCTCTGGATAACGTGGATAGGTGACATATCAGGTGCGGCCCCTTCAGGCAAAACACTAGTTCGGCTGAACTTGGAGTACTGTGTGCAGTTCTATTCTCCACGCTACAGGAAGGATATGGTTGTAATGGAGAGAGTGCGGAGGAGATTCACCAGGAGGTTTGGTGGATTGGAGGACTTTAGTTACATGGACATTGGATACGTTGGGGCTGATGTGAAAGAATTCTATAAGTTTGAGTGTCATAGATTGGATAGGTAGTCAATATCTTTTCCTATGTGGGGGCATCAAAAACAAGTGGACTCTGGGTTTAAGGTGTGAGGAAGGAGTTTAAAAGGGATCTGAGGGGTAAGTTTATTTGTAAAGAGTGGGTGTTAACCTGATGTAATTTTTTTAAATAGCTGTTTGAGGCACTTAGACACTTAAATAGGTGAAGTGTAGAAGGATTTGGTCCTAATGTGGTGAAATAGCATTAGTGTGGATGAGCAAAAAGCCCAGCAATGTGGTTTGAAGGGCCCGTTTCTACCCTGTACAAGCCTATGACGCTATGCAGCAGGGGGGTGGTGATCAAAAGGCATACATTTAAATACATTGGCAACAATACCAAGCTGAAGGACTTTTTGCAGCAGTTTTACTGCAAGCCCTGGTGATTAAACCAGATTTAGCTGTAACAATCAGAAGGGAATTGGGAGTGAAGTACTTGCAGGTGTGACTGCGGCTGGGATGTTGGTAAAGTGCGGTGGTAGGAAGCGGGTAGCTCATTGAAAACCCTTTCCTGTCCAGTGATCAACGTATGAAACGGACCAACTTCTAAATACCGCTGTACTGTTGAAGTCCCACGCCCAGCTCAGTCCCTCCCACTCCTTGCCTCCCTTTCTTCACCTTCCATTGAACTGGGCAAGGTCATAGATGATCCTCCTTAAAGCAGATTAAAGTGCAATCTCCTCGCACTGTTGGTAAGCACCACCAGCAAGACTGAAGCTGTCTTACTGTCTCCCACGTATTAAACACATGTTTAACAAAACGTAATCTTCAATTACAGAAATTTATAAAGCTAATCTTGTCAATTAGGATATTGAAATGTTACTAGTCATAAAAAGGAGGAACCAAAGTAACAAAAGAGAAGGATACAACTGATATAAACAGTGGTTTAAAATTAGACGGTACCATTGATAATTTAGTTGTAAGTAAACTCAATGGTAGTTTTAGTTCCCTTGTCAGATCATCCCAAGGTTTGGTTACTCATAGTGCAATGTGTTTGGGATAATTTTGAATTTAAATTACAATCAGGAACTGCCCTGCAAATTTACAACAACTATCGCTGCTCACAGAGTCAGAGTGAGGTACAGCCCAAAATGTAGTCTTTGGCCCACTGAGTCCATACCAACCAGCAACCATCCATTTGCACTAATCCCACCCAAACCTATTTTATTCTCTCCAGATTCTACCAATCCGCTTTACACTCAGGGCCTCATATGGCAACCAATTAACTAACCAAGCTACAAGTCTTTGGGATGTGGGAGGAAACCGGAGCACCTGGAGGAATCCAGTACAGTCACAGGGAGACCATGCAAACTCCACACGCACAGACAGCACCAGAGGTCAGGATTGAACCTGGATCGCTGGAGCTGTGAGGCAGCTGTGCAGAGCCCAGACTCACACAAACCTACCTCCTGTCCATTGACTCTATTTACACTTTGAGCTGCCTTGGCAAGGCCACCAGCATGATCAATGATGAGTCGCACTCCAGTCACTCCCTCTTCTCCCCTCTCCCATCAAGCAAGAGGTACAGAAGTGTGAAAATGCACACCTCCAGATTCAGGGACAGTTTCTTCCCAGTTATCAGCATGTTGATAACCATCCAATCAACAACTAGAGAACAGTCCTGAATTACTATCTACCTCATTGGAGACCTTTGGACTTTCTTTGATTGGACTTTACTGGCTTTATCTTGCACTAAACATTATTCCCTTCATCATGTTTCTGTACACTGTGGATGGCTCGATTGTGATCATGCATTGTCTTTCCGCTGGCTGGTTAGCACGCAATAAAAGCTTTTCACTGTACCTCGGTACATGTGACAATAAACTAAACTCAAACTCGTCTGTGCCACCTGCACTACTGTCCCCAAGGGTTTGTGTGGCCTACACCATCTTTGCTACAACTAGAGGTCACGTGCAAATGTAGACCCATTCTGAGTACCTTAAGCTGATTAAGCAGGAAAGGAGATGGTTTTGCTTTATTGGTTTATAGAGATAGACGTCAGTTGAAGGTATTATCAGACGCTTTGACTTCTAGTTGCCCTGGGACATTCAGATTTGTGCTGCTGTTGGAATCGATTGGGAAACTGTCACCATGTCCGACGAGAAACTGGAATTCTTGGTGAAGAACATGGAGATTATGTTGTCTGAACTGGAACAGGTGAAGGCTCAATGCTCCAAGCAAACCCTGGAACTGCAGCAGGCAGTTCAGGAACTACGTCGAGAGAACAAAGACCTATCAGAAAAATACATTCAACTCTCTCTGGAGCTCAGCACAGCCAAGGAGGTCATAATTCAGCTGCAGGACACCAAGTTTGCTTTTGAAGCCAAAGAGCGACAAGCTCAGAAACTCAACCGGCAGCTGTAGACAAGGAGAAGATGAGAGCCTGTGATTCTGACAGTCCAACATAGCAAAGCATCTGCACCTTGAACCAGAATCAACTCAAGAAACCGCTGGAAATTACAGAGGACTTTTGAGAGTCAAGTGTTCTTGTGAATGCGAACTTCCCACAGGTTTTGTTTTGAACAATGATTCCCAGAGCTGTATCTGTAGTCTCAGACTGTGCTCACACCATCACTGTACGCAGAGGCTTTGATGTCTGTTTCTGCTGCTGAAGCCTCTGCCTGTTACAAGCAGCTGGTCTTTGTAAATCAGGTAATCTGCGCAAAACTTGCTACATGTTCCAACATCATGTTTTGGCAACGTAAATGTATTAAATATGGTCGGAAACCAAATGCGAATGTTTTGTTATTTATTGATTCACGGGATGCGGACGTCACTGGGAGTGTATTCGTTTATTGTCCATCCCTGATACTCCTGCACTGAGGAGACAGTTCAGAAACAACCACGTTGATGGGCATGGAGTTACCGACAGATCAAATTGAGTAAGGATGGCAAACCCCTAAAAGAACCAGACGGTCCCGTCTCTGGGTCAGACCCCATCACAGGCAGACTGTTCCCTGGGTCAGACATCCCACTGCAGATGGATGGATCCATCTCTGGGTCGGACACTCCACTGTAGACGGACATGTCTCAGGGTCGGACACTCCACTGCAGACTGACTTGTTGGGCCTCTTGCATTGAAGTAAATGCAAGTTAATCCAGCAGGCATTCCTCACTCCCGCTCCCATGCTCCTGCCTGTCTCATCTATTGAATTTGCTGTCATTGATGGTCCTGACCCGCTGAGTTACTCCAGCACTTTGTGTCTATCTTGCTGTCATTGACTTCTGTATCAATTTCCAGCTTCCCACCAGCCTCACTGCTGCTTGCCTCCTGGCACCTTGCCAATCTAGTTTAAACCCTGCCCTACTCACACTTGCTTATCTGCCCACCAGGATAATGGTGCTCCACTGGGATATGCAGGGAATGAAGGGATTATGAATATGGATCATGCACAGGGAGATACTACAGATACAGCTCTGGCATTATGTTCGGCACAGACATTGTGGGCTGAAGGGCCTTTTCCTGTGCTGTATTGTTCTATGTTTAGATGCAATCCATCCCTCTTGTACAGGTCACCTCTGACTGGAAGAGATCCCAATGAACAAAACATCTGAATCCCTGCCCTCTGCACCAACTCCTCAGCCACACATTTATCTGCCCTATCTTCCTGTTCCTACCCTCACTCGAACATGACTAGTACAGACAAGCACAGAAGGCTGTGGAGACCAAGTCAATGGATATTTTTAAGGCAGAGATAGATAGATTCTTGATTAGTACGGGAATCGGGAGTTATGGGGAGAAGGCGGGAGAATGGGGTTAAGAGGGAAAGATAGATCACCATGAATGAATGGCAGAGTCGACGATGGGCTGAATGGCCTAATTCTGCTCCTATCGCTTATGAACTTATGTGGCACCTGGAGTAATCCAGAGATCACTATCCTGGAGGTCCTGCTTTTTAACCTTCTGCTAACTTCCTACATTCACTCTGCAGACCTCATCTATTTTCTACCAATGTCATTTGTGCCAATGTGCACAATGACTTCCGGTTGCTCACCCTCCCCTTTGAGAATGTTCTGCAGCCGTAAGAGCTAAATCTAACTCTTTCTTGAAATGGCGGAGTAGACCTGATGGGCCGAATGGTCTAATTCTACTCCTATCATTTATGACCTAATTAATGACGGTAGAGATTTAAGCTGGAGACCTGTGACTAGTGGTGTGCCTCGGATCAGTGCCTCAGGACCCATTGCTGTTTGTCATCTCATCAATGACCTAGATGAGAACATTCATGCAAGGTATGATTAGTAAGTTCGCGGATGACATAAAAATAGGTGGTATGGAAGACAATTAAAATGGTTATCAAGAATTACAATGGCATATTGATCAGCTGGGCAAGTGAGCTGAGGAATAATATAATTTAATTTAATAAGTGCGGGGTGCTGCAATTTGTGAAGTTAAACCAGGGCAGGACCTTCATGAATGCCAGTGCCCTGAGGAGTGTTGTAAAGCAGAGGGGTCTCACAGTACATACTTGTACCTGGAAGTGGTGTCACAGGTAGATAGGGTGGTGAAGGAACCTTTTGGCTCACTGGCTTTCATCAGTCAGGGAACTAAGTGTAGAAGTTGGAATATTATGTTACAGTTGTACACGACATTGGTGAGACTGTAGGAGTATTCTGTTTGGTTTTGGTCACCTGCTGCTACAGGGAAGATGCCATGAAGCTGGAAAGAGTGCAGAGAAGATTCATGAAGATGTCGCCAGGAGTTGAGGGCCCGAACTAATGGAGAGGGGTTAGGCCGGCTGGGACTTTATTTCTTGGCGTGCAGGAGGCTGCAAGATGATCTTAGAGAGTCAAGAGCGTTTAATTGTCAAATACACCAGTAATGAAACAATGAAATTCTTACTGCAGATTTACAGGCCCAGTAACACAACAAATAAATAATTGAATCTGAAGAAGGGTCCTGACTCGAAACATCACCTGTTCATTCCATCCCCAGATGCTGCTTGACCTGCTGAGTTCCTCTAGCATTTGTGTTTTGCAAATATACAAGAATCAATAATACGATATATTATCAATTATACAAGGTAACCCGACCATAGTAGTGCAAACCAAAGTATATAGTGCAATCTATACAAACTCCAAAGTGCATTGCTGTTGAGGTAGGTAAGGTAGTGGTTAGGGTTGTACAGTGTGGTTCAAGAGCCTGGTGGTTGTTGAGAAGAAGCTGCTCTTGAACCTGGAGGTCACAGTTCTCAGGCACCTGTATCTTCTTCCTGATGCTAGCAGCAAGATAAGAACTTGGCCAGAGTGGTGTGAGTCTTTGATGATATTAGTTGTCATTGAGGCAGCGCTTCCTGTAAATCCCTTTGATGGTGGTGAAGTCAATACCCCTGATGGACCAGGGAGTGTCCACCACCTTCTGCAGCCTCCTTCATTCCAGGGCATTTGATCCAGGCCGAGATGCATCAGTCAGTATGGAAGTAGCTTAGATGGGACATCTTGATCAGCCTAGACAAGTTGGGCCGAAGGCAGTACGTTCCATACACCTACCACTCTGTAAAAACTTGCCCCACACATCTCCTTTAAATTCCCTCCCCATGGGAAAAATATTCAATCTATACCCCATCAATACTTCTCATAATTATATAAACTTCAATCAGGTCTTCCTTCAACCTCCAATACTCCTGAGAAAATAATTTGTTATCAAACCTCTCCTTATAACTCATGCCGTTTAATCCAGGCAACATTCTGGTGAACTTCTTCTGCACACCTTCCACAGTCTCTGCATCCTTCTTGCTATGGGGGCGACCAGAACTGTATGCAATACTTCAAATGCAGCCTAAATAAAGTTTTGCAAAACTGCAACATGACTTCCTGACTCTGATACTCAGTGCCCCGTCGCTGTAGGCAAGCTGGGAACGATGGGGGAGCAGCTGAAGCAGGGTGTGGCGGGAATGGGAGGGGCAAATCCCCGGCTAATACTGTCGCAACCGTTCATGATCAAAAGACAAAGCAAGGCAAGTGTGCAGCATCTCTACAAGAAGGAACACGCTGGCAGTCGCTGAGATCCAGGCAATTTTACACACCAAGGTGAACCAGACTGTCCACAGGTCCCCAGCACACACTGGTTGTCGTCTCCTTACAGACCGCTCGCTGTCTGGTCGGCCACTGTAATGATCCAAGTGACCACAGGAGGCTTTGCAGCCAAACCCAGCAGTTCAACTGGGGAAGGTGCTGCCAGCAGCCCCAGCTAATCCTGTTCCTCCCCGCTTGTCCGAGCAACTTACACTTGAGGAGATTATAGAAACATAGAAAATAGGTGCAGGAGGAGGCCATTTGGTCCTTCGAGCCAGCACCGCCATTCATTGTGATCATGGCTGATCGTCCCCTATCAATAACCTGTGCCTGCCTTCTCCCCATATCCCTTGACTCCACTAGCCCCTAGAGCTCTATCTAACTCTCTCTTAAATCCATCCAGTGACTTGGCCTCCACTGACCTCTGTGGCAGGGAATTCCATAAATTCACAACTCTCTGGGTGAAAAAGTTTTTCTCACCTCAGTCTTAAATGACCTCCCCTTTATTCTAAGACTGTGGCCCCTGGTTCTGGACTCACCCAACATTGGGAACATTTTTCCTGCATCTAGCTTGTCCAGTCCTTTTATAATTTTATATGTTTCTATAAGATACCCCCTCATCCTTCTGAACTCCAGTGAATACAAGCCCAGTCTTTTCAATCTTTCCTCATATGACAGTCCCGAGGAAAGATTGAAAAGACTGGGCTTTTCCCGAGATTGAAGCAGGAAGCTTTATACAGTCAAGAGTGTTTGATTGTCATGTCCCAGATAGAACAATGAAACTCTTATGTGCAGCAGCACAACAGAATATGTAAACAGAATATGTATGAAGACGGGTCTCAACCCGAAACTTCACCTATTCCTTCTCTCCAGGGATGCTGCTTGTTCCGCTGAGTTACTCCAGCTTTTTGCTTAAACCAGCATCTGCAGTTCCTACCCACAGAATATGTAAACACAGTACTCTGTAAACAATATAACATACACCGTAAATGGCACAATTGTAATCATGTATTTTTTCTGCTGACTGGATAGCATGCAAC
>CM075978.1:56586176-56791171 GCA_038087875.1 Malacoraja senta | reverse complement strand
CCGCACCCCGGACCTCTCCCCTTCCCTCTCCCCCAACACCCACAGTACGTGGCAGGGTGGCCCTGCCCTCAACAGCAGCATCACAGAGTCCAGCAAACACGTGTTTTGCTGCATGTGTGTATGGGGATGTCTGGGCCTGTACAGACGTGTACATGTCTGTATGTGTATGTTTGTGAATGTGACTGTGTGTCAGGATGTTTCTGTGTATGTGTCTATCACTGTATGTGAGTGTATATATGTGCATGCATGTCTGTGTCTAAGTGTTTGTCTATATGTGTGTATGTGCATGTTAGTGTATCTGCATGTCTGTGTCTATCTGCATGGGTGCATGCAAATTTACGAGTGCGTGTCTATGTATGCGTGCCCGTATGTGTGAGTGCGTGTCTATGTGTGGGCTTCTCTGTGTGTGCATGTCTGTGTGCGTGTGCGTGCGTGCATTTGTGAATGTGTGTCTATGTGTGTGGCTGTGCACTCAGTGGGCCTGTAGTGGATGTAGTACATGGGCATCAGTCCTTCATTTCCAAATCCTTCCTTTCCCAAGAGTGTTGACATAGACACGGGTACAGCTCGGTTGTAATCGCATCCTTGCCCTTTGCCTCAGCTGTGGCCGCGAGTTCTGTTTGGTCGTCCGCAGCTGTTCGACCGTCTCTGTGTCCACGTGAACCTTGCCCCGTCCCGTCCACCTACCCCCTGCCACAGCTGACTGGCTGTACACGGTTCCCACCTGCCTCCCATGTGGGTCGGAGATCCCCGTCAGAGCCGACCCCACTGAGTCATGACCCCTGACCTGCCGTCCCCACTGGGGTCGTGACCCCTGCCTTTGCTTCCCACCATGACCCCCACCCTCTGTCCCACTGGGATTATGAACCCCCCCCCCCCACCACTCTCCCGTCCCACTGTGACCCCCACCCTACTGGCCCCCCGGGGTCATTATCCCCACTCTCTGTTCCCCCGGAGAGTCGTGTTTTATCCGGGGGGGGGGGGGTTGTGCCCTGTGGGGTCGGAGATCCCTCTGCTAGAGTTGGTGTCGGTGATCGCTCTGTCCACTTCCTCGCTGCCCCTGCTGTAGCTGCTGGTGTCATTGCGAGTGTGTCTGCTCTCTGTACTCACAGACACTCGCTGCAGGGTGGTGGTGGATTGGGAGACAAGATAGTTTGGGGGGGGGTGGAGGGAGTGTGGTGTGGGAGAGGAGCAGAGTGGTGAGGGGCGGTGTTGGTGTTGGTGTGGGGGTGGTGTTGAGATGGAGGGGTGGGTTGTGGAGCGATGCTGTGGGGGTGTGTGTGAGTGTGTGTGGGGGTGTGTGTGAGTGTGTGTGGGGGTGTGTGTGGGGGTGGTGTTGAGATGGAGGGGTGGGTTGTGGAGCGATGCTGTGGGGGTGTGTGTGAGTGTGTGTGGGGTTGTGTGTGGGGGTGTGTGTGAGTGTGTGTGGGGTTGTGTGTGGGGTGTGTGAGTGTGTGTGGGGGTGTGTGTGTGTGTGGGGGGTTGTGTGTGAGTGTGTGTGGGGGGGTGTGTGGAGGTGTGTGTGTGTGTGTGGGGGTGTGTGTGAGGTTGTGAGTGGAGGTGTGTGTGTGTGTGTGTGGGGGTGTGTGTGTGAGTGTGTTGGGGTGTGGGGTTGTGAGTGGGGGTGTGTGTGAGTGTGGGGGTATGTGTGAGGTTGTGAGTGGGGGTGTGTGTGGGGGGGTGTGTGAGTGGGGGTATGAGTGTGTGTGGGGGTGTGTGTGAGAGTGTGTGGGGGTGTGTGTGAGTGTTTGTGGGTGTGTGTGGGGGTGTGTGTGGAGGTGTGTGGGGGTGGGGGTGAGTGTGTGTGTGAGTGTTTGTGGGGGTGTGTGTGGAGGTGTGTGGGGGTGTGTGAGTGTGTGTGGGGGTGTGTGTGAGTGTGTGTGGGGGTGTGTGTGGGGGTGTGTGTGGGGGTGTGTGTGAGTGTGTGTGGGGGTGTGTGTGAGTGTGTGTGGGGGTGGTGTTGAGATGGAGGGGTGGGTTGTGGAGCGATGCTGTGGGGGTGTGTGTGAGTGTGTGTGGGGTTGTGTGTGTGTGTGTGTGTGTGTGTGTGTGGGGGGGGGTGTGTGTGAGTGTTTGTGGGTGTGTGTGTGGGGGTGTGTGTGAGTGTTTGTGGGGGTATGTGTGGGGGTGTGTGTTGGGGGGGTGTGGAGGTGTGTGTGGAGGTGTGTGTGGGGGTGTGTGTGAGTGTTTGTGGGTGTGTGTGTGGGGGTGTTTGTGGGTGTGTGTGTGGGGGTGTGTGTGAGTGTTTGTGGGGGTGTGTGTGGAGGTGTGTGTGGGGGGTGTGTGTGAGTGTGTTGGGTGTGGGGTTGTGAGTGGGGGTGTGTGGGTGTGAGTGGGGGTGTGTGTGAGTGTGTGTGGGGGGGTGTGTGAGTGTGTGTGGGGGTGTGTGTGAGTGTTTGTGGGTGTGTGTGTGGGGGTGTGTGTGGGTGTGTGTGTGGGGGTGTGTGTGAGTGTTTGTGGGGGTGTGTGTGGAGTTGTGTGGGGGTGTGTGTGAGTGTGTGTGGGGGTATGTGTGAGTGTGTGTGGGGGTGTGTGTGGAGGTGTGTGGGGGTGGGGGTGAGTGTGTGGGGGTGTGTGGGGGTGGGGGTGAGTGTGTGTGGGGGGTGTGTGTGGGTGTGTGTGGGGGTGTGTGGGGGTGGGGGTGAGTGTGTGTGGGGGGGTGTGTGTGAGTGTGTGTGGGGGTATGTGCGAGTGTGTGTGGGGTGTGTGTGGAGGTGTGTGGGGGGGGGGGGGTGTGTGTGGTGTGTGTGTTGTGGGGGGTGGGGGTGGGGTGAGTGTGTGTGGGGGGGTGTGTGTGGGGGGTGTGTGGGGGTGGGGGTGAGTGTGTGTGGGGGGGTGTGTGTGTGTGTGTGTGTGTGTGTGTGTGTGGGGGTGTGTGTGGTGTTGATGCTTTGAGGCTGAGGTTGTGGGGTGGGGGAATGGGAGCGGGGCAGTGTGGGGGGGCTGTGGGGGTGAGCGTTGGGGTGGGCTGGGTGGTGCTGTTGAGGCAGCGGGGCTGGATGGGGAGGTGATGGGCGGGAGAGGTTTTAGGGGTTGTGTCTGGGGGGGCTGGGGAGGTTGTGTGGGTGGTGTGGGTTGGGGGTGGAGGTGGTCAGGGGTGATGTGGTTGGGAGTGGTGTGTGGGTGGCGGTCAGGGTTGATGTGGAGATGGGAGTGGCTTGGGCTGTGGGGGTGGGGGTGAGGGTACAGAACAGGATGGGGGTACATGATGGGGGGTGGGGGTGAAGGTACGAGACAGGTGGGGATGGAGGTTGGTGGTGCGGTTGTGTGTGCAGTGGGGTAGCAGTGTTGTTCCTGACCCCCTCCCCCACTCCCCCCCCCCAGCTGGCGGTCGGGGCCGTGGAGCGGGTGCTCGGTGACGTGCGGGGGAGGGGTGCAGACACGGCCGGTGTACTGCGCGACCATGGGCGGGGAGACGGTGGGGGACGAGGAGGAGTGCGCCGCGGTCAGGGACAAGCCCCTCGCCCGCCAGACCTGTAACCCGCTGCAGTGCACGGATTGGAAGCCCGGCCCCTGGTCACAGGTAAGCAGTGCAGGCTACGGCCAATACACCACCACCCCTTGTGTCCTCCCCCACCCCCGGGTCTGGACACCCCCTCTCCCAGTCACAGCTAGGCAAGGCCAGCTCCACCCAGTTCACCAACACCCCAACCCCCCAATCTGCTCCCTCCCCCAGTCCATTCTAACCCCCCCTCCTCATTGTGCCCGTCCCCCCCACCCACCGAGTCCATTCACCCCCTGCGGCACGCAATGGTCCACAGCCCAGTGACTGGTGAGGGAGGGCAGCGGATGCTGTTTACATGGGTTATAACGGCATTTATGAAGATAAAGCATTCATGTAGATGGGTCGTTTAGTAAGTTTGCAGAAGACACCAACATTGGTGGAGATGATGACTGTGAAGTTGCAGATAATGGCGGAAATGGCCGATGGAGATTGATCTGGGCAGATATGAGGTGATGCAAGACACAGTGCTGGAGAAACTTAGTGGGTCTAGCAGCGTCTCTGGAGAATATGGATAGGTGACCTCCTTCGGGAATAACCCCTCACCTATATCCACATTTCACTTGCATTGACTTTATCCTGCAACCACCTCTTCCAGCTTTCTCTCCCCATCGCATTCAGTCTGAAGAATGACCCCGGACTGAAAGTCACCTATCCACACTTGTGTGTGTGTCGTGTAGTGTGTGTAGGTTGGTGTTAATGGATAGTGTCAATGTGCAGGGATCGCTGGTCAGTGCCGAGTTGGAGGGCCGAAGGGCCTGTTTCCGCGCGGCATCTCTAAACTAAACTAAACTGAACAACTGAGGGATTTTAGTGTCCATCTCCATATCTCCCCGAAAGTGGCAGCACAAATATGGTGGTGAAGAAGGCATGTGGTATGTTTGCCTACATTGGTCGAGGCTTGAAGTATAAAAGCCACAACATCACGTTGCGGCTTTATAGCACTTTGGTTAGGCCGCATTTGGACAAATGTTTGGCAGAGGCCACATCACAGGAAGCAGGTGGATGCTTTGGAGAGGGTTTGCAGAAGAGGTTTACCAGAGTGTCGCCTGGATTAGAGGGCATTAGCTATCGGGAGATGTTGCCACGGGTGGGGTAAAGCAAGAACTACAGGGCATGGGTCTAGGATGAGTGGAAAGAGCACTCGGAGACTGAGGGCCACATTTTCACACAAGGGTGGTGGGTAAATGGAATGAGCACCCAGAGGAAGTGGCTGAGGTGGGTACAATAATAATAGTTAGACATTTGGACAGGTTTAGAGAGATACAGGTCAAATGTAGCGTAGATGGGGCATCTTGGTTAGACTAAATGGAATGGGCCGAAGGGCCAGTTTCCACAGCTGTGTGACTTGTGAGGAAGCAAGGTGACAAAAGGGATCAGAGGGCCAATGTTGTCGACTTCTTTCTTTATGGGATTGAGCTGGTTTGGTTTGGTTGCAGGTTTCTGCGGTGGGTCAGTGTTCATACAGCTTGGTTCTGCGGGAGCTGCCGAGGTGGCCACTGGGGTTGGGCTGCATGTGATGGTTTGCACTGGGGCAGGAGGGAGGTGAGATGAGGTGAAGCAATGGGCCACGATTCAGGACTCTGCCGTTCTGTCCAGTGGGAGGGGGTGGCTCCCACATCCCCACTCACCAGGTCCCCGCCCCAGTGTGGGGTCTGTGCCCACCGCTGCCCCATCCTCCATTCCCCTGGTCAATTCCTACATTCTTGAATCATGTTAGTTCATCCTGTGGGCACAGGCTGTGAGCTCCCTGGATGTTGAGCAGTGGGGTGGGGGGGGGGGGGTGATGGGAGTGGGAGGAGGTGAGGGGTGTGGGGTGGTGAGGGGAGGGTGGGGGGGAATGAGGGTGAGAGGGGTGAGGAGAGGGGGGTGCGTGGGGTGGGTAAGTGGAGGGGTGAGGTGAGGGGGGCGTGGGGTGGGTAAGAGGAGGGGTGAGGTGAGGGGGGCGTGGGGTGGGTAAGAGGAGGGGTGAGGTGGGTGGTGGGTGGGTAAGTGGAGAGGTGAGTGGAGGGGGTGGTGGGTGGGTAAGTGGAGGGGTGAGTGGAGGGGGTGGTGGGTGGGTAAGTGGAGGGGTGAGGTGAGGTGGGTGGTGGGTGGGTAAGTGGAGGGGTGAGGTGAGGGGGGCGTGGGGTGGGTAAGTGGAGGGGTGAGGTGAGGTGGGTGGTGGGTGGGTAAGTGGAGGGGTGAGGTGAGGGGGGCGTGGGGTGGGTAAGAGGAGGGGTGAGGTGGGTGGTGGGTGTGCCGTGGTGACTCTGTGCCCTGTGCCTCAGTGCTCAGTGTCGTGTGGCGGGGGTCATCGTACCCGGACGGTCCCCTGCGTGTCTTCATCCGGTGGCCAACTGCCCGACTTCATGTGCGGCTCCTGGCCCTCGCCGGCCGTCTCCGAGCCCTGCGAACCGCACCGCTGCCACGACACCCACTCCTGGTACATCGGAGCCTGGGGCCCGGTGAGTGTGTGTGTGTGTGGGGGGGGGGGGGGTGGGCGGTGGGGGTGGCTCTGTGAGTGTGACCCTCCACTGTCACCCTCCCCCTCCCTCCCCGTCTCTCCCTCTCCACCCCAACACAAACGCCTCTCCCTTCACCACTCCCCTCCACTCCACTCACCCTGAGTCCCCCACTCACCCTCAGCCCCCCACTCACCCTCAGCCCCCCCACTCACCCTCAGCCCCCCCACTCACCCTCAGCCCCCCCACTCACCCTCAGCCCCCCCACTCACCCTCAGCCCCCCACTCACCCTCAGCCACCCACTCCGCCACCTCTCTCGTGGTGAATCGTCTGGTTGTTGGGGAGGGGGTGTCCATGTCGTGGTGGGGGGGGGGGGTTTGGGTGTGCGTTGGTGTCCACCTCTCTGGGTGGGGGTTGTCTCGGGGGGGGGGGGGTGTTCCCGGTACGGCCCCACTCTGGGTATCGGGGGGTGGGGATGTCCATCTCTCCAGTGTAGGGGTTCCCAGTACGGTCTGAGTTTCGGGGAGGGGGTGTACATCTGTCTGGGGGTGGGGGTGGGGGTGGGGGGAGGTGTCCCCGTCGGTCCCGTCTCTGACCGCCTCTCTTGCCGCAGTGCCCAGTGAGCTGTGGTGAGGGCTTGCAGTCACGGCCAGTCTCCTGCATGTCGCAGCTGGGTGGGCAGCTCCCGGACTCCGCCTGCTCCTCCCAGCCCCGACCCAGCGCCCGGCAAACCTGCTCCCGCCTCGCCTGCCCCCCCTCCTACTCCTGGCACGTCGGCGCCTGGGGCCTGGTGAGTGTCGCTGCCTGACGGGGAAGGGGGGGCATAAACACAGAATGCTGGAGTAACTCAGCAGGACAGGCAGCATCTCTGGAGAGAAGGAATGGGTGACGGTTCGGGTCGAGACCCTTCTTCAGACTGAGAGTCAGGCGAGAGGGAGTCTAGAGATATGGAAGGGTAAGGTGGGAAAACGACATCAAAGCAGACAATGGCGTGGATAGAGGAATTGGGAGTAGGGGATAGTCTTTACAGGAAGCAGGGTGGGAAGAAGTGTAGTCTAGTTAGCTATGGGAGTCAGTGGATTTATAATAGATGTCAGTCGATAGCCTGTCTCCTGTGATGGAGACGGTGAGATCAAGAAAGAGGAGGTAGGTGTCGGAGAATGAATTTGAGTGCAGGATGGAAATTGGTGGTGAAGTTGATGAGTTCTGTGTGGGTGCAGGAGGCAGCACCAATGCAGTCGTCAATGTAGCAGAGGTAGACTTCAGGGATAGGGCCAGTGTATGCCTGGAACAGTGTTTGTTCGATGTACCCCACAAAGAGGCAGGCGTAGCTGGGACCCATGCGAGTTCCCATAGCTACTCCTTGGATTTGGAGGAAGTGGGAGGAGTCGAAGGAGAAGTTGTTGCTGAGAGTTGTTGTGGGTGGGTGGGGGGGGCTGTGATCGGGGGGGGGGGGTGATGGGCCGCCCGTCCCCTGGTGAAGAGGCGGGGGAATCTGTCGAGGGTGGTGGAGGGTGGTGGGACGTCAGCGGCTGTGCGGGGGGTTGTGACTCCCCAGGTTCTTCCTCCCTGCGACCGCAGGAGATGCAAACACCTGTCCTGGGGGCTGTGGCCAGAGAGGGGGTGGGGAGGGCGGGGGGGTGGTGACAGTGAGGGGTGGTGTGTGTGACTGCCCTCTATGGGGTGGGTGGGGGGGGAAGGGAGGTTTGGGGTGGGGGGCTGTGTGAGGGGTGGTGTGTGTGACTGCCCTCTCTGGGGTGGGGGGGGGCAGGGAGGTTTGGGGTGGGGGGGGCAGGGAGGTTTGGGGTGGGTGGGGGGGCAGGGAGGTTTGGGGTGGGTGGGGGGGCAGGGAGGTTTGGGGTGGGGGGGGCTGTGTGAGGGGTGGTGTGTGTGACTGCCCTCTCTGGGGTGGGGGGGGATGGAGGTTTGGGGTGGGGGGGGCTGTGTGAAGGGTGGTGTGTGCGACTGCCCTCTCTGGGGTGGGTGGGGGGGGGGCAGGGAGGTTTGGGGTGGGTGGGGGGGGCTGTGTGAAGGGTGGTGTGTGTGACTGCCCTCCCCCACACCCCTGCTCTTCCCCCAGTGCTCCAAGAGCTGTGCGTCGGGCCGCAGGAAGCGGCAGGTGATCTGTTACAACCAGGGGCGCAACGACTGGGACCCCAGACAGTGCGACGCCCACAGACAACCCCGCGAGATGGAGGACTGCAACACACAGCCTTGCTACCTGCCCCAGGGTGAGCAGAGCCGCGGGACATCCTACACACCCCGCTCACTCTACACCGCCCCCTCCACCCACTCCCCCTCCTCCTGCTCCTCCATGCTTGAAGCATCCCCACCCACCCCAACCGTGGCAGTCTCCACCCACACCTGCCCCACCCACCCACCACTCTGCCCCCTCCCTCCCTCTCTCCACCAGGGCTGGAGCTCCAGCTTCCCCCTGGTCCTCCAGCAGTCGGGCTCCACTGACCCGAGACCTGGTGCGGAGCTGAGCTGGAGTAGAGGCCATTCGTCAACTTGCCTTCCCCCCCCCGTGCTGTTCCCATACCAGGGGTCACCGCTGTCTCAGTTCTACTTGCCCAGCCTGGCTTACCAGAGTGAAGTCATCAACTCATGCTAGTGGTCCTGTGAGTAGTGTTTGGCTCTGCAGATCTCTATGCAGGAGAAGATAAGAGGGAAGGAAGTGCAGATGCTGGTTTAAACCGAAGATAGACACAAAGTGCTGGAGTAACTCAGCAGGACAGGCAGCATCACTGGAGAGAAGGAATGGGTGACGTTTCAGGTCGAGACCCTTCTTCAGACTGGTTAGGGATAAGGGAAACGAGAGATATAGACGGTGATGTAGAGAGATAAAGAACAATGAATGAAAGATATGCAAAAAAGTAACAATGAGAAAGGAAACAGGCCATTGTTAGCTGTGTGCGAGGTGAAAACGAGTACAGCCAATGAGCCTCAACAAGACGACTAGTGCAACGGGTGGGGGAGGGATGGAGAGAGAGGGGATGCAAGGGTTACTTGAAGTTAGAGAAATCACCATTCCTACCGCTGGCCAAGCGTAATATGAGGCGCTGTTCCTCCAATTTGGGTTAGTGGTCAATGTTGGTGCCGTGTGTGGCATCTCGCCGCGGCTCTCAGCTATGGGGACGTAAACTTGTCCCTGCCAACACCTCCACCACAGCCGAGCTCACATCCAGCCAGCCCCACACCCCGACCCCTCCACCACAGCCGAGCTCACATCCAGCCAGCCCCACACCCCGACACCTCCACCACAGCCGAGCTCACATCCAGCCAGCCCCACACCCCGACACCTCGCTCTCTCTCTCACTCACTCACTTCACCACACACTTGGTGTTTGGCTCAATCCTTTTGCTTTAACAATTTTTTCTTTGCTCCTCCAGCTGTCCCAAGTTTTCCAGATCCCACGGGATTTGATCCGGATGAGGAGCCAATGACCTTCCCATACGTTGAGTCCCGCCCACCCTTGGGTGAGCCCTGCTTACTTTTACTGACAGCATTCTTGCTTGTGTGTGCTGCAATGGACAGAAGATCCAGTGGAAGTGTGGGCCAGGTGTGTGTGTGTGTGTACGAGTGTGTGTGTACGTGTGTGTGTGTACGAGTGTGTGTGTGTACGTGTGTGTGTGTACGAGTGTGTGTACGAGTGTGTGTGTGTATACGAGTGTGTGTGTACGAGTGTGTGTGTACGAGTGTGTGTACGTGTGTGTGTGTGTACGTGTGTGTGTGTACGTGTGTGTGTGTGCGTGTACGAGTGCGTGTACGAGTGTGTGTACGAGTGTGTGTGTACGTGTGTACGTGTGTGTGTACGAGTGTGTGTGTACGTGTGTGTGTACGAGTGTGCGTGTGTGTGTACGAGTGTGTACGAGTGTGTGTGTACGAGTGTGTGTGTACAAGTGTGTGTGTACAAGTGTGTGTGTACGAGAGTGTGTGTACAAGTGTGTGTGTACGAGAATGTGTGTGCACAAGTGTGTGTGCGAGTGTGTGTGTGTACCAGTGTGTGTACGAGTGTGGGTGTGCGTGTATGCATGTGGGTGTACATGTGTGTATGCGTGTGTGTACGCATGTGTTTGTGAGTGTGTGTGTGTGTGCGTGTGTGTGTAGGCGTGTGTGTTGGCATGTGTGTGCGTGTGTATGAGTGTGCGTGTGAGCTGCGGGCAAACAGGGGGTGTAATGGGGTGTAAGGAGGTGGTGGTCTGGCCTCGGTACTGTCATTGTTGGAAGCCACGGTGTCTCGACTTCCAATGCCTCTTCCCATCAAAATGCAGCACTTCACGTCCCTCATCTGAAGGTGTAAACTCCACCCTGAAACGGTCGGAGGTCCGTCTCTCTACAAAGCTAACTCCTGGATAATTGTCTGATTTGAGGGCGGTACAGCGGCAGAGACCCGGGTTCGATCCTGACCAAGGGCGTTGCCTGTGTGGAGTTTCTATGTTCTCCCTGTGACCGCGTGGGTTTTCTCCAGGCGCTCCGGTCTCCTCCCACATCCCAAAGTTGTGGGTTTCTAGGTTGATTGGCCGCTGTAAATTTCCCCTAGTGTGTGGGAAGCGGATGTGAAAGTGGGATAACAAAGAGCTGGTATGGATGGGAGATTGATGGTTGGTGTGGACTTGGTATTTCCATGCTGTATCTTTTAATCGATTCAATCGATTCAGCATGGTGCGGTTCTGCAGTAGGCAGCTGTGTAACGGAGAGCATGGTTTGATGGCGGCCATGCTGCTGTGTGTGGAGCCGGGGACTAACGGCTGGAGAATACGTTCACAACGACTTGATGCGATTGCAGAAGCTGTAGAAAGTTGTAGCAACTCTTGCCAAGACTAATCTGTTGGTCGTGAACCAACAGTAAAGAGCATCTTGGACGCATGTGTGAAGGAGGGTCTCGACCCGAAACCTCACCCGCTCCTTCTCTCCAGAGATGCTGCCTGACCCGCTGAGTTACTCCAGCATTTTGTGTTTATCTTCGGTTTAAACCAGCACCTGCAGTTCTTTCCTACACCACCTTGGAACGTGTCTTCTGCTTTGAATTTCAGACCCCTACTTCCCGGACTTGCTGCCGGATCGGAGGGAGACAAACCTGCTCCCCGTCGCCTTGCCGCCGCAGCGGTCGGACGTGGCGAGGTTTTACCACCACGTGCCGGAGTCCGACTCCCCCCTCTCCGGCCGGTTCGGGCCCGGGGGGCGGCAGGAGCTGCTGGGGCCGGAGCGGTGGGACTGCCACGCGGAGCCTTACGGCTGCTGCCCCGACGGCTACGCGGCCGCTGATGGGCCAGGGGGCGCGGGCTGTCCCCTCATCCCCTGCTACAAGAGCAGGTAAATGCAGCCAGCCCCCCCCCCACCTCCACTCACACCCACCTCCACTCACACCCACCTCCACACACCCACCTCCACTCACACCCGCCTCCACTCACACCCGCCTCCACTCACACCCGCCTCCACTCACACCCGCCTCCACTCACACCCGCCTCCACTCACACCCGCCTCCACTCACACCCGCCTCCACTCACACCCACCTCCACTCACACCCACCTCCACTCACACCCACCAGACAAGTCCACAACACCCAGCCTACACACAGACCGCCGAATTATATGATACGCCCAACACTTCTCGACCCAAAACGTCACCCATTCCTTCTCTCCAGAGATGCTGCCTGCCCCGCTGGGTTACTCCAGCACTTTGTTTTTGTTTTGTAAACCAGCATCTGCGGTTCTTTGTGTCTAAATTATATGAATGCAGATGTCAACATCTTCAAAATGACAGGTTCGTTGACATGAGCACAAATAATGTGAGGTGCAGTGAAAGACGTCACCCATTATTCCCTTCTCTCCATAAATGCTTCCTGTCCCGCTGAGTTACTCCAGCATTTTATGTCTAACTTCGGTGTAAATCTTACTGCAGCAGCACCACAGACACGGAAACATAGACTGCGGCTGCTGGGATCAGGAGCAAAGAGAAACAATGTGCTGGAGGATCTGTGTCCTGATGCAGGGTCTTGACCAGAAACGTCCACAATCCCCCCACCCCCACCCCCCCCCCCCCCCCCCCCGCCTGTCCCCTCTGTTGCTGAGTCTCATTTGCATTTGATTTTCTTCTTTCCGACGGGGATAAAAGGGGGAAGTGGATCCCCAGCGAATGAATCCTAGTCACCCATCAGTTGTGGAGCTGTCACTCATCAGCAGAAGCCTGTCACCCATCAGTTGTGGAGCTGCTTTTACAGCAAGTCCCCGGGAGTTGGTGGGTCGCTGCCCGCCCGCCCTCCCATCCAGGGTCATGTCCCTGCGTCAGTAAGGGGTGGGGGGGTTGGCGTTCAGTGGGCCGGATGATGTGAGTTGTAGCTGTAGAGTTGCTGCCTTACAGCACCAGAGACACGGGTTCGATCCTGACAACTGGTGCTGTCTGTACGGAGTTTGTACCTTCTCCCCGTGACCGCGTGGGTTTTCTCCAAGAACTTCCGTTTCTTCCCACACTCCAAAGACGTACGGGTTTGAAGGTTAATTGGCTTGGGTAAAAGTTTTAAATTGTCCCTAGTGTGTAGGATAGCGCTGGTGTACGGGGTGAACGCTGGTCGGCGCGGACTCAGTGGAACGTGAGGCCAGTTTCACGCTGTATCTCTAAAGTGTGTCTGAACTGCCCAGGTATGGCTGCTGTCCGGATGGAGTGACGTCGGCCCAAGGCTTAAACCAGGGTGGCTGTCCCAGGCACCCGGCTGAGCAGCTCTTCGAGGGGACCGAGCCCCTCTACGTGAGTACCCTGCCCCCCCCCCCACCCCCCACCCCGCATCGGGTCTGCACCGAGACAAGCAGCGTCCCACCTCACTGCCTCAGCTCACCTTAATAACCAGGCACACAGCGTCAGTGCAAAGGGTTCAGTTCATTTCAGTATATTCTCACGTGAGCGAGGGACCATGAAAAGCTTTTGTAGCGTGCAAACCAGCCAGCAGAAAGATAATACATGATTACAATCAATCCATTCACAGTGTACAGATACATGATAAGGGGATAACATTTAGCGCAAGGTAAAGCCAGCAAAGTCCAATCAAGGATAGTCCGAGGGTCCCCGTTGAGGGGGATAGTAGTTCAGGACTGCTCTTTAGTTGCAGAAGGATGGTTCAGTTGCCTGATAACAGCCTGGGAAAAACTGTCCCTGAATCTGGATGTGTGTGTTTCCCACTTCTATACCTTTTGCCCGATGGGGAAGAGGAGACAAGGGAGTGGCCAGGGTGTGACGTCCTTGATTATGCTGCTGGCCTTGCCGAGGCAGCGTGAGGTATAAATGGAGTCAATGGAAGGGAGGTTGGTTTGTGTGATGGTCTGGGCTGCGTCCACAATTCCCTGCAATTTCCTGCGGACTCGGATGGAGCTGTTCCCAAACCAAGCTGTGACGCATCCCGAACAGGGGGACCTCACTCCCCCTACACCCCATCCGCACCCACCACTGTCCCCTCGTACCCGCCCCCACAAAACAGTCCGACATAACAGACCACACCAACTGTTACCCACTGCATCCCACACACCCCAGTCTCAAGCATGTTAGTTTAGAGATACATCATGGAAACAGGCCCTTTGGCCAACCGAATCCACGCCGACCATCGATCACCTGTTCACTCGCGTCTACTCTCTGCGCACTGGGAGCCATTTACAGAGGCTAATTAACATGCAAACCTGCATGGCTTCAGGATTTGGGGGGATACCAGAGCACCCGGAGGAAACCCAAGTGGTCACCTCGTGGATGGCATGTAAGGAGGGGCAGTAAATGCCATCGGCAAGATGGTGGTGAGCCCTGCCAGTGGTGCCCGCGTCATGCGACTGAATTTTGAAACATTAAAGATGGGGTGCAAGTAACACAGGTTTGGGGTGGGGAATGGTTTTAGTTTCAGTTTCAGTCTTAGTTTATTCTCACGTGTAACGAGGTACAGTGAAAAGCTTTTGTTGCGTGCTAACCGGCCAGCGGAAAGACAATACATGATTACAATCGAGCCAGCCACAGTGTACAGATACATGATTAGTGATCATTGTTAAAGTAAGAAATCTTGCTGTGGGAGCCGAGATTTAAAAGTGTGGAGCGATTGCAATCTGTGATTGTAGTTCTGCTTCCGTGGCACGCACACAAATAGTCGCCTGGGTTGGGCACCATCCTGGAAGCACCACTCGTAGTTTGGGATGGGGAATACTCTGACCAGCAGTTTAGGATGGGGAATATTTTGACCAGCAGTTCCTTTTTATCCGTGTTGCAGGAATCCAGGGTCTCTGCCCGGAACAGTGCGCCAGATCACTGCCGGACCTCCAGGTACGGCTGCTGCCAGGATGAGACCACGTCGGCCCTGGGACCGGAAGACGAGGGGTGCAGGGAGCAGCTCTCCCACTGTAAGTGGATCTCTTGCCCTCCCCCTGACAGTGCTCTGACAGTGGGCAGGCGGTGAGACAGTCTGGACACTGGGCTCGAGCCCAGGCTGACCCTCACCCTGACTGTCTGCACAGGACCAGGCCAGTCCACCACCTTGGAGAGCACCTCAATGTGGCCAAAATAGCGCAAAGTGCCAGAGCAACACTTGGCAACTTGAGAACAGGTGATGAGGACATGAGAGGTGGCGGAGGGACTTGGACAGTTTAATTTAAAGATACACCGCAGAAACAGGCCCTTCGGCCCACTGAGTCCGCACCGGCCAGCGATCCCCGCACATTAACACTATCCTGCACTAGGGACAATTTTATTTATACCAAGCCAATTAACCTACAAACCTCTAGGTCTTTGGAGTGTGGGAGAGAAGTGAAGATCTTGGAGAAAACCCGCGCCTGTCACGGGGAGAACGTACAAACTCCGTACAGACAGCGCCCGTGGTCAGGATCGAACCCGGGTCTCTGGTGCTGTAAGGCAGCAACTCTACCGCTGTGCCATCGTGCCTCCCTGACATGTGGGGGAGGGGGGAGGGGGGTGAGAGAGGGGTTGATGTTGTGAGGTGGAGTTTCACAACTGGCCCCGGTCTAGTGGAAACTGGAGCAGCTGCGACTAGTGGGGAACACACAGTGTGTCGGGGCAAACCTGAACGGGGGCAGTTCAGGAATCTGGTGGTGGTGGGAGGGGAGAGGGAGAGTGAGGAGTCACGGTGTGGGATGGGCAATGGATAGAGAGGGTGAAGAGGGAGGAGATGAGGTGGGGGTAGTGGGGATCAAGATGGGGCGCGGGTGGGGTCAGAGGGCGTGGGGGAAGGGGTCAGAGGGCGTGGGGGAAGGGGTCAGAGAGTGTGGGGGAAGGGGTCAGAGGGTGTGGGAAAGGGTGTGGAGATGTGTGAGGGGTCAGGGTGGGGTAAGGGGGGGTGGAGCGGTGTGGGAGGGGTCGGGGCTGTCTCAGTGTGCAGCAGGGTGAGGGTGGGAGGAGTGAGAGTGTGAGGAGAGGGGAGGGGGTGGCGGTTAAGGTGGTGGGATCCATGGGGGTCGATGGGTCTCGACCCTTTGTTGGTGCCCCTCTGACCTGTGACCTCTGACCCGCAGTGCTCCCGGCCCGGTGCCAGCTGGTGAGCGCCAATGGGCCCTGCAGTGACTGGGTGGCCCGCTGGTTCTTCGTGCCTCAGCCTGGCGCCTGCAACCGCTTCTGGTACGGGGGTTGCCACGGCAACCGCAACAACTTCCGCACGGAGGCCGACTGCATGCAGCACTGCCAGATGCCAGACGAGGGGGGGCCCCTCGACCCCCAGCGTTGGAGCCCATCCAGCGGACGGCACCAACACCCCCACACACCGCCCAGCAGGGACCCCTCCCCCGCCCCACGGGAAGCGCCCAACCACAGGTAATGTAGCCGGACCCCCCGACCCCATCCCACCGTGAATACGCCCCAGTCATCCCGGGGCCACTACCTTCCTCCAGGATCACCCCTTCCCCGAGACCACCCCTTCCCCTCCTCGACCCATCCGCACTGGTAGTGCAGTGGGTATCCCTCACCCCTCTCCCCATCAGACCCCCTTCCCCCCCACCGGCCTCAATCCCCCTCCTCCCGGACCACATGCGATCACTCCTCTCCCCCAGGACCACCATCCTGAACTTCTCCAGGTAACGACCTCTCCTCCCTCAGGCAGCCCCCTCCATCGGCCCCATCCCCCCACCTCCCCTGTCCCCCTTCTACCTGGGACCACACCCTCCCCCTGGACCAAGCCTCCTCCTCCCCCCGGCCCTCTCTCTTGCCCACCCCCTCCCTGGACCCTCCTCTCCTCCCGCAGGCTCCCCCACCCCAGGCACCGGGTGCTGATGGACGGCAGGTGGAGTTGTCCTCACTGACGTGTGGCTCTGATCGCCCCGATCACTGCTGTGTCAGAGACACCAGGCTGCGTGAACACGCGGTGGACTCCAGGAACCCAGACTCCAGGAACACTCCCCGCGTGTGACCCCTGAGGGGCTGAATGGCCTCCCTCGCTGCAGGCAGCCGTGGGGCGTTGCTGAGTGCTGGCGGCTCCACTGTTCCCCAACCCCACCGACGGTCTCCCCTCCCCATATCCCCCAACCTCACCATCCCCACTCCCTCCAGTCTCACCGTCCTGACACGCTCTCCTCTTCCAGAGTGTCCTCCCCTCCCCCAGTCTCCAGCTCTCCGAACCCCGGCCCGATTGTCCCCGGCTGCCGCCTGCTCCAGGGCCCGTGATCCCTGGTCCATCCTGGTGCGCCCCGGTTAACCGCTCTCTCTCTCCCGGCAGGTTGCAGATCGACCGGAGTGACGCGGGCACGGTGTCGGTGCGGCCGGGGGAGACGGCCCGGTTACCGTGCCGGGTCCAGGCATCGCCCCCCCCCAGCGTGGAGTGGCGTAGACACGGCCGGCCCCTGCTCTCCCTCAGGTGAACGGCCTCAACCACCACTGGCGCCCACAACGTCCCAGCCTCCATGTCCAGGAAGGAACTGCAGATGCTGGTCACACCAGCGATGGACACACAATGCTGCAGTAACAGCAGGACAGGCAGCATCTCTGGAGAGAAGGGATGGGTGACATTTTGGGTCGAGACCCTTCTTCAGACTGAGAGTCAGGGGAGAGGGAGACTAGATATGGTGTGAAAATGACTGATCGAAGCAATGAAGACCCGGGATTGGGGGGCGGGGGGGAGGAGCCCCCGACCCATCGCCCCCCATGGATCCCACCACCTTAACCGCAACCCCCTCCCCTCTCCTCACACTCTCACTCCTCCCTCACTCCTTGCTCAGCTAACATTGTACCTTCCCCTCATCCAACAGTGAACCATTCTACATTTCCTTTACTGTCTGCTTTAATCTATTGTTTTCACATCTAACCTTCCATATCTCTAGACTCCCTCTCCCATGACTCTCAGTCTGAAGAAGGGTCTCGGCCCGAAACGTCACCCATTTCTGCTCTCCAGAGATGCGGCCTGTCCCACTGAGTTACTCCAGCTTTTTGTGCCCAACGTTTATATTCAGTTCCCTGACTGATGCCAAAAGCCTTCTTTACCCCCTTGTCCACTGTGACACCACTTTCAGGGAACTATGTATTGGTGTTCCTGGATCGCTCTGCTCTACATCATCCCACAGGGCTCCACCATTCACTGTATAGGTCCTGACCTAGTTTGCCCAGATACCATCATTGTAAAGTTCCCAAAGTTGAGCATCGCTGGCTCATTGATCTCTTTCCTGGTGTGATAGGCTGCCCCATATGAGGCTCCTGCCCCTCAGCAGAGCCCTGGTGAATGTTTAGAGATACTACGTGGAAACAGGCCCTTCAGCCCACCGAGCACACACACACTATCGATCACCCGTACGTTACTTCTAAGTTATCCCGCTTTCTCACCCAATCCCTACTCAGTAGGGGCAATTTAAAGAGGACTATTGACCCACAAAGACGCACGTCTCTGGGATGTGGGAGGAAACTGGAGCACCCGGGAAAACCCACGTGGTCACAGGTAGAATGGGAAAATTCCACACAGACAACACCTGTAGTCAGGATTGAACCGGGGTTGGTGACGCTGTGAGGCAGCAGCTCTACCGCTGTGCGGCTAACTGGAGATCCAGCCCCACACGGGAGCCTTGACTGACTGGTGGATGTCTGTCTGAGCTAGACTGTCTAAAAGAAAAGTAAAAATCTACAGGACACTCGCGGGTCCTTGACCTTCGGTGCATCTTGAAGTGTGGATCTGGGTGGAGTCTAGGTTCTCCACAGGCTACAATGGCATGAGCGTTCCTGCCCTTCCTCAGATACGGAAGGTCCAGGGGGAATGGGATCTCACTGAAAGTGTGGGGCCTTGGCACTGAAGTGGGGAAGGGGAGTTTGGTTTAATTTAGAGATACAGCGCGGCCCACCAAGTCCGCGCTGACCAGCGATCCCCGCACCTTAACACTATCCTACACACTAGGGACAATTTGACATTTATACCAAGCCAATTAACCAGTACGTCTTTGGAGTGTGGGAGGAAACCGGAGATCTCAGAGAAAATCCACGCGGGTCACGGGGGGAACGTACACACTTGCGACAGACAGCACCTGTAGTCAAGATCGAACCCGGGTCCCTGCGCTGTGAGGTAGCAACTCTACCGCTGCGCCACCGTGCCGCCCTAAAGTGCCGACTTTGTTGTGAGTTGCTGCCCCTGAATTCTCCGTCTCTGTCCCCACAGGCACAGCAAGCATCAGGACGGATGGCTGGTAATCAGCCGGGTTCAGCCACAAGATGCCGGAGTGTACACGTGTCACGTGTCGGACGGACGGGATCAGGACTTGCGTCAAGTTGAGCTGAAGGTCCAAGGTAGTGTCCGCGTGCACCGGGGTCAGTGTTGGCAGCGTTGGAGCTGAGAGCAGGGACCCGCGGCACGGTGGTGGGACGGGTTGTCCCCAGGTTGTGATCACCTCATGTCCCGTCAGATAAACAGGATCAGATCAAACGTGCTGGGAGCTCAGGGCTGCCCTGGCAGACCCATCGTCTCTGCCTGCTCCTGCCCCACTGAACTCAGCTCCACATATCTCGATTCCATCCTCTACTCCCCCTTGTCCAGTCCCTTCCCACCTGCGTCCGAGACATCTCTCACCCTTCAAGTCTTCAACAGGAATCCAGTCCCTTTACACCTCCACCCCCCACCATGAAGGTCTCAAGGTCCTGCATCCCACAAAGACCCAGTCAACTTCCCTCCACTAGCACTCACTGTCTGATGGAACATTTTCACCCTCAACAACTTCTCCTTTGACTCCTCTCACCTCCTCCAGGTTAAAGGTTTAGCCATGGGCACGCGCATGAGCTATGCCAGCCTTTTGTTGACCAGTCCTTGTTTCAGGCGTACACTGGCCCAATGCCCCAACTCTTTCTCCACGATTGTGACAACAGCCTCCTTGCACACATGCAGAACTCATTGATTTCATTAACTTTACCACTATGTCCATACCTCTCCCCTTTCGTGACCTCTGTCTCCATCACAGACGAGACTATCTATCGACTGACATCTACTATAAACCTACCGACTCCCGCAGTTATCTGGACCATGATTCCTCCCACCTTGCCTCTTGCAAAATATGCTAATCTTCAAAAACCATGTGTGAAGAAGGGTCTTGATGCCACCTATCCATGTTCTCCACAGATACTGACTGACCTGCTCCATCACTTTGTCCTTTTGCATATTAACCAGCATCTGCAGTTCTTTGTTTTTACTGATGCATTAACAACTCCCCTTACAAAATAAAACAAATAGTGTACTGTAATAGCGCTCCTGATGTGGTCTCACCACTGCCCACATTAGCGTTAGGTACATCAACACTGGACCTGTACATTGACCTTTTGTGATTCATGCATTTGGACACCGGGATCCTTCTGAACCTCCGAGCTCTGTCATCTCTCACTATCTGCATTATATGATGCTCTTTAATATATTCCTGCCAAATGGACTTCCATATTTCTCACATTATACCCGCTTGTCAAATCTTTGCCCATTCACTTAATCTATCTTTATCCCTTTATAGCCTCCTCACATATTCTTCCCAGTTTATTTACCTACCTATCTACCAGCAAGTTTACAAACTAATCTTTGGTGGCTTTATCCGAGTTGTAGTTGAGGCCCTGACGTAGCTCTGATCTCTGCCTAGTCCTGACCATACCTGGACCTGACCTGACCTGACCCGGACCTGGTCTTGCCCAGGCCTGGCCTTGTCTAGATGTGTTTAGTTTAGTTTAGTTTATTGTCACATGTACCGAGTTGCAGTGAAAAGCTTTTTGTTGCATGCTAACCAGTTAGCAGAAACACAATACATGTTTACAGTCGATCCATTTACGGTGTATATAGATACATGGTACCTGACCCAGCCTGCACCTGGCTTCACATGGACCTGTCGCAGCCTGGACCTGACCTTGCTTGCATGCCCGGACCTGACCTAGCTACTCTGGACGGGACCTGGGCCATTCTTGACCTGTCCAGGTAGCACAGACACGGCTGTGAGCTGCACGGTTCTCGCTGATCCCTGCACCCTGCGGAACGCCCTCAGGACTCGTACCCCTGCACAGGGTCATTCCTTGCGTTGGATGCCACAGGTGAAGGTATCATTCCCTCAATCCCTACCCTGGGGTTCTTCTGAGGGCCAGGGTTGGTGAGGGCTGGTGCATTGCGACGGGTGGGTGCACGGACCCAGAGCCAGTCCGTCTCTCAGCCCCAGATGGTCGGAAATCTGACTACGAGGCTGCGGCGGGTTGGCCTGTCCTGTCCCGTCGTGCCCTCACCCCATCCCTCCCTCCCCTCCCGCTGCCCGACAGTTCTCTGATACTCGGGACGGGGAGAGAGGGCAAGGTGTTGATCAGCACCCCAGGTGCAGTGGACAGAGATGAAGTCTCCCGTCAATGTGCCTGACGTGCCTCCAATGTGCACACCAGTAGTGTGCCTGAAATCCAAGAGAGTCAGGGTGGACGTTAGTGGAGTGGCTATCACTAAGGAGAAGGTGGTTGGGAAGCTGAAAGGGCTGAAGGAGGATGTCACCTGGACTGCACCCTAGGGTTCTGAAAAAGGTGGCTTTAGAGAATAGATATTTCAAGAAATACTCGAGTCAGGAGTGGTTCCAGACGATTGGCAAATTGCCAATATTACCATGCTGTACAAGAAGGAAGCAGAACAGAGTAGTGGGAACATTAGGCTGGTTAGTCTGACTTTGGTGGTTGGTAAGATTTTAGAGTCCATTATAAAGGATGAGGTTACGGAGTACTTAGAAGTTCATGATAAAATAGGCCAAAGTCAGCATGGTTTTGTGAAGGGGAGATCTTACCTGACGAATCTGCTGGAATTCTTTGAAGTAGTAAATGGGGAGAGAATCCAGAAATCAGAGGTGCAAAGAACTTGGGAGTGCTGGTGCAGGATTCCCAAAAAGTTAATCTGCGATCGAATCGGTAGTAAAGAAGGCAACCGCAAAGCTAGCATATATTTCAAGAGGGCTAGAATACAAAAACAGGGATGGCTGGTGATCAGCCGGGTTCAGCCACAAGATGCCGGAGAGTACACGTGTCACGTGTCGGATGGACGGATGGGATCAGGACTTGCGTCAAGTTGAGCTGAAGGTCCAAGGTAGCGTCCGCGTGCTCCGGGGTCAGAGTTGGCAGCAATGGAGCTGAGAGCAGGGACCCGCGGCACGGTGGTGGCCTCTGAATTAAAGGACCTTCCTTTAGGAAGGAGATGAGGGAGAATTTCTTTAGTCAGAGGGTGGTGAATTTGTGGAATTCTTTGCCACAGACGGCTGTGGAGGCCAAGTCAATGGATATTTTTAAGGCGGAGATAGATTCTTGATTAGTACGGGTGTCAGAGGTGATGGAAAGAAGGCAGGAGAATGGGGTTAGGAGGGAGAGATAGATCAGCCATGATTGAATGGCGGAATAGACTTGATGGGCCGAATGGCCTAATTCTGCTCCTACCATTTATGACCTTTTGACCTTCCCCCTGCATCGAACGAGCGGGGAGAGGGAGGGAGGGAGGCAGGGTGGGAGGGGAGATGATCTGGGCTTTGTGGGGAACTAACGCTGCCTTTCCCCCGTCAGGAGCGCTGAGGATCACCACCCCCCCGCGGGACGTGCGCGTTGCTCTCGGAGGGCGTGCCGAGCTGCCCTGTGCGGTGTCCGACCCGCAGGCTCACGTCCGCTGGACAAGGCAAGTGGTGGCGGGGGGGGGGGACGACCTGCGACCTCACCCGGGGAGGGGGAGGGGGGGTTGTAGCACCGCCCTGGGGCCAGGCTCCGAGACCTCCCCTATCACCCAGCTCTGACAGTCACACAGAGTGTAAACAGGCCCTTCAGCCCTGCACCGACCAACATATCCCAGCTACACTAGTCCCACCTGCCTGCGCTTGATCCATATCCCTCCAAACCTGTCCTATCCATGTACCTGTCTGCTGCTTAGTCGTTGGGATAGTCCCAGCCTCAACTACCTCCTCTGGCAGCTCGTTCCATACACCCACCACCCTTGTGTGAAAAGTTACCCCTCAAATCCCTATTAAACCCCCCCCCCCTCCCGCCCCCCTCACCTGTCCTGGAGAGAAGTCACCAGGCTGGCTCCGGAAGAGTTGGAACGATGTGGTCAGAGCCTCGCTGAAGAGGGACCCCCTGACCTCTGCCCGGGACATGGACCATCTGATGGAGAACGTGGGCCGAGGCATCAGATATCCTGCAGTGATGGCAGGGAGGAGTGGGAGCGGGGGGGAGAGATGAGTGGAGTCTACCCTTGTCCACCCCCCGCAGTTGTCCGGATGAGGGCAGCTGCAGTGACGGCCAAGAGGCTCGACACCACCCCGGGGAAAGCAGCCACTTGCTGATCCCCGCTCCCCTCCCTGAGCTTCCATTCACTGTACCCCAGAGGTTGCAGTGTTCACCGTCTACGATACGTTGCCCAGGCTACTCCGACAGCACCTCCCAAAACCAGACACTCCCACCGAGAAGGCCACGATTAGCAGATGCGGGGAAGCACCAGGTTCACCCCCCCCCAGTCGCACACCATCCTCATCTTGCCACCCCTTCGTGGTCACTGGCTGGAAGGCGTTGCCAGCGGGAGCATCAGGACCGGCCCACAGCGGTTCTCCGGGCATCATCTCCAGCGTACCTGGGGGCTGGACACTAGATTCTGTGATGCCCAGACCTCCCAGACAACTTCAGCCAGCATTAAAGCTGGTCCTCAGTGTGGGTACAGTTTGCTCATTTATTTCATCCCAGGAGAAATGGTACAACCAAATGTTGCAGCACCACCGCTCAGTCTGAAGAAGGGTCTCGACCCGAAACGTTGCGTATTCCTTGTCTCCAGAGATGCTGCCTGTCCCGCTGAGTTACTCCAGCATTTTGTGTCTATTTTTTGTGTAACCCAGCATCTGCAGTTCCTTCCTACAAGCACTGCTGAGTAGGTTTGCCTTGCCTTTAATGCAGGAATGGCGTCCCGCTGAGAGTGGACACAGAGAGCGCCGTCGTCTCCCTGGACGGCACCTTGACTTTGCGTAACGTGCAGCTGGCGGACTCGGGGACGTACACCTGCAACGCCTACAGCGGTTCACGAGCAGTCAGTGCCAGCGCCGACCTGACGGTGACATGTGAGTAAGATCAGAGCCCACCCGTCCCCAGTGCCCACCTTCCCTGTAGCAGTGGTGGTGTAACCCCTGCTGCCCCCTCGCCATCCAGCTACAGCTGGCACCGCGGATGAGGGAGGTGCCGGCTCTGGTCTCTGGACACGGCTTCCAATCTCCAGCTGGCCTTGTGTTGAGGAGCAGCCCCTGTTCCAGCCAGCCCTGCCTGTAAAAGCCTGCACTGTCAGTGGGCACATCCTGTCGCGATAAACCATCCAGCAATCCGACCAAACACAAATGGGGTTGTTGAGCAAGCACTTACCCAGGGTTCCTGCCATTGACACCTGCTGCTTCCCTGCATCTGCTAATCGTGGCCTTCTCGGTGGGAGTGTCTGGTTTTGGGAGGTGCTGTCGGAGTGGAATAAAGCCACACATGAGCTCGAAACCTCAGCCAGGGCCCGTTAGTCGAGCTCAATCCTCTCCAAGAAAACATGTTGGAGCAAAGCAACTAACTATGGAGGAGCTCAACATGTCAAGCAGGATCTGTGGCGATGAAAGGAATCATTGACATTTCAGGTGGGGACTCTGTATCAGGCCTGAGCAACGCCTCGACCCAATACACGGACTCTCCATCCACTGCCCGACCCACCGCGTTCCTTCAGCTGTTTGTATTTTGCCCCAAGATTCCTGCACAGACAAGTCTATAGGGTCACCTCTTCAGTACATTTGCATGTTTGACATAACCTGTAACTGGAAAAAATAACAAGGCAACGGGTTTCCTATTTTGAAAAATCAATAAAACTGCAAATGTTGAGAATCTGCAATAAAAACTTGCCCGTTGGTGTAGGTGAGCGGTAGAATCTGGGTGGGGAAGATAGAAATCTGGGAGAATGGAGAGGGATTAAAGTAAACATGTGCTTGGTAGCTGGCACGGACTTGGTGGGCTGAAGGGCCTGTTACCCTGCTGCGCGACTGACTCTCTGAAATACATTCTTGGTTTAGCGAGGGCTTGGTTGGAAATGTTCTTTTTGGAGATTCCTGCCACATCCCACCCCAACACTGCCATCCATCGTTCCCATGTCACCGAGCTCTCCGCCAGCCGAGGAAACGAAAGGGGATGCTCGGCGTTGCTGCATTGAAAGTATTTTTCACCTGATGTTCTTTCAGCCACAGAGACAGTGATGCACTCCGCAGCTCCTGACCCGCTGTGTGTGGACCTGCCGGAGCTGGCAAACTGTGACCTGATAATAAAGGCCAACCTGTGCTCCAACCAGTACCACGCCAGCTTCTGCTGTGCAAGCTGCTCCAGACACCAGACTGGCGACGGCCCGCTGCAGCAGGGATAACAGGGCTGCTCGCAGGTGATGGGTAAAGCTCTTGCTTGCTGTGGTGATTGATCCATGTTCTCAGGCAGTACACTACCTGGTGTTAGCACAGAATGGTAAACCATACAACCGGTCAGCAGTGACCCCAACTTTCTTAAAATTATATTCTTTCTCCATTAAATCTGGAATGAATATTTCATTCATAATGAAGGAGAACCTTTATACAATATTCCCTTCAGCACTGCTCCCTTGTGTCCTGGCTGTAGGTGGGGCAGGAGTAAACTGAGCTTAAGAGGGAGATGAAAAGATTCACAAGGATGTTACCAGGATTGCAGGGCTTGAGTTATAAGTAGAGAAGGAATAGGTTGGGATGGGAGTTTGGAGCAAAGGAGGCTGAGGGGTGATTTTATAGTGATTTATAAAATCTTGGAGGGCACCAATAAGGACAATGGCCACAGTTTTTTTCCCCACAGTAGGGGATCTAAAACTAGAGGGCAAAGATTTAACAGGGGCTTGAGGGCAGTTATTTTGCACAGAGGGTGGTGGGTTTATGGAATGAGCTGCCAGAGGAAGAGACAGAGGTGAGCTTTGTACATTGTTTAAAGTCCATTTGGACGGGCATATCGATTAGAAAGCGAGAGAGATGGGCCAAACACAAGCAAATGGGACTAGCTGAGAAGGGCATCTTGATCGCCATGCACAAGTTGGGGGCAAAGGGCCCGTTTCTGTGCGCCTTGACTCTGTGATCCTAGATTCCTAAGCAGCAGCTTTTCCTTTCCGAGACTGCAGCTTTGCAGAGGTCTGGAGTCACTGCACTGCCTCCTAGTGGATGCCATAGTAAGATCCTGCAGGCTAACTCAGCTCTTTTCATTTGAGCAGATTCTGGACCTAAACTGACAGCAAGGGTTTCCCCATCACTGAGCTGAGACGCTAACACTGTGTCCATGGTGTCTCCTGAAAGAGCCTGCAGCCACGATCGAATCAAAAGCTGCAACATCACAGCAAATCCAAGTGTTCTCTGTGGTTCATGAAATGATGATGTGGGAGATTTTTCACTTTCATCAGTAATCCATTCTCAGCATATAGTTTTTAAAAAAATCTTTGTACAGGTTTACTCTCCTTCCAGACCCTTGTATGATATACACCATTGTAGAGTATTGCCTGTTAACAATTTCTTCCTGCACATTTTAACATTGACTGCTGTATTCTCGCCTGCTTTTGTTATTTGTGTCACTGGTTAATTTCTTGCTGTAAACTCACCACTTCTCAGCTTTGTGTATCTTGTCCTGAATTGCAGGTTGCTTGGAACAGCTCTCCATCACTCACCTCTTCAGCATAGTTGTTTCATGCAACTGATGGAGCCACAATATCATTTATAATATCAGGCCTGGGCCCCTAATCAAACTGGGTTAAAGAGGGCCACGTGTCTCATCTCCAGCACTGACATTGTTCCCTGTGGTCCCAGAGGGTTGAGGGATGCAGGTATCACTGCTATGGCCACTTGTTTGTGAGCTCTAGAAGTGAAGAGCACTTATAAACAAATGCAGCTCACTACAGCCCTTGCAATGAAAATGTGTGTGGAATTCAGATCCAGAGGTGATATTGGAACAGCAATTTATTTTTCAGCCACTGAGGCTCTGTTCTACCTGGAGCCAGGTGATATATTAACCAGTAACTCACTTGCCTCCTCCCTGAAGACTAATGCATTCATTTAATACCTGGAAGTTGCTGTCACACCCTGCCCATTGTTGTGGTGGCTACAAATGTAAACAGCATCTCAGTTGTGGGCTTGCTTTGGGGTTAATACATTTCTGGAATGGTCTTTCTGCTTTTGTATTCTATCTGTCTGCTAATAAAGACAATTATCTGTAGGCTAATGAAACAGGTTCAGGTAACTGTTCTATGACTCCTTCATATACTGTATAAAACAGGCCTTATGCATTTCCCGTACTTTATTGGCCCTCTTGAGTGCGTCCAATCAGTTCCCTTGATTGAATTCTATTTGCCATTTTTCTGTTCACCCCGGTTTTGGTATCATTAGCAAACTTCTACATTTTGATTCCGGCATCTGTCCAAAAACAACATCTACCATGACAAACAAGAGTCTTGTTACCTAGTCCTGAGGCAGGCCAGTATTTCCCCAAACCATTCTACCATTGAACCGAGTTGCATCCCAAATGCCTTGTGATATCCATGTGGCAACACTAATAGATAGTGTGGTAAAGCAGATTGGTATGCTTGGCTTCATTTGTCTGAGTACATCGGGAAGTCATGTTGTAGCTTTTTAGGTCTTTTGGTTAGGTCACATTTGGAGGATTGTGTGCAGTTCTTTGCTCCATTACAGGAATGACGTGGCGCCTTTGGAGAGGGTGCAGAAGAAGTTTGCCAGCATCATGCCTGGATTAGGGGGTATTAACTACAAGGAGAAGTCAAGTCATTGGGTATTTTTAAAGCGGAGATTGACAGGTTCTTGATTAGTAAGGGTGTCAAAGGTTATGGGGAGAAGGCAGGAGAATGGGGATGACAGGGAAAGATAGATCAGCCATGATTGTGGCTGTGGAATGAGAAGGCTGTGGAGGCCAAGTCAGTGGATATTTTTAAGGCAGAGATAGATACCTGATTAGTACAGGTGTCAGGGAATATGGGAAGAAGGCAGGAGAATGGGGATAGGAGGCAGAGATAGATCAGCCATGATTGAATGGCAGAGTAGACTTGATGGGCCAAATGGCCTAATTCTACTCCTATCACTTATGACCTTAGGTCAGATACATTTTGATTGTCTTTACTGAGTGTTCGAGGCTAAGAGGAGACCTGATAGAAGTATATAAAATTGAGAGGCACAGATATGGTAGACAATCAGAACCTTTTTCCACAGGTTGAAAGACTAGAGGGATTAGTAAAGGTGATTGGGGCAAAGTTTAAAAGGAGATGTGCAAGACAATGTTTATATTAGTTGCCTGGAACACACTGGGTGGTGGTGAAGGCAGATACGAGAATGATGTTAAAGAGACTTTTAGATAGGCACATGGAAATGCAGGGAATGGAGGTATATGGATCATGTATAGACAGAGGAGATTAGTTTATCTTGGCATTATGGAACAAAGGGCCTGATCCTGTGCTGTACTGTTCAATGTTCTAAAACTAATTTCTGCCATAATCTTTCTCTGGACAGGATAGAGCAGGTCGTCGGAGCAACGCAGCTGTTAGAGCTGTAGCCTGGCAGGTCCAGAGGCATGCGTTTACTCCTGACCGCTGCTGCTGTCTGTGCGGAGTTTGCATGCTCTCCCCGTGGTCCTCCATCCTAAAGACGAGCTGGTTGATAGGTTAACTGGTCACAGTAAATTACCCTGAGAGTGTTGGCGAGTGTTAGAACCGGGGGGTGAGGGTGAGGCTTGATGTCGGCCCAATCTCAGTAGTCTGAAAGGCTGATTTCCATGCTGTATGTCTACGATCTTTTCTAGTCATTTGTTGTATACTCAGCCGCACTGATAAGGCCATCAGTTATTGCTGAGCTGTCAGCCTTTGAACTACCAAAGTCCTTCTGAAGGTAATCAGACTACACAGTCATGGCTCATGTAGGAAATTACCAACAAAGCCTGGCCTGACCCTTGGAGATGAGTCATGCACTTCAGCAGCATGGGCTTTCTATGGGCTAAATAAAAGTTTATATAATAAAACTGTCACATTTAATGACACTGACTGGATGACTTTTTTTTGCTGTAGGTCCCCTCCTCTTGCAGTGACATGCAAAGGTGTACTCCAGAACATGAATAAGAGGTGCTGCAAGTAACTTTTGATAATTCATGCCACAGTCAAAGGTGATCTGCGTTCTCCTCAATGTACAAGCAGTGATATCTATTTCTTAAATATTCAAGAAGCTTGTATGTATTTTTTTAAGAGATACTTTTTGTAAATTTAGAATTAAACGTTGATGCAATCTTTAATCAGGTGATTTAGAGTGTACAATTTTCAAGGAAGGGAGGTTTAGTTCCTTCCAAAGAGATATTTTGATATTTATCTGCATTCGGAATTTGTGACGGAAGGTGGTATTTTTACAAGCAGAACGTTGAGATGTTGGAGACACTCACTGAACTAACATTGTTGACTGGACCCAACTGTTTTGAGCACTGCCACTCCTCCTCTGCACACAAGGATCATATTTTATATACAAGATGTTCATGTCAAATTATATTGTGTACTGTTTTTAACATTTCCACGAATGACAATTAAAACAACTTATTTTGAAACAATACTTTTCTTTGTATTTTAGACAATGACAAAATACGATATATTTTATTGTTCTCTGGACTTTAACATGTTGGCATGTTGTGTGTCATTATGTGTAACACCCTGCCATGGTGTGTCATTTAAAACTGCACTTATGTTCTCTCAACACTGCAAAATGAACCTCTCTGTGACCAGTTAAAAGATCTACTCAATGACCATTTCTTCTCAGAACACGTCCAGCTAATTGCCCAAATCTTCTTGTACAGCTTTTTAGCCTTAAAAAAAATAATTGATATTTAGTTATATATTTGCAGTTTGAGTTAAAATGTGTGTATTGATCTGGGAGTTGTGGGCTCTGTGACAAGTGCATATCAATATGATTTGGTTTGGGGATGGGTTCAGGAAAATATTGCTGAGTAACTGGAATCGGTCATCCACAACTCTTCCCCACAACCGAAGTAATAATAACAACAGGCAGTCAAACGATTTCAAATCATCCAAGGCACTTTTCAAATATGGTTACTCTTCCAACCATTTATTTGTTAAAGATTATAAATCTCCAGTATAAATTTATTTTTATTACAAGTGATTGTAAGGCTCGTGCAAGTCAAAATTAAAACAAAACTAGAAAGCATATCTGCAGAATTTTCAACTGAGGTGTAAAGTAATTAACTCAGAAGAACTGACTCATTTCGCCACAATAGGAGATTGGTCAGCGTACCACAAGGGACCAACAAGGAGCCTGCTCAACAGTATTGTGCAAATCTTTTTTATACCATTACGGCAATCGGACCTGGCTGGCCTCTTAAAAATCTATTCAAGGCAGTAAGGGAACAAGAAAATTGTCATCAACACAAAACAAAGTCTTGCTGAACAGAATACAAGATTGAACATGGTTAAATGTTTACCATAGCAATACTGCTCCATACTAATGATTTATAACAGGTCATCTGTTCAAGCAAGTGTGCTACCCACAACAAAGAGGCCGCTGCAAACATCAGTTTAAAAGATGGAATACATGAATTACTTACATTAGCATCAGCAATAAACCAGACTCTCTATATGTACATTTCGTACAACCTTTCGGTGTTTTACCTTTGGCAAGATTACTTACAGCTCAATTTCCATACTATTAAAATATATATACTAACGCATAAAAATAAAGATTTTGGCATCAATGTATTCAAATTGGAAGCTCCAACACAAGAATTGCAGCATCTTCCTGCAGTCCCACCACAGAATACCCACAATTATAGGTAGAAAGAGTTTAGAAACCAACAGCTGATCCCTACATGTACCACAACATAAACTGTTTTTTTCCAAGGCAGATAATGGACATGCTCCTTTGATTCAACAACTTAGCCATATGGTTGAGTCCAACTTTTCACCCTGTTTATAATGGTTCTCAGGGACTGCTGAAGCAGTTCTTCATGCCCATTATCAACACTGAATGCTTTCCACACACAATCGCCCGACAAAGGAAACCAGAGACTTTGCTCAAAGTTCAATCTCAAAAGTCTTCTGTAAATCTCTGGAAAACGGATTAGTCGGAGAAGGGGTGGCCCGCTGCTTTGACTTGAACTCCAGCGCGTTCCATTGAGCTTCAAATGCATCCTCGGGATTGCCCGCAGCCATTTCACTGCTTTTGTTTTCCAATGTCCACTTGCTACTTTCTGCTTCATTGAAAACTGCTGAACCGTTTATTTGCTTGCGGGTAATCTGCTCGGCGGGTTTAAAGTAGGGGCTGGGGCTGGCGGCGATTCCCACAATGTTCTGACCCTGCTGTGCGTGGGTGACCTGAGGTTGGCCTGCTGTGCCAAAGACGTTAGCGACCATCTGCGAAGGGGTTATTCCCACCACGGGAAGACTTGGAGCTTGGAATGGAATGCCATTGATGGCCTGCAGCAAGTAAGGCTGAGTGGGGACAAAAGCAGGCTGCATGGGTGGAACCACGCTGACCAAGGCTGGCTGAGGGGTGACGAACACGCCGCTCTGGAAGGGTGGTGCAACCGTGGGCTGGGGTGACGGGTGCACCCGAACGCTCTTGGACACCTCCGCGAGCCAGCGGTCAGCTTCCGACGGTGTGCGCTGGTGACCCGGCTGAAACTGGGTGGTCACAGCGGGAGGGCTGCCCCAATCATTGCCTGCTTCAAACAAGAGGGAAGAGTAAAAACAAAACCAACCTCAATCTCAATCAAATCAAAGTGCAGATTGTGGGGAGAAAGCAATTGATTCTTAGCTAAAAGGTTGCATCCCAGTACTTGCATTATTACAGAGAGGCTAAAACTACATTCTCAGCGTTTCTCACCACTTAAAGTACTCTGCTTTTTTTGTTTTTGGACCTCTCATTGTTCCAACATTATATTCCATCTGTCGTGCCCTATTCACATCCCTCTGAATCCTCTTCACGTCCTCTTCCCTATCCACAGTCCCACGTGGTTTAGATTCATCGGCAAATGTGGAATGTAAATGGCTCTCATCTGTAATGTATTTTGAACAGCTGGAACCACACACCAGTCCTTGCAGTGCACCAGCTGTCTGCCAGCCTCAAAGCCTCCATTTATTCCCCCTCTCTGCTGCCAACCCATAAACTATTCTTAACCCATATATTATCCCACGTTTCACCTGCCCTAACCTGTTGACCACATTCTTGTAGAAAGCTTTCTGAAACTTCATCTCTTCTATTCACCACATCCTCAAAGAACTTCAGTGGATAAGTTAAATCTGATTTTCCTCACA
Organism: Malacoraja senta; assembly: GCA_038087875.1. Classification (NCBI taxonomy): domain Eukaryota; kingdom Metazoa; phylum Chordata; class Chondrichthyes; order Rajiformes; family Rajidae; genus Malacoraja; species Malacoraja senta. The sequence goes on along the minus strand of CM075978.1, from coordinate 56,759,444 downwards.
ATAAATCAAAAGGGATGCTGATGAATCCTATTATTCCTGTCTGGGTGATCCCTTGTTGCACCCTGTATTAAACAGAGGAGTACAGCACAGGAACAGGCCCTTCAGCTCACCATGTCTGTGCTAACCATGATACCACCTGGTGTACATCCCTCCATCCGGTTAGTTCATATAGGTTCCAGCAATATCCCTAATGATACCAAAGATCAGACCAACTTTCTGCTGCATTTGTAACACAGAAAGCCATCTCAAGATGCTTCAAAGGAGTAGTTCACACACAGCAAGAGAAGGTGAGCAAAAACTTAGTTGGGGATGGACAAGGGGAGAAAGCGAGAGGGTAGAACAACATTGAGTGAGAATTCCTGAACCTAGTACTTGGATATCTGAAAGTGTGCTCAACTACTCATGGAACAGAAAGCTGCACAGAAGGCCATGGTTGGGACAATGCAGAGATCTTGATGGGTTGTAATGTTAGAGGAGGTTACAGATTCGAAGGACCAAAGCCACGGAGAGGTTTTGAACACAAGGTAGGGATTTTAAAAGCTCTTAGATTTATAGCACTTTTAATTACAGTAAACAGCCTAAGAGTTATAACAACAGTTTTTCAAATTATGATCAATACAAACATATCTAAGACGCAGGGTTTTAAAAGAAGCATTGTAAAGGTAAAGCATAGAACCTTGCAGAAGAAAGTCCAGAGGTGAAAGCTTGGCTATGTGACACAGAGATGAGTGAGATGAGACTGTTGAGACCCAGAGGCTTGTGGAACACACCTGGATACAGATACCGGCAGCAATAAGGTCAGGATTAGACCAGGGAATGGTTCAGCAGGGTGAACAGGATTCGGTTCAAATTAAAATACAAGTGGTATTTTGGATCAGTAAACTTAGAAACATAGAAAATAGGTGCAGGAGGAGGCCATTCGGCCCTTCGAGCCAGCACCGCCATTCATTGTGATCATGGCTGATCGTCCCCAATCAATAACCCGTGCCTGCCTTCTCCCCATATCCATTGATTCCACTAGCCCCTAGAGCTCTATCTAACTCTCTCTTAAACCCATCCAGTGATTTGGCCTCCACTGCCCTCTGGGGCAGGGAATTCCACAAATTCACAACTCTCTGGGTGAAAAAGTTTTTTCTCACCTCAGTCTTAAATGGCCTCCCTTTTATTCTAAGACTGTGGCCCCTGGTTCTGGACTAGCCTAACATTGAGAACATTTTTCCTGCATCTAGATTGTCCAGTCCTTTTATAATTTTATATGTTTCTATAAGATCCCCCCTCGTCCTTCTAAACTCCAGTGAATACAAGCCTAGTCTTTTCAATCTTTCCTCATATGACAGTCCCGCCATCCCAGGGATCAATCTCGTGAACCTACGCTGCACTGCCTTAATCACAAGGATGTCCTTCCTCAAATTAGGAGACCAAAACAGTACACAATACTCCAGATGTGGTCTGACACGAGCCCTATACAACTGCAGAAGAACCCCTCCCCTTATTTGATTACACTTTTCACCTTCCTTTTCTTATCAGATTCCTGGAACTGCAACCTTTTATCTCCACTTATCACCTCCCAGCCTCTGTCACTGCCTCCACCCTTCCCTCCCTCACCTGAAACCTTACATAGTGTGAAAGATGGAAAAGGCCAGGACAGTATTAAAGTTGAGAAGGCAAACACGGGCAATGTTGTTTGTCCCAGTAGCAGGTAGATGAGTGGTTGGAGTTCAGCAATTTTGTCAAGGTGGGTGGGCAGACTCTGCGATAGAACATGCCAACTGTATCTCAACATCAAACAGAACAAGGCTGAAAATGGACCGTCTGGATTTCAGATGCTGGGACAGTGGAGCTTGCAGCAGCTACCAAACATAAAAGCTCCAGAGATCCCAACATTTAGTTGGAGGAATCAGAAAAATCAGATAACATGGTATCCCCTCCTTCTCCCCTCCATCCAGCCATATCCTTCCCTCTGCCTTTACATTTAATTCCTCTACTTATCTCTTTATCTGACACCTTTTTGTCTCCATTCACCTCTAGCCTTTGTCACCGTCTCCACTCATCTGCCAATCACTCCTTCCCCTGCATACCACCTGCGAGGCTTTGTCCCGCCCCCACATCCTTTACAGTCTCCTCCCCTCTCCTACAATGTCAAAATCAGTGAGACCAAGACTAGGCGGTCACTTTGCCGAGCATCTGGGCTGTATCCATCGTGGCTGCCTGGAGCTTCCAGTTGCATGTCATTTTAACTCCCATTCCCACGCCAACTCTGTCTTTGGCCTCCTCCACTGTCAGGATGTGCCAAATGCAAACCAGAGGGACAGCACCTCTATTCTGTCTTGGTAGTCTTCAACCCTAAGGCATGAACACTGAAATCTCCAATTTCAGGTAACCTGCACAATCTCTTTCTCTCTCCTCCAATCTACCCTGGTCCTCTCACGCACATGCCTCTTCCCATAATAACGCTCCTCGCCCTCCACCTAACCTGTTTCTTTCTCCTCCCCCATTACCCCATCTGCCCCTCCCCACCAGTTCACCTCTCCCCTCCCTGTTGTTCCGACCTGCATCACCCCTCCCCTTATATGATCACACTTTTCACCTTCCTTTTCTCATCAGATTCCAGGATCTGCAACCTTTTATCTCCACTTATCACCTCCCAGCCTCTGTCACTGCCTCCACCCTTCCCTCCCTCACCTGACACCATCAGTCAATGAACCCCTCCTCACTCAATGGGCTGAAGTGCCTGTGTCTGTGCTGCACGACTCTGAGGCACAGCGGGCTAGGGTGGGGTTCACGGCAACAAGTAAATGGAGACTGCAGGAATTATTAGCAAAGATTATTGAGGAAGATTTATTTGCATTGATAGAAGATAGCATTCGATTTCCAATTCAGGATCAACGTGGAGATTGCGAGCAAGCTGGGTGGAGCTTTGACAGTGGCAAAGAATGATGGGTGGTGTAAATGAATCCTTGATATTTAAGGTAAAGAGCAAACCATCGGTGGTAGTATGTTTAAGCTATATTATCAGAGCACACCGACTTTGAAATAACAAACAAGCATTTAAGTTTTGCACTTGACCCTTACGATTATTTTAGATTCTATGTTGAATACTGGTTGCAGACGCCCAGATTAATGATAATTAGTTTGCTTTCTTCCATCTCCTGCCTTATCCATACCTGGTGCGCATAAACTTACCTGTAGCAACTGTAGTCGCCGCACTGGTTGGTGCAGGGACCTGGGACCAAGGGTTGGTGTCACGCATCGGCATGACTGTGGGAGAGATGGCCGGTGCTGCTACAGGTGCCGGGAAGGTGGAGGATGCCCCATTGACGACTAGAGGGGGGGGAAAAAAATGGTTACATTTCCATTGCCACAAGCTGAATGTTTTTGGCAAAATTCGTTCATTTCCAATATGGAATCAAATCAGTGATTCACCTTGGGAAGCCACCACACCCACAATAGGTTTGGTCATTGGTGCAGAAGAGAACGGGTCCTCCACTTGTCCACTGAATGCATGTGTTATCTGGGAGCACAGGGAACTTATACTGTCGATGTCCGTCCCAGAGTCACCTTCAACTTCAGGCACTGAAGGAAAATGTAGAAACAATTTTTAAAAATCTCTCATAAGTCAGGTTTGATCAAAATCAGGTTTGATTGAACATAGAACAGTACAGCACAGGAAAACCCCTTTGGCCCATAATATCTGTCAAGTTAAATTAAGCATCTCTGACGGCATGTGATCCATTTCTGAGTACCTATCTAAAAGCCTCTTAAACACAATCATCATGGTTACAATTTTCTTCCCAGGGTAGGAGAGTCTAAAACTAGTGAACATGGACCAAATGTGATAGAGGGAAGATTTAAAAGAGACCTGAGGGGCAGCTTTTTCACAAAGAGGTTGGTAGGTACATGGAACAGGCTGCTAGAGGTCCAGGTGGGTACAATTATAATGTTTAAAATACATTTGGACAGGTAAATGGGTAGGAAAGGTGGAGAAGGAAATGGCCTAACACAGGCAAACAGGTCCAGTAACCAATAGGCACCTTGGTCAGCATGGATGAGTTAGGCCAAAAGGCATTTTTGCTTACTATATAACTCTCTTAGTCTCTTGCAGCTGCGGCTGGAGAATCTTATTTCATTTAAAATTTAATAAAATTAAATAAAATTTAAAATTTTTAATTCAAAAAAATTTAGAGATACAGCGCGGAAATTTGGCTCACCGAGTCCGCGCCGACCAGCGATCCTCCCACATTAACACTATCCTACACACACTAGGGACAATTTACATTTATACCAAGCCAATTAGCCTACAAACCTGTACGTCTTTGCAGTGTGGGAGGAAACTGTAGATAACGGAGAAAACCCACTCGGTCACGGAGAGAACATACAATCTCCTTACAGACAGCACCAGTGGTCGGGATCAAACCCGGGTTTCTGGCGCTGTAAGGCAGTAACTCTACCGCTGTGCCACCGTGCTGCCAGTAGATCATGTGCAGACAGATTCTCCTTTAAAATGTATATTTATTGGAGGCCAAATAGAACAAGTAACAAACGATTTAGACATAAAAAAACATAGAAAAATAGGTGCAGGAGTAGGCCTTTCGGCCCTTCGAGCCAGCACTGCCATTCAATATGATCATGGCTGATCATCTAAAATCAGTACCCTGTTCTGACTTTTTCCCCATATCCCTTGATTTCTTTAGCCCCAAGAGCTAAATCTAACTCTCTCTTGAAAACATCCAGTGAATTGATCTCCGCTGCCTTCTGTGGCAGAGAATTCCACAGATTCACAACTTTCTGGGTGAAAAAGTGTTTCCCCATCTCAGTCCTAAATGGCCTACCCCATATTCTTAAACTGTGGCCCCTGGTTCTGGACTACCCCCAACATTTGTAACATGTTTCCTGCATCTAGCCTGTCCAATCCTTTAAGAATTTTACATGTTTCTATAAGATCCCCTCTTACCCTTTTAAATTCCAGTGAATACAAGCCCAGTCGACCCATTCTTTCATCATATGTCAGTCCCATCATCCTATGAATTAACCTGGTGAACCTACGCTGCATTCCCTCAATAGCAATAATGTCCTTCCTCAAATTAGGAGACCAGAATTGCACACAATACTCCAGGTGCGGTCTCACTGGTGCCTTGTACAATTGCAGTAGGACCTCCTTGCTCCTAAACTCAAATCCTCTCACAATGTAGGCCAACATGCCATTAGCTTTCTTCACTGCCTGCTGTACCTGCATGCAGCCTCATAGCATCCTCCTCACAACTCACACTGCCACCCAGTTTTGTGTCATCCGCAAACTTGGAGATGTTACATTTAATTCCTCGAATGAATCGTTAATTCCCTCATCCAGCTATTTACAATATATATTAATGATCTGGATGAGGGAATTGAATGCAACATCTCCAAGTTTGCAGATGACACGAAGCTGGGGGGCAGTGTTAGCTGTGAGGAGGATGCTAGGAGGCTGCAAGGTGACTTGGATAGGTTGGGTGAGTGGGCAAAGGCATGGCAGATGCAGCATAATGTGGATAAATGTGAGGTTATCCACTTTGGTGGCAAAAACAGGAAAGTAGACTATTATCTGAATGGTGGCCGATTAGGAAAAGGGGAGATGCAACGAGACCTGGGTGTCATGGTACACCAGTCATTGAAAGTAGGAATGCAGGTGCAGCAGGCAGTGAAGAAAGCAAATGGTATGTTAGCATTCATAGCAAAAGGATTTGAGTATAAGAGCAGGGAGGTTCTACTGCAGTTGTACTGGGTCTTGGTGAGACCACACCTGGAGTATTGCGTACAGTTTTGGTCTCCTAATCTGAGGAAAGACATTCTTGCCATAGAGGGAGTACAGAGAAGGTTCACCAGACTGATTCCTGGGATGGCAGGACTTTCATATGAGGAAAGACTGGCTAGACTCGGCTTGTACACGTTGGAATTCAGAAGACTGAGGGGGGATCTTATAGAAACTTACAAAATTCTTAAGGGGTTGGACAGGCTAGATGCAGGAAGATTATTCCCGATGTTGGGGAAGTCCAGAACTAGGGGTCACAGTTTAAGGATATGAGGGAAGACTTTTAGGACCGAGATGAAGAAATCATTTTTTACACAGAGAGTGGTGAATCTGTGTTATTCTCTGCCACAGAAGGTAGTTGAGGCCAGTTCATTGTCTATATTTAAGAGGGAGTTAGATGTGGCCCTTGTGGCTAAAGCGATCAGGGGGTATGGAGAGAAGGCAGGGATGGGATACTGAGTTGGATGATCAGCCATGATCATATCAAATGGCGGTGCAGGCTCGAAGGGCCGAATGGCCTACTCCTGCACCTATTTTCTATGTTTCTATGCTAATATATATTGTAAATAACTGGGGTCCCAGCACCAAGCTTTGCGGCACCTCACTAGTCACTGTCTGGCATTCTGAAAAGGACCGTTAATTCATACTCTTTGCTTCCTGTCTGCCAACCAGTTCTCTATCCATGTCAATACCCTACCCCAAATACCATGCGTTCTAATTTTGCACACTAATCTCTTGTTTGGGACCTTGTCAAAGGTTTTTTGAAAGTCTAGATACACCACATCCATTGGCCCTCCCTTATCCATTCCACTTGTTACATCCTCAAAAAATTCCTTCAGCAGTGACATCAGCACATAAGATCGATAAAATCTAAGATCAAATGAAAAGAAATAGAGCAGAAAGTAGAACAAAACACAAATCACCCAAGGACTGAAGGGTCTGAACAGAAAGCTTCAGTACAAAAAATACTGGCTGAGCTCTTATGACGCAGGAAGCTGGGAGCACGAGGTGGGATTAGTTCAGGAACTCTTTTTTGGTGCACATCGTCACAATGGGCCAAATTGCGAGGTGTACCAGACATTTCTTGAAATCAATGATTCAATGCATTAGCTGCAAGGTACCACCCAATATGCACCCCATCCACCATACTATAACAGAACCTGCCACAGGAACAATTTCTCATCAGAGCTGCCAAGTTTTGTCAGAGCATTTCAGTATTCTAGTACCTGAAAATCAATATTTTGCTGAGGAAATCAGTATTTTTACGCGGTACCATTTTGCTGAAAAAAATGTTTTTTGTGCGGTCATACCCATGTAAAAGTACAAGAATGCATAACTTCGCTACCAATTGACATGTCTTCTACGCACCTTACTTGACAGTGTATTCATTGCCATCTCTTTGTATACTTCTGTTTGAACGGCTGCTTTCTGCTTTTAGCACCAGATGATGATGTAGAAGCCATTTTGGAAGCCTCCCTATCTCTCCCTCCCTCCTTTCTCTTTCCCTCCTGCTCCATCCCTCCCTCTCTCCCCCTCTTCCTCCCTCTCTCCTTCCTTTTTTCTCCCTCCCTCTCTCCTTCTCCCTCCCCGAACAGGCTGTGGCCATAGCGCTATGTGTAAAGCCCATAGCGCTATGTGTAAAGGCAATAGCGCGCCAGCTGGTAGCACCATAATGAGAACCCATAGCGCTGTTCGCGCTAAACTGACAGCGCTGTTTAAACCTGTAGCGGGGCAGGCAGATCAAAGCTTACAAAAATAATCATCCAGATCTTATAATTTAACATACTAAGATTTAATCTGCTATAAATTTTAGAGGTACAGTATGACTTTTTATATCCTTGCATTTTTTAAGCAGCAAGATGAAACGGGGAGTCGGGCTGATTTAAAAAAAATCCGTATTTAACAAAGCAAATCCGTACATCCGTATTCTGATCACATTTCCCTGCAAAATCCGGAAAATCCGTACTACTTGGCAGCTCTGCATTATGCTCTCAGTACAATGCTCATTTTATGTACGTCATTTGTGGACCAAAACAAAATGGATCCAGTAACCTCTAAAATCCACACCGTACAACTACTGCATGAATAACTCTTCTCCTTTATAATTTAGTTTTTTAGGTAAATCCAAAAATACACATATCAACAGACTTCCCACCTGTGCTTTTAATTTGGAAATCAGTTTTTCGCTGTGTTGTTGAAGGCAACTCGTTTATTCGAAGTGACATTTGCCTCTTAAATGGAGACGTTGTTTGACTCAGCGCTGGGAATCCTCGGAAAGATCCCTGCCTGGCAAGTTGCTCCACAGGTGCATGCCTCCTGGGTATGGCATGGATGTTGCTGGATTCCTTGTTTTCCGTCACGGTGGATGGGGCAGACGGTGAATTCGATGGAGCTGCTGGAAACGCAGCAGAAGTAGCTACCACCACTCTCTCCATTTCAACTGTAATTAAAACATAACACCCTTAAGTGGGTCACACCATTTAAACGTATTACTAAAACACCGCGCGCGGTTAGAATGTTTTAAAAATAATTAATCAATTCTTCAGGAGGCAAGTCATTTTAAACACGTTATGCTTGGATGACCAACAGTACAAACTGGTCAAACCAAAGGAACGACAACCAGTCTGAAGAAGCATCATCTGTCCATTCCCTCCATGGAAGCTGCCTGAGTCCGAAATTCGCTGACGACACCTTCACTCTTGGACAAATACGAGTCAGTGTATAGGAGATGATCAATCATCCGATTGAATAGTGCCAGAACAACACCCCTGCTCTCAACATCAGGAAAATTAAGGAGCACATTATTGACTGTACTAGAGGAAACTAATAAGAAACAATGACGGACTGCAAAACCTTCCATCAATAAGTAAAAAGGGAAAAAAGTAGCACACTTAGCAGGTCAAAATAGATTTGAGATATTTTCCATTCTGTAGTGTGGTCTTCTGGGAAAGCACAGCAGTCCAATAGCTTTTTGATTATTTTGTGCCTGTCCGTGACATTTTAGCACTCTGAATGCGAATTCCTCTTTCATTTTGGGCCTCGTTACTAGTGTGGTGAATGGAAATGCAGTAAATTTCATAAGGGAATAAGGGAAATACTTGAGAGAACATGGGGAATACCTGGTTGTGAGAAAAATTGGAAAGTTCTTCCTGCGAGCTGGCATTGTAACAATAGTCCTCCTGTGGTACATACTTCTACTTATTGAACTCCATTCCTACAGTGTTATAATGCAGCATGTACATTGGTGTACTGTAATTGCTAGAACATTTTTTGTTACAGTTCCTCCTTCCATTCACCACCTGTTCTAAATGTTACTTCGTTTCTTTACCTTTCTTGGTGTCCTGTATCTGTTTCATAATTTCTTCACGCTCTGCTTGCTCAGTGGCTGTGATTACTCGAAAGGATCCTTCCCTGGTGAAGGTGGTTCGATTGGCATCGAAAGTGGCAGTGACATTGCATTCCTTCTCACGCTTCTGCTTCCTTTCCAAGCACGCTGCAAACGCACAGCCCACAGCATGGCTTAAGCGCTCGCCCTAAGGAACATTATGGCATCATTAACACATGCAGACATTGGGGACTTCACTTCCTGTACACCCGTCATCAAACACAATCAGCATCATTAACCATGTGTCCAAAGTATTAGTTCTCTTGCCATCCAGGTATAGATAGGCAAATTCAATTCCTTGGTAACCCTTATGAGAAACTCAGCCATAAATCATCATCCCCATCAATGTAAATATGCTCAGAACGTTACCAAGGCAGGCTTTAACAAAGAAAAGCCTCTGGTTAAACAGGATCTTTTGTTTCTAGGGGAGTGGGCAGACATTGGTCAGAAAGGATAAAAGATGAACCCAGGAGCTTTCTCAACCGTGTCTTTCATGCTGCACCAGATTCATTCACAGGTGCAGCCCTCGTATGAAGCTCATGATAACAGATTGTAGCATTCAGATGACAGCTGCAGCAGCAGAAAAGTTTAAGGCTGTTGACAGTTTAAAACAGAAAAACTTGTTGACAGTGATTGCTATGCCTCTTTTGAAAAACGATTGCTTTTATCTGTCATCGCCTCATAGTATTTGAAAAGCTAATTTAAAAAAAGGTGATTTCATTTCTGGGATATTCCTTACATTGGTGATAAGGAATTTATTAGACATGTTCTGAAGGACATGATTACATTCACTTGGAAAGGCGGGGACTGATTAGGAGGACGTTTAAGCAGTGTACCGCAGAGGTTGGTGCTGGAGCTTTATGTATAAATAACTTTGATGAGAACATTGGTGATCTGATCGGTAGGTTTGAAGACGAGACGAAAATTTATGGAGCTCATACATAGTGAAGAAGGTTGTCCAAGGATAGAGCAAGAAAAAGATCAGCCAGATAGGACAGATCATCAGAATCCTTTACCCTTTTAACATTTAAGGTGAGAGGAGGGAAATTTAAAGGTGATCTGAGAATGTTTTTTACACTGCAGATAATGATTATTTTGCATGACGAGTAGGTGGAAGAGGCAAATACAATTACAACATTTAAAAGGCATTTGGACAGTGATATTTAGATAGGAAAGGCATTGAGGAATATGCTTTATCCCTCAACGCATTTCCTATCCAAACATCACTGTCCAAATACATTTTGAGCATAATGCAGGCAAAATGGATTAATATAGATAGGCATCAGAGTTAGCAAGGACAGAGGACCTGTTTATGTGTTCCTATGACTGAGCCCACCTAATGCGGATCTATAAATTCAATGCATGTGTGCATGAGAAATAAAAATGGCCATTATTTGCTTAAAATGTGAATGATGTGAAAGTAGTAAGAGAAGTTAAAATTCTGATGTTGTGTATCAAAGCAACTTGGCCCCAGAGTTACAAGTTTTGACATCATTTCACAAACTTTGAGTTGTACAAACAACATCCTGGCCTGCAGTTTGTTGTATTTCAATTAAATATTGTACTTCAGATTGATCTGTCACCTTGGACTTTATTGGTATTCACGGAGAATAACAAGAGCAAACGTAAAACCAATTAGAAAACATCATATTCCGATATTTCTGAAATTTGAAATATGTATAATGTAGATCAATATCAAATTCTATTTTTTAAGGATGTTCGGTAGCACATCTAAAGTTTTTAGAGTTAAATGTGATACTGGACCAGGTGACTACAGAACTCTCAGATCAAATGGACACAATGGATAAGTTGTTTGAAAGCTGCAAGTTTCTGAAAGATTAAAATTTTGTTATAACATTCCTTTTATAATTTAATATGCATGGGTGCACTTTCCACTCTAGGCAGGAGAGAGAGATTTGGCTAATTGTCATTGTTCTTGTGTCTGAGCACAGACAAGGAACAGAAGTTGTGGTCACCTCATCTTGCACAGCATATTTTCTCAGAATCTTAATGAGAAAAAGACTCATTGAGATGTAACGACTTTGGAATTCCAAAATATGTTACTTAGCAGAGCTGCATACTTCAACTTATTTAGATGAGGGGCAAATCGGAGGTGTTGGAAGGAAAGGATTAGAAAAAAAATCTTTCACAATGGTGTTGGAAAGCAGGTGACCTACATGAAGCCAAGACAATTCTGCAGCCTGCCAGGAAAAGCAATTCAAGAGCAGGAACAGGAACATCATTCTTCCCTCACCTCTCCCCTCTTTCCCACACCTACAATGATCATGAGTGTCTTGGTCAGCATGGCGAGTTGGCAAGGGCCTGTTTCCGTGCTGAATAACTCCAGAATTCAGGGCGGCACAATGGTGCAGCGGTAGAGTTGCTGCCCTACAGTGCCAGAGACCCGGGTTTTACCCTGACTACAGGAGCTGTCTGTCTGTAGGTAGTTTGTACGTTCTCCCGGTGACCAGCGTGGGTTTTCTCCGGGAGTTCCGGTTTCCTACCACACTCTAAAGACAGACAGGTTTGTATTTCCCCAGTTTGTAGGATAGTGCAGTGCGGACTTGGTGTGCCGAAAGGCCTGTTTCCACGCTGTACCTCTAAACTAAACTAGAATCTGCAACACGCTTGACTTTTAAACTCATGTTATCAGGCAAAATAACCATCTACCAGTGTCAAGGGGTCTGTGGCTCCTTTCCCTTCCCTCCCCCACCCGCCTGTGCCAAAAGATGGCCTTGTTGTTATAAAGAGGAAAAAAATGGCTTCTTTACCGAATCTCGTATAGCCAAGAAGCAATGACAGATCCAACGCCTGGTCGTACCATCTCGACAAATGTATGAGAATGCCTTGTCAAAGTTTCGGTCGGGGGCACAGAATGATACCTTCTCTATAGTTTGATCAACTATCAGATCCTGTGAGGAAAAGAGAAAATTATGTAATTTTTAACCAATAACTTGTGATCTCATGTACCTAGTATAGCTGCCCTCTCGAATGATCTGAATTTATTAAATCCAGTTATTTCAGTCAGGCACTAGATGGCAGCCTTGAATTATGCATAAACTGGAAAGTTCATTAAAGTTGCCTTTACCGAAAGTAGAGGTTGTACATTCTAAATAGTGTGAATTTACAGTAACTTGATTTTAACTACTGGGAAATATGAAATTTGGTTTCAGATAAATGACTTTTTACTGGGCAGGGCTTATCCATTATCTGCTATATGTATCCATTGCTTACATGAATAATTAATTAGCTAGTCCGATCCCAATTTTACTGGCTCCGTGTCTTATTTATCCTCTTTTCTAACCGCTGAACACTGTTAGATCACATGATATACCTTTAGAGAGTCATACATAGTCTCACACTATGTAATATTTTATCTCGTACATTCCAACAAAATGAAAATGGTACCTAATCATGTTTTATTTTTTATAACATTTTCAACTAGAGATAAAACAACACACACTGATTACACACACCTGATTGCCAAAGCTATTAAGTATGAACATTTCAACAATCGGAAATAAAACCCGTGCTACACACTGAAAATTTCAGACACTTTAACCACCCTGCTTTTCTAACTTAAAATACTCTCTTGCTGCCATTATCCTCATAATTGTTGCCGTCCCGGGAAATAAACGTTCTTGATATTTTATCAAGCTCATCCTCCACATCCAGCCCTAATCCAGGGATGCAATTCCAAGCTAAACATCCAAAGTAAGTTTCAATGACACAAAAACAAATTGCTGGAAAAACTCAAGCAACATCTGTGGATAGTAATACAGAGTTCATGTGTCAAGTCTTCCTGACCAGCAATGTTCCCGTATTTCCTGTTTTTATCCCAGATTTCAACCATCTGTAGGGCACAGAGTGCTAGAGTAACTCAGCATGTCAGGCAGCATCTCATAGAACATAGATAAGAGACATTTTGGGTTGTGATCCTTTTTCAACCATCTGCAGTTTTTTTATATTTTCCTTTCCAGGTTTCCTCCAAATTTTTATCTGAGAGTATGGATGAAAACCTGATTAGACTACATCAGCTCTGACTGTTGAAACACAAGTAGAACACGACTCCAAACACCATCTCATTATCTAATTCTCTGGACTCCCAAACACCATGCTTGCTCTAACTCCTCTCTACCCACTAAACATTCTCCTATTTCACCCATTACATTTGCACTCTCACATTAACCTGCTGTCCCCTTGCTCTCAACGTTAAGTATACAATTATATTCAGCTCATCCCTTCTTACAAATTGCTACGTTGTACATCCATCAACTTAAATAAAAATCACAGGATGAGACACATTTGCTTTAAAATTTAACTTTAAAATTAAAAGTACAACTTGAAGACCAAGTCATTTAAAGAAAATGTAAATTTATAAGTAGGAGAAATAATTTTAAATTGCTTGCTGCCTTCAAATTATATTTTTGTCTGACAGTATCTATGTAAGGATCACTGCAAGAAACTAGTGCTTCACTTCCAAATGTGAAATGTGCACATTGAAAGAGGAGTGGTTCGTTTGAGGCATTTACTTGCTATAACAGACAAAAGGGAATGGAGGTGTTTGAAGATGGTATGTATTTCTCCCATTCTCCAGAGTCAGGTTGGATTATGCGATCACGGTTATATTGAAACCAAAGTGGTTTAGGTGAACCATGTGAGCAGCCTCACCTTGCTCCTGGGCTCCTATCTCAACTACTCTCACAATTGGTATGAACATTGAATTCTCCAGTTTTAGGTAACTAGCCTTCAAACAAGCTCCCGCCCCATTTCTTCCCCCTCTCATCCCTGTGCCCCACTGGATATGCACCCTTTTCTCCCTTTCCTCTACCCCACCCTCATCCTCTGGCTTCACCTTTCACACATCTTCTATCCTTATCTCACATGTTACATCTTTTCATTTGTCCAATCATCTGCCAATCAAAACCCTTCCCACCAACCAACTATCACGTCAGGCTTTGTCCCGCCCTCGCCCCTCTTCCAGCTGTCTTCCCCCTACTACGAGAGATGCCCCATGGGCATAAAGGTGGATGGGTGAAGAGAGGGACGTCGGTTCGCAGGTCGACCTACATGTCCGAAGAAGGCGATGGGTGGAGGCCCACAGCAGCTGGGATCAGGCACCGCTCATAAGAGTTGGAGCACAGTCTGGACTTTAATAATAATAATAATAATAATAATAATACATTTTATTTGTATAGCGCTTTTCAAGGACTCAAAGTCGCTTTACATGGAGAGTCAAGAACAAAACAAAATAGAGCAGTAAGACAGAGATGCAAAGGGGAGGGGGACATGGGACTAAGGGTATGCAGAGGTGAAAAGATGGGTCTTGAGGCGGGACTGGAAGATGGTGAGGGACTCAGAATTTCGAATCAATTGTGGGAGGGAGTTCCAGAGCCTGGGAGCTGCCCTGGAGAAGGCTCTGTTTCCAAAAGCGCAGAGGTTGGATTTCGGAATGGAGAGGAGACCGGCTGATGTGGATCTAAGGGACCGTGAGGGTTGGTAGGGGGAGAGGAGGTCAGTGAGATAAGGGGGGGCCAAGTGGTTGAGGGCTTTGTAGGTGAGGACCAGGATTTTGTAGATGATCCGGTGGGAAATGGGAAGCCAGTGTAGTTCTTTGAGAACTGGGGTGATGTGGTGCCAGGATTTGGTGTGGGTAATGAGTCGGGCGGCTGCATTCTGGACCAGTTGGAGTTGGTTGATGTTGCTGGAATTAATGCCAAAGAGAAGAGAGTTACAGTAGTCCAGTCGGGAGGAGATGAAGGCATGGATGAGTCTTTCAGCAACGGGGACTTTGAAAGATGGCACCTCTTGCATGCGGGCTCAGTGGACTATTCCTGTACATTTGACCAATCTGGATGTGCTTACGTATTGCAACACTCTGCTGGACTGTTTGTAAGAAAATTATTTCATTGTGCATTTGCACATGTGACAATAACGCATCATTGGACCAATCAGTCTGAAGAAAATCCTGACCCAAAACATCACCTATCCATGTTCTCCAGAGATGCTGCCTGCCTCGCTGAGTTACTCCAGCACTTTGAGACTTTTACAAACCAGTCTTGCTGCTACGGCAGCAATCTCATTCACGGCTCCCAAGGTCGTGCATGTTCGAAAGACAAACACACGACCAGCGCTGATGGTACAAAGAGAGTGCCAGGGTGCGGTTTTTGTGCATTCCTTCTCTCCAGAGATGCTGCCTGTCCTGCTGAGTTACTCCAGCATTTTGTGTCCATCTTCGATTTAAACCAGCATCTGCCGTTCCTTCCTATACATCCTATGCAGCTTATGTGAGATCTGTTAAGCAAAAGATCCGCTCCTCTTCCTATTGTCAAGCTGAATATCTATATCATTTTTGTTTCTCCTCCAACCGTCCTTGAATATAACTGTAGAGTCATAGAGCTACACAGCATGGAAAAAGACCCTTCCACCCAAGTCGTCCAAGCAGAGTAAGCTGCCTAACCAAGGCCCATATCCAAGAGGAGAGGAGTTTCCCCAGGCTCTGTCCAGGTAGTACTGTTTGTGGGACTTTGCTGTGCGTTAATCACCTTTATGGTTTCTTGTCTAATAACCTAATTACAGTGGGGAAGGAAGAGCTTTCCACTAGCTGTGTCTAACTGTAAACAATCAAAATGGCAAGTTAGACTGGAAGAAAATTGACAAGGTTACAAGTTCACAAATTATAGGAGTAGAATTAGGCCATTCAGCCCATCAAGTCTACTCCGCCATTCAATCGTGGCTGATCTCTGCCTCCTAATCTCATTTTCCTGCCTTCTCCCCATAACCCTTGACACCCATTCTAATCAAGAATTTGTCTATCTCTGCCTTAAAAATATCCACTGGCTTGGCCTCCTGTGGCAATGAGTTCCACAGATTAACTACCCTCTGACTAAAGAATAGCCTCCATTAGGTACGGTGGATAGAAAAGACAACAAGAGATTAAGAAGGGTAGTTGATATTATTACTAGTAAGAGTGAATGCTTTACTATGTCCTTTAAGAATGCCAAGTAAGATGTAGAAGGAAACCACAGATGTACACTGGGACTGTAACAAGAGAGCAGACATTTCAAAGCTACAGGCTGGGATGGTGGGGTACACAAAAAGGATAGAAATGAGGTGCAGAACACTCGGACAAGGGTCTGGAAGGATCAACTTCTTAGCCAGATGAACATGATAACCTGCACAACAATATCTATCGAAGAACACCACATGAGGGGAATAGATCGGGTAAATGCACAGACACATTTGCCCATAGTAGGGGAATCAAGAACCAGAGGACATAGGTTTAAGGTGAAGGGGAAAGATGTAATAGGATTAAATGGGCAACTTTTTCCACACAGAGGATGGCGGGTATATGGAACGAGCTTCGGAGGAGGTAGTTGAGGCAGGAACTATAACAGCATTTAAAAGACATTTGGACAGGTACATGGCTAGGAAAAGTTTTGAGGGATATGGGCCAAACGGGCAGGTGGGACTATGGTCGATGGGCAACCTTGGTTGCAATGGACAAGTTGGGCCATAGGACCTGTTTCCAAGCTGTATGACTATGACTCTGAAAGAGGATCACGTCAGTGCCGTGTTTAACTTCTCAGGCAACACTTCCAGTAATGTGTTATTTCTCTCACTTCAGGTAATGCAGCACGATTCTCAACTAGGATGGCAGACGGGACACCTCCAAAAACGTGGAGGTCGTTAATATGCGGGGGTCGCTGGTCGGCGCGGGCCCGGTGGGCCGAAGGGCCTGTTTTCGCGCTGTATCTCGAGACTAAACTAAACATTTCCACTGCTCTGCTCAGCAATTCTTCACGGACAAACAACACTATTAATTTGCAATATAAAAACAGAAAAGGCTGGAAATACTCAGCAGGTCAGGCCACCCGTAGGGAAAAGGAAAAGAGTTAAATTTCAGGTCGAAGAATCTTTGTCAGACCACAGATCCCATCAATGTGGCCTGGCCTGCTGGGCATTTCCAGCTTTTTCTGTTTATTATTTAAGATTTTCTGCACCTGCAGTTTTTGATTTTCAATAATAATTTGCTTTCAGATTTCTTCCCAAAGTTGTGATGAAGTAACTGCAGGAAGAGTCTGGACAAATATGGCAGTGCAGGATATGTACCACTGCTGTTTCACTGCTCTGAGAACACAATCATGAGATGTCTGTGAAAGCAAGGAATAATCCAAAATTTCGTAACCAAGAATCAACAGCCTCAAGTTACTAGGAAACAGACAGGAAATTCAAACTGCTTAATGTAGTTATTGCAAGAGAAATGAAACGAATAGTCTGGACTCGGTTTCGTAAGTGACATTCATAAACTGCAATTGTCGAGCTGGATAACCTTTCAGGCTTAGATACAAAACAGACTCAGAAATTCACTTAATTCTCTCCCAAGTAATGCAATCTTTATTCACTGTTCAATAGATCATCAAAATGTAACTGAATTTCATTACCTGCACAGTCCTAAATCAAAACTCGGCAGCCCAGATTTTGCAGATAATTACAATCCGTTTCACTTTTGGCATTTCTTAATGTAAATGTCAGTGAGTTTTGGGATTCTGATGTGTTAAAAACCTACTGGTGAACTGCTAGATTTCATATTCCAGCTGTGCCCCGCAGAAGTAAGAAATAGAGATGAATTTTGTTATGATTCACTTCTTGGAAGATCTCTCTTGGATTGTGTACAAGTTACAATTGGCATGAACCATTGATTTCAATGGGATCACCTGGCATGGGATACTAGAACCACTTACTTCAATGGGATTACCTGATATGCAATACTAGAACCAATTATATCAATGGGATTGCAACACTGTAGAAAATAAAGACATTGGAGCCAAGTTTAAAAAAAAATTGTCATACTTTTATTGTATTTTTTGTGCTTGATTTATTTTCAAATTTAAAATTCTTATTTCATTTTTTTAATATTTCTTAAATATTTATGAATATCAGTGATGTTCAGAGAAAGTGTGGCCTCAATTCAACTTGAGAATAACTTAACCAAGCAGGAATGACTACAGGATTCAGTTGAGGTAAAGTCAAGTGCGCAATGGTCAGGGAGGTGGCCATGGCAGCTAACTGCAGGCTAACATGCTTCTGAAAAGTACCAGCAGGAAATAATAATTTCTGCGTTAAACACTCTGGAAATGTAATCCACACTGTGATTTTAAAACGCCGTGAAAGATTCCAAGTTAATTAAGAGTTATCTCAAATTGGAAAGAAAAGCAAGGGTAAACAGAGTTTGCACAGTTGAAAATGAACTTCAGCACATAAATAAACAGAGTAAACTGACCTTGGTTTTCTCATCTACCACTCGGAGTCCATCGGCTGATACCCACAGCATGGCCTTAACTGCCTTCTTTCCAGTCTTTAAAAAAAAGAAGAAAGAAAATGCAAAGATTTAGTTACAACACTCATTGAACCAATGCTCTTAATGGGAAAATCAGAGACATGAGCAAGCAAGAACAGTGGTGAAGGAGATCATATTCCATGGACAGATAGCCCAGCACACAACAAAAGTTTTACGAGCTGATGAACACAATAGCTTCAAGACACTGAGAAGAGAAGAGAAAAACCACACCATTAAACAAACAAAGCAAGGATCTCTCGCCCTACCATTAAACTAAAATGTAAAAAAAACTGGAAGCTTCAGTAAACTGACACGAAAGGAGTTACACCACTAATATGGCAGGCAGTTTTTTTTGCTACTGGGGAAACAAAGCAATTTTCATTCCACATTGCTCATAAACTAGTTGGTTAATTTAGATTTATAGTTAATTCTGGAATTCAAAAACATTAAGGTTCACCGCTATTACCTTAGAAAGGAACATTACTCACCACCTGACAGTGGATAACTCGAAAAGAGCATCTCCATGGTTTCCTGTTGGCCTCAATTTCCGTGGTCCACCTCCAGTGACCACAGCCTTATACACACACAGTAGTCATTACAAACCTTTTCTTCAAAGACTGAGAATCACAGGGCTCCCTTTCCAACTTGCAAAAATAATGCAATCATTATAGAGAATTTATTTTGAATTAACATGCAACAGACATATTTTGCCAATCAAACATTCCATACGGAAACATTCAGTAAAAATGAGACAGAAATCTGATGTCAGGGGGTTCTAGGAGAGCCCCAATCTCCAGGTTCTGCCATAACGAATTGTAGTTAAAGGTCAATGTTGAGAGAAAGGAGATGGAGCAGTTATATGTAAATGTTCACACTGTGGCGAGAAATGGTTCCTATTCCTTTAGATGGGGACTGACGTACATTATTTGGTGATGGAAGGGGAAAGTTAAGCGCTGCATCTCCTTCACTCCAACAAGCAAAGTGGTAATGAGACCAACTCCCAAAGGTCTCCTTATCTTCCTACTGCTGTGTTTCATCACCCCTCCACTTCCCCCATGAAGGCCTGGGGAATGCACCCAGCCACTGTGGAACTTACCATACCACTAATTTAAATTATTTAGATTGTGCACCTACCTCCTGGGAATGCATTGCCTACCAACTCTTTGTGCCTCCTCTATTACGCTGAGGCTGGAAGTCGACAAGTTTTGGGTTTTTAAGAATTTCGGCAGTTGGTGCAACTGCATCCCACCCACCCATCCATGGGTTTAAAGTTCACGCTGCGTCTGCAGGTGAAACATCAGACAGATGGCCAATTTTCACCTACCCATTTATCTATTTACAATTTCATACTGCTTAGTTGGATTTTAAAGACCAACAGTGAGGCAAGGGACACCATTCAAGTCAGTTTGCACTGCCGAAAAGATGCTGAAAATGTGTTTTTGATAAACTGGATAAAAGGAACTGTAGATGCAAGAATCTTGTGTGGAATATGAAGTGCTGGAGGAACTCAGCAGCTAAGGCAGCATCTCTGCAAAATCTGGATAGGTGACATTTCGGATCTTCAGACTGATTGTTGTGGAGGAAGGAAAGCTGGAAGAGTTAGGGGGGAGGACAAGGTCTGGCAATTGACGGAGTGATACAGGTGAGGGGTGGGGAGATAGTTTGGCAGATGGTAGACAAAGGCTAGAAATGAAAGGAAGACAAAAGGTGACTAAAGGAGACAAAAAGGAGCAATGTACAGAAAAGAAGATGTTGATAAGAAGTGAAAGAGGAGTGAAATGTAAAGCCATTGGAAAGGGATGGGGGCGACAGTGGGAGAATAGATGCACACTGGGGCCAAGAAAGGTGGGGGTTATTGAATAAGAGGAAATGAGAAAAAAGGAGAAAAAACCCACAGGGTGGGTGTTATACAAAATTGGACAATTCAATGTTCATATAGTTAGGTTGTAAGCTACTCAAGCGGAATATACAATGCTGTTCCTCCAGTTTGCATGTGGCCTCACTCTGGCATTGGAGGTGGCCCAGGACAGCAAAGTCAGTATAGGAATGGGGGGAGTTAAAATGTTCAGCAACCAGGAGAGATGCTGCCTAACCCGCTGCGTTACTCCACCACTGAGTCTCCTTTTCATCATAACTTTAGTACCATCTTAAATTTAAAATGAAAGGGCAATAATCAGAATGCTAAAGGTATATAGTACCTTCTTATATTACTGAAGACTCCAGAGAAAACCCTGTGAGAGTTGAGATTTACAAAGCTTGCAGCTCAACACCATGCCAAGGTCTTGAAATGCAGAGGTGGTCATCAGGTTGACATTAATTGCAAGCCCTCTTTGTGCCATGCAACTGGACTGACAGGTTGATCGGGTTGGGATTTCAGAGTGAGGAAGCCACAATCAGGTATCAAACATCATTAGAAATGAAGGCTTCGGTGAATTAAGACGACAGAGTAGGATGTGGGTAAGAGGCCACACACAGTTTGAATTGAGGTGCCACCAATTTTGTCCACAGGGGGAAGCTGCGGTTGACAAGAGGGACCCACAGGGTTTCTTGAGGGGCCAGGTATCTGAATATCTTAATCAAAGGAAGAGACCTGAGCTCATTAGTCCACATTTACTCCCTGCAGTGAACTATTCTGCCCCAATATACTGAGACTTTCTTACAGCCCCCAATTTTTCTCTCCAAAAAACACCTATCCAACTCCCTTCTGAAAGATCAGATAGATCGATCCACAACTTGCAAGCAGCAAATTGCAGATTACAACCATTCTTTAAACAGAATGTTTTTCTTACATACCCCTATCATTTTTATGACCTAGTCCTCACATTATCTGCTGATGGATCAATAGAGCAAAAGCAGTTCTCTTCTAAATATTCATATTGACTTCTCTAACTTTAAGTAACCCTTGGTTTCTCTCTCTCCATTCCTCCCTCATTCTAGTTCTCCCACTAGTTTAATTGTTCTCTTGATTAAATTTTACTGATTGTGTGCCTCGTTGTCACCTTCCACTCAGCTAACAAAGATCCATTCTACATCATACTTGAACTTCGTCCCGTTTGATCTCGTTTTCACACCTTCACCTTCCATATCTCTACGTCTCCCTCTCCCCCGACTCTCAGTCTGAAGAAAGATCTCGACCCGAAATGTCACTCATTCCTTCTCTCCACAGATTCTGCTGTCCCGCTGAGGGACACCAGCATTTTGAGTCTACTATCTACTGCATTCTCTTCAACAACTGTGC
Organism: Malacoraja senta; assembly: GCA_038087875.1. Lineage (NCBI taxonomy): Eukaryota > Metazoa > Chordata > Chondrichthyes > Rajiformes > Rajidae > Malacoraja > Malacoraja senta. The sequence goes on along the minus strand of CM075978.1, from coordinate 56,737,696 downwards.
TACCTCACTAATCAGATTAGTCAGATGTGATTTACCTTTATCCATGTTGGTTGCTCCATTATTAATCCATTTCTGGTCTACATTATGGATCTCAACCCAAAACATTGACTGCGATTTCCCTTCCACAGATGCTGCCTGACCTGCCAAGTTCTTCCAGCAACTCTTAATTTTCATTCGAAAAAACTCTAGGTAGCCAAATACAGCCATAGACAGGACAGAATGGACAACCAGATTAGCTGTCGGCAACATACGCATCCTATACAGGAATTTAAATCTGGTCAATTAATGGGCAGTAAATTTCAAAGAGATGGCTTATTGAAAATGTGATTACTTTTATACTTATTGTGTTGTTTTGTGGATCCATTAAGTCAATCCAGCTTTATGCAACTGATACCACATATGAGAAGGCTTTAAACAGTGACCAACCATCCATGAAGAGATCGATCTACAGATACTTATGTTGCCTCCTCTCTGTATTATCCAATGTGTTGATCCACAAATTATCATTGTGTAATGTCTGCATTTCTATTCAGAATGCCGATTGCTCCATAGAAGAACAATGGTAAATTACAATGTTTGATTTCAGACAGCACCCATAGGTACATCAGTTAAATATCTATGATTAAGTTGGAGGATTTAAGGAAATCCATCACTTACATTCACTTTGCTCATCATACTGCTTCATAAGCTGAAGCTACTCTGCAGCCTTTAAACACATGGATAAAATAATCACTTAAAAAAATCATAATAATAATTTTTTTTAAATTGGTGCCAGTTTTAATAAACACTATTCAATAGATCATCCTTAAAGGAAAACTAACAAGTAGTTTAATGGTTAAAGGATTTATGTTTAAGGGATTGTTATCTTAAATTTATCCAGTCGAGAACATTTCCCACCCTCTCCAATGCTAGCACACATCATTCAAAACCAGTCATAATAACAGCAAAAGAAAAATTAATATTCACTTCACGCAATTCAATTTACAGCAAACCATTCTGGGCCAGTGGGAAAAAAACTGCAAACCATTCCTATTCAGAAATTTACTTTAGAACTGAACAAACAGAGCTTTATGCAACTTTGGCCAATAAATTACTGAAAGTCACTGTCTGAAATTTAAATAGAGTGGTGTAATCCCTTCGTGCATCAACACAAGTCCAGGCATTTAAACTTACTTTTCCAAACAGGGCTTTGAAGAACTTCCTTTCCTGGAGTGACAGGGGAACAAGTCAGGAGACTATTACTGCGAAAAGCTACAAGTACTGCAGAAGTTGCAAACCAAAGCACGAGAACTAGTTTGGTAAGTTCTCCAGAAAGGATGGAAAAGAGTCACCCATAATAATGCAATGCATTACATGGACTTGCATTAAGCTACAAGCCACCAACGTGATTGACAAGTGGGTAGAAAAGGTAGCCTGGAGGCCTACCGCATGCAGAGGCACTAGTTAGATTTGGTAAAGGCTTAGGGCTCTAGAACGCTTCCAAGTTCAGTCTAAGTTGGCAGCAGCAGTTTTAGCAGCACCGACATTTTGAATCAGAACCAGAAGGGCCACAAGGCACAACTAAAGTGAGCATTGCCATACTTGAATTTAATAACAATAATTGTAAAACAAACCACCGTATTATAACACTTTTAATATTCTGCGAGATTTTTAAGCTGAATCAAAACGAGGAGCACAGTCATCTCAAATGATGCAACCTTGAAAACTGTAGACAATTTCCCATAGGTATGGCTAAAATCAACGCAAGTATGCATTTGCACACAATTATACCAGTAAAATGAATGCTGCTGCCAAGTGTTAAGATTCTAAACTAGATTTATTAGACATTAATATAAGTAAATCAAACCTACTGAAGTATCTGTTAGGCAAGAAATTTCAAACCACTAAATCATGCCAATTTAAAAGCATTCATAATTATTGACTAGAAGATTTTGCCTAGCAACATTAGTTAAAGCATTATACATGCAGGATTATGACTACAGTGCACTACAAGAAGAAATTAGCATTAAGATTTAATGCTTCTCATACCTGCTGAAATAAAAACAAACATTTACATCACAATATAAAAGTTATAATAAAAGACATCAAGAAATAGGGGTATGTATGCTTTCTCCTTAAAAGGGAGTTCTTTATTTAAGAGAAGGTGTGAACATGAAGGGAAACGCAACCAATGAGACGGAACACTAACATGACCTCCATGCCATACAGTGCAGATGGAGAACAGATCAATCAGGCTTGTGTGCAGGTATTGGATTGTCCTGGAGTGGGAGGGGGTGAAAATAAGTGCTAACTCAGCATTGCCCGAAGGGAGCAAAGGATTAAAACAAATATCAATAACAGGAGAATCACCTCAGGCAACCAGTTCTAATTCCAAAGTGAAGCCTGGTATTTTGTCAAACAAAAATGGCGTGAATATGCAGACACAAGGAACTATGCTGGTTTACAAATGAGATGCTGTAATAATTCAGCAGGTCAGGCCACATCTCTGGAGAATACAGATAGGCAATGTTTCGGGTCGGGATCCTTCTTCTGAATGATTGTAGTAGGGGGGAGGGGGGAGGGGGACAGGAAGAAAGCTGGAAGAAAGGCTGGGAGGGGAAGTGGAGGGGGGGGGGGAGAACTCAAAGCCTGGTAGGTGGAAGTTGGAAATTTGGGGAGACCTAAAGAGGAAAAAAATCCTAACAAAATTCAAATAAACACAAGCAAACTACAAAATCAGATGCCTGATAATTAATTTCACCTCAATTTTTTAAAAACAATTTCCTGAAAAGAATCTGATAAATTTTCATGATCCTACCCAGTTTATTTAGCCCCATTAATTTCCAAAAATGTCAGCTACAATTGAAAAATTACACTACAAAAGTTTAATCAATAGAACCCTGAGAACCAATGATGCACTGATAAGTCAGACGTTGAATGACCAAAATGACCCAAATACAAAAGGAGATTCCACTGATTTTACATAATTCATCCCAATAGAGCAACAATAAAGTAATTTAATTGAAAACAATGTGAAGGCAAACAGTTAAGACTGGGAATTGGGTATAAAACTCTAGCAAAATCATCCATAGTCCAAGCAAAAACTATGATGATCCATAGTCCAAGCAAAAACTGAGCAACATAATAGATTTAATCTCTCTCAAGGGGTTTATTTCTTGATTAGCAACTGGGCATGCAGCTGTGGGCCAATTGCCATCTAAAACTGGGAATGTCATAATTTATAGAGATCAAGAGTAATCAGTCAAAATGGATGTTATTAAATGTATCACAAAACATCCATGCCTCAAATAAAATACAATATGTATTTCTGTTTAGATTCAAAGCTGCAGGAACTCATGCAAATGATTTATTGGATCTTGTTATATGGCACTGTAGAGTGGTGACACTTTACTTGAAGTCCTCTGAAAACAGTCTGCTGAGATTGTTTTTCTCCATTATTTATCTCAGTGACGAGAAAGTCATCAGACCCAGCGCTGAAAGTCTCTTGTCAACAATCGCCAAATCAAAACCCAAATGCTACCAGCATGGCTGCAGGTGCAAGCAAACCATGGAAATGTGGCAGGCAGGGGTGGGGGCTCCAGTTGCAGCTGAAGCAACTGGAATTTCAGCACCCCCTCCACAGCATGCTGCTAACTAATGTTCAGTCACTCGAGAAGAAACCCGAAGAGCTCAGAGCAGGGCTGCTATCGAAGGGAGACCAGGGACTGTGTTGTTTGTTTCAATGAAGCGTGGCTCACACGGACTCACCTAACCCTGCTATGCAACCCAAGGTTACTTTATTTATCGTATGGATTGTACAAATGCTCAGGCAAGGGGAAAGGTGCGTACGCTCAGTGCTTCAGGAACGCTCAGTGATCTGGAACACCCAATCATAAAATGCTATCCCTTTACCTACGAGGAAAGTCACGTCCACCATCTTGTCAGCATTCTACATACCACCCGTAGCCAATGCAAATCTGACACTGGACAAATTATGCTGCGGCATCAACTCTTTTGAGACTGCCTTATTTATTGTCAGTGACTTCAGTGGGGTGGGAGATTGCAACCTTCACGTGGTCCGCCCTGTTTTGACGAATGCAATCAACCTGGCGTGCACAATCAAATAAGATGAAATAGAACAAGTTGTCCTACAACTTTAGGCTGTGCACGCCATACGCAAGAAGAAGACGTGACTTCAGTCAAGCAAACCTCAGGAAGATTCTCCCCAAGTACCATGTCTTTGGCCCCAAACAGGATGTTAACACTTCATACCACTGCTACACCACCATCTAAATATGCTTGTGGCTCCATCCTTCACTTTTATTTGGGCAGTCTGATCGTGTTGGTGCCTCTCCTGTTGGTTTACAGAGAGAGATTAAATGTATCACAAAACATCCATGCCTCAAATAAAATAGCAATTTGTATTTCTGTTAAGATTCAAAGCTGCAGGAACTCATGCTAATGATTTCCTGGATCTTGCAATATGACACTGTAGAGTGGCAAGATATCAATGAAGAGTGTAATACAGCAGTGGTCCGAGGTGGCTGAGGGTCTAGTTCAGGATTGCTTTGAATCGGTGAACAAGAACTGGACCATTTTAGCTAATTACCACACAATCAACAAAGTAGTGGAAGGTATCATTCATAATGCCATCCACACACCGGCCAAAGAGTTAAATTCCAGAGTTGAAGCAAGAGTGACTGGCCTTGATATCAAACAATACTAGTACAACTGAAGCCAGTGGGTGTCAAGTGGAATATACAGCAATGGTTAAAGTCAGACTTGGGTAACTGAGGTTGTGGAGGTCAATTTTGCAGCCCAACATTGCACTTGATGGATTTTTTCAGGACAATGTCATAGCTCAATCATCTTCAGCTGCTTCATGAGTGATCATGATGAGTGATGGAAGTTGGAGTGTTTGTTAATGGCCACATAACGTTCCATTACATCCTCAATCCCTCAGGAAATGAACCAATCCCTTCCTTCTGTGTACAATAAATCTTTGACATGTGGTTGGGGGCTAAGAAGTGGGAAATAACTTGCAATTACAAAATGCCAAGTAACAACCATCTGCAATGAGAGAGTGTAACCGCCTATATGTGAAATTCAAAGGCATAGCCCATTTAAGTAAGTTGCCCACCATCAATACTGAATCAGTGGAGACCTGTATGACTGGAGGATTAAAGAGAAAAGAAAGACTGCAGATGCCGAAAATCTAAACTAAAAACAGGGAGGGGAGAGATCCTCTGAAATATCTTCCTTCTTTCTGAACTGTACTTCGCTTCTACCATTATTAACAAAGCTCTTGACTGTATCTCATCCATTTCCAAACCACAGCTCTCGCCTCCTCTTAGAGAGGAGAGAATTCCCCTGGACCTTACTTTCCATCCCATTAGCCTCCTCATTCAATAGATTTTCTGCAATTTCCCCCACCTTCAGAGACTTTGACCCTCTTCTTCCCCTCTCGATCCCTTTCAGCATTTCACAGGGATTGTTCCCTTCTCGGCACCCGAGAACATTCTTCAGTCCCACCAACCACCCCACTTCTTTCCAACATTTTCTGCTTTACAGAAGGTTATAGTTTGTCTATGGTGCACTGAGTGACATGTTACTGACACTGTAAAGTTCATCCACTATCAAGGGTCGACACAGGAGAAAACAGAATGAAAAATAAAGTTAATTTCTAGAGGACCTCAATGGGTCAGGCAGCATCTATCAAGGGAACTGGACAGAAGGCTTTTCAGGTCAGGGCCCTTCTCCAAGACTGAAAAAGAGGGAAGATAGCTGGTAGAAATAGGTCAGGAGAAGAGAAGGGGCAAGTGTTTGTGGGATTTTTATGACTGGGGAGGTAGGAATCGTAATGCCAGACTCAATCATCAGAATATAGTTTACAGCATATTAGCACATCAGTTCCATAGACAAAGTCCAATGTTCGCAACAAAGCAGAGGTGAATTGGATAGTAAAGGGTCATAAAACTACTTAGTGTAGGAAAGGACTGCAGATGCTGGTTTAAATTAAGGAAGACACAAAATGCTGGGGCAACTCAGCGGGTGAGGTCAGACTGAAGAAGGGTCTCGACCCAAAACATCAGAAAACGACTTGATTATTTCAAATAATTTGAAGAACCACCCTTTCTGGTCATGACTGGATTGCAGTCATCCCCAAATGGCAATTAACATGCAGACTGCAAGTTTCTGCTTTGACCAGCAGTTCAGACTAGCTAGCACTGGGCATTTTGGATTTTGTTCAACAGCAAGAAAAATGAGACTGAGAACAAACAAAGTATTCACTAATGGACTGAATTCAATGGCATTGTTGAAAGTAGTTGAGATACAAGTACATACTTAAATAAAAAATGAATGGAAATAAAACAGCTTTTGTCAGTTCAATAGGGAAGCCTTTAACTCGCTTTGAATTTGACTTCTTTAAATGCTTCAGCCTACTCATTGTTACCAATTGTTAATGTTTTCCTCTCTTGAAAAATGTTTGTGTGTATCAAGGACATTCAATGAGAGTGCAAGGGAACGGAACTTTTATTTTGGGCTGCCTAAGTCACGCAATTCAATGTGTGCTTTGTGCATGTATCTAGACTGTAGAAACCAAACTCCTGAAATCCGTGTTTCAACTTTCCTCAGCTTCATGATTTGCTGGTTTATTTAGTGATACTTCCCAGCTGGCCATTTCTTCCCAGTTGTTAGCAGGCAACTAAACAGTCCCCTTATCAGCTAGACTGTGGTCCTGACCTCCCATCTACATCATTGGAGACATTTGAACTAATCTTGAATTGGACTTTATTTGCCACTAAATGTTGTACCCTTTATTTGTACACTGTGGACAGTTTGATTGTATTCATGCATAGTCTTTTCTTTGACTGGAGAGCATGCAAACAAAAGCTTTTCACATTATCTTGGTAGTCTTGACAATAATAAACTAAACTCTCTCTGCAGAGCATATTCTGCGAGCAGTATTGAGTTTGGATTACGTGCTGAAAGTGGTGAACGTAATGCAAACGATTATGCGGTAATTGACCACTTAGTGATTATTAAACAAGTCATTGATTAGCAAGGGAACTATTGGTTGAATTAGCTATTCTTAGCTCTAACACTGACCTTCACAGATGGAGACTGGGGAAGAAATAAAGTTCCTGATCACCAAACAGGAACAGGAAAAAAGATGAACTTTAGATATCTTTCCTTGAAACATGCTTTGAATTGTGGTAGAATCAAAAGCAGGGACAATCACAAATAAATCCAGTGGGGGAAATCACAAATATTCTAAGTCGGAGACTGGTGGGAGATGTTAAGTCACTACCACAAGGACCAGTTGAGAAGAGCAAAATTCAATCTGAGAGGAACAGAAGAATAGCATCTGAAAAGCCTTAATTTTTAGAGAGATCAGTGACGGGGGTTCACATGGAGAAATTGCAGATGTTGGAATCTTGAGCAAAACAGATTGCCAAAGTAACCCGAGTAGGATCTGAGCAAGAATGGACAGGCAACATTTCGGGTGGGGACCCTTCATCACATAGACAGGCTCACATACCTGCTTTTTACAACATCCAAATAAAATATTGATTCAGACTGAAAAGATGAAATTACCTACCTTCAGCTGAAAGGCCTGGGTCAAATGTTGAGATGAGCTGACTATCCAATCAGCAGAAATAACTTTGTTCCCTTATACCCCCATCTTAACTAATTCGAACCCAAATGGCATTTAAAGGGCCTGTCCCACTTGGGCGTCATTTGTGCGACAGGCCGGAAGTGACTGACGCACGACAGTTGTGCGAAAATCGTCTAGCAGTACAACAGTCGCGCGCCAAGTGCTCTTGAGGGCCCTGCTTCTTTTGGGAGCCATTTGCGATGTCGTTCGTACTTAGTCCGATCTCCGTGGCAAGGATTTTCCCAGTGAAAACTTTTCAAATCTATGTGCGCTTTATTCCCGGGTGGTCACATGGTGCGGCGCTCAAATGATGCGTAAATGGCGAGCCGACTGCGTACTGGCGGCGCATGGTTTACGGACGCTGACGCATAATAAATTAGCATAGGCAATGTTCGTGCGTCACCGTGTGTAACCATGCGTCACCATGCGCTACAAGTACGCCATCAGTACGTCACCGTGCGCAAGAGATACGTCACGCAGATGGCGCGCGAGGAATTTTAGCATTCCAAAATCCTGGGGCGCCGCGCTTTACCACGCGTCACTGCATACACCACCACGCCTCACACCATGCCATCCGCGCCAACCAATTTTTAGGATGTTGCGTAAATGACGCGCAAATGACGCCAAAGTGGGACAGGCCCTTTCAGCTTCTTTGGCTGCCTCCCCCTCTGTGCCCATTCCTTGGAACAGGAAGTCCTCAGCCTAAATTAATACTCTCTCTCCTGATCCACTTGGACCCCTCCCATTGACCTCTTACCCACTTGAAATGTATTCATTGCCAACTGCCAAGAGGACATTGACTACTTTTACTTTTCCACTCAAGTCACTCTCTAATCTACTGTCCTGTGAACCTGCAGCACCAAGAACCAAACCTGATACCATCCTCAAATTTGCTGACAAGAATGGTACTGTTTTACACAGCAAATTAACCATCCAACAGATGCCAAACATCAGTTCTCAGACACAGCATCATACCTCCCTTTGAACCTTTGTTCCCACCAGCCATCAGGCCCTCGTCTCCCAGTTATTGACCTCCTTTCATCAGATCATCCCTCTACATCTTCCAAACCTCCTGCCCAAAATCACAAGCAGGACTGTCCAGGTAGGCCCATTGTTTCAGCCTGCTCTTGCCCCACCAAACTTATGTCCTCCTATTTTGGCTCAATTCTCTCCCCCCCCCCCCCCCCCCAGTCTAGTTCGTTCCCACTTATATCCATGACACTTCTGATGGCCTCTGCCACTTCAGTTTCCAATTACTTAGTTCCAATCGGCTCATCTTTACCATGGATGTACAATCCATTTACACTTCCATTCTACATCAGGATGGCCTAAGGGATCTCTACTTCTTTCTTAAACCGAATCCAAATAAGATCCCCATCCACAAACAACCTCATTCATTTGGCTGATTATTCTCACACTGAACTATTTATTTGACTCCACTCACGTTCTATATATGAAAGTTGTAGCTATGGTCAATTGCATGGACACAGGCCATGCCTGTCTTTTTGTGGAACACATGCGTTGCTTCAGTCATACTCAGGCCCACTCCTTTAACTCTTTTCTCAGTACCTTGATGACTGTTTTATTGCTGCTTTGTATACTCTAATAAAATGTCATTATCTTTACTGACAATTTCCACCCAGCTTTCACCCGCACATGATCCTTCGCTGATTCTTCCCTTCCTGGGTCTCTCAGTCTCCACCTCAGGGCACAAGCTTGTGACAAATATCTACAACAAGCCCACAGACTCCCGCTCTTATTTTATGCGTTGTGTCCAGATCCCATTTTGGTTACAACTTGTCCTTCTGTTTTCAAGATGAAGAGCAGAAGAAATGTTATTCTTTCAAAAATGATACAACCGCAATTGCAATGTCCTCATTTTTTCATTTCCCTTCAATATTTATTTTAATAATATGAGGAACTATGATCCAACTACAGCTTGATGCAAGCTTAGTTTCAGTTTCATTGGCTGGAAATGATAATATAATGCCTGGGTGTTTAAGAAAGAACTGCAGATGCTGGAAAAATCAAAGGTAGACAAAAATGCTGGAAAAACTCAGCTGGGAAGGAGATGGGAAGTCCTTGCTTTCTCCCTCTTTCTCTTCCACATCCCAGCTCTCCCACAGCCTACTGTCTCTGCCTCTTCCTTTCTTCTTCCTGCCCCCCACCCCCCACATCAGTCTGAAGAAGGGTCTCGACCCGAAACATCACCTATTCCTTTGATCCATATATAATGCCTGGGTAGATCTTTTTTTTTTTTTTTAAGGTTCACCTAGCAACACCACAATCAAGCAGAGCAGTTTCTCTGGTAATTGTCAAACTTGATGGCCATCCTCCAAGTAAGAAATTGATTTTATAGATTTAATTAATATATAACCATCCCTTCCTGGATAAATTACTCTGCTTTCATTGGCGGAAGTTACATTTTTGTTTTTCCTATTCTTTAAATGGAATGAGCTGTGAGAAAATAAATGTTGTTTGCTGTAATGCTGACACTGTATGTCGTTTGCCCTGCCCCAACTCACCGGCCCTTGTGATGTTGCCAATGAAAACTTGTTTTTAAAAAGTGGTTTTATCAGTCGGTGTTACTTTTGTGCAATTACATACCCTTGTTCAAGTTTATTGATATCTTCCGAAAGCCTCTTTGCGGTTCTCTTCAGTATTGATAGATCACAGTATCCCTACCCTTGTCCAAATGTGTGACAGAAATGACATTTACAAATTGCATTTTGATTCCAAAGTCTAAATTGTTGATGTAAATAATGAACAACTGTGGTCTCATTGCTTATCTTTATAGAACTTTCTTTTCAAAAGACCTTTGATATAGTTCCACACTGTAGATTAATGAGTGTCAGACCCTGCAGAATCAGGGGATAATAGCAGAATTCAACAGTTACTGAGTGGCAAAAGGCACAAAGGCTATTTGGAAATTTAAGGAATTAGATTGGAAAACGCTATCTATTCTGCTGGGTCTTCAAAGAATCAGTCACACATGACTTCACTTTTTGAAATCCCATGAACAATTTATCATTTTATATTTGCTTTCCATTCCATTATTCTTCTCCTATCAAATACATTATTTGGACAATAATTATTTTTCCATTCAATTTGATTATAGGTAATCTGTCTCCAACTCTACAAAACGCCACACCAAATGCTATCGGCCTACTTCGCCAAAATGTCCACTAACAACATCTTCCTTCCACGCATCTCACTTCAGTTGACTGAGTACCATTTAAACCTGTTATGTTTCCATCATGCAATTTAACTAGTTTACCTCTACATTCACAGTTACTAAAAATGCTTCTGTGAGGCTCAACACAAAGTGCAACACAAATTCCATAATGTACTATTATCTAACACAATTGCTCGCATCACACCCAATTTTCCACTTATGGGCCTGTCCCACTTACACAATCTTTTCGGCGACTTGCCGGCACCCGTCATAGTCGCAGCAGGTATCCAAAAATTTTCAACATGTTGAAAATCCAGCGGCGACCAGAACAAGGTACGACTCTTTGGGCGACTACTCACGACCATACAGGCTTCACCCCGCTACATGTCGCCAGGGTGTCGCCTGTATGGTCGTGAGTAGTCTCCTCAGTCACCCAAAGAGTCGTAGCGTCTTTCTGGTCGCCGCTGAATTTTCAACACGTTGAAAATTGTCGGCGACCTGTGACGGGTGCCGGCAGTCGCCGAAAAAGTCACGTAAGTGGGACAGGCCCATAAGGAATTCAAGTGGATAGCAATAAAACTGAAACAGATTCGCCCACCAACAAAGGTTTTGCACACTGAAAATCCACTTACATTGCACTTCATTATTTGTGCACGAGGCAGTTTTGATTTCCATGTACATAAAATTCTGTCATAAGCTACTGTCCACATTCACCCCACAGAATTAAATCCCCTATTAGCCAAGTGGTATCTTCAAATAATAGACTTCTTTATTTCTCACTAATGTTATTGTGTCAGAGAAGATCAGCTGAGGAAGTTGGCATTAGTGCCTTAAAATGAACTAACTGTGGAGATATTGTGCTCCATGGACATCCTAACCTGTATCTCTGCAAGATGAAGAATGCCATGGCAGCATTGTGGGCAAGAGGGAGAGAGGTGGCAGAAGAAAACTAAAAACAAACCATTTAGGCAGCCCATTTCAATAGCACAGGTAAAATGCTACAGTAGCAATCCAGCATGCAGTGGTATACATTAAACAATTCCAAACTATGTCAGGTACTTAAAAGACAAGACTCAGAGACCACAAAACCACAGCAAAATGCAACACCAAGCTAGGAGCAGCAAAACTACAAAGAACATTAGTTAAGCAACATAAATGTCAGTATTTGCAGGTACAGTATTTTTTTTTACAGTGATGTGATGTTTAAAGTGTATACATACAGATTTCAATTTCTTGACAGCTTCCTCGCAGATATGCATCCCTCGAGATTCATCTACCTCCACATGGCCTAAGTACTGAAAAAGAAAAAAAAATTCAAAGTTCTGATTAATCTTCTAACATATTCCACATTATTCAAACAAATTTGTACAAATTAATCAACAAACACCACTATCTGCAGCTTCAATAGTTAGTTCACTCCAACAAGCAAAGGGGAAAATCAATGCCGGTTTCTGCTCCTGATCACAATCAAGCAACACGTTTGAAACTTTGTGCAGGCATCGGGCAAAGACGAGATTTGGTTAAATTATGACCACCAGGCCCATAGAAAAGTACAGCACAGAAACGGGCCCTTCAGCCCACAATGTTTGTGCTGAACAGGATGCCTAGTTAAACTCATCTCATCTGCCTGTACATGATCCATATCCCTCTATTTCCTGCACTTCCATGTGTCTATCTAAAAGCCTCTTAAACGCCAATATCGTATCTGCTTCCACCACCACCCCGGCAATGTGTTAAAGGCGCCCAAAACTCAGTATTAAAAACCTGCCTCACACATCTGCATTAAACTTTCCCCCTCTCATCTTATAGCTATGCCCTCAGTGTGGGATACTTCTGCCCTGGGGAAAAAGGTTCATGATGTCTACCCTATCCATGCCTCTCATCATTTCATATACTTCTATCAAGTCTCCCCTCAACCACCAACATTCCAGAGAAAGTCGAGTTCTATATCCAAGCCTACCCAACCTCTCCCTGTGGCCGAATCTCTAATCCAGGCAGTAATCTGGTAAACCTCCTCTGAACCCTCTCCAAAGCATCTACATCTTTCCTTTAATGGGGCGACCAGAACTGCACGTAATACTCCAAATGCGGCCTAACCGAGGGCAACTACTTAGAGCCAGTCATACAGCAGGGAAATAGGCCTCACACCCATCTATCTTGTTTATGTTGACCAAGATGCCCAATTTATGCTAGTTCTATTAGTCCCCATTTGGCCTAATCCTTTCCTTTCCTAGCCATGTACCTATCAAAATGTATTTTCAATACTGTTATTGTACCTGCCACAATCATTTTCTCTGGTAGCTCATTCATGTATGTATGCATCACTGTCTGTGAAAAGGCTGCCTTTCAAGTTTGTGTTAAATCTTTCCTTTCTCATCTTAAACCAATGCCTTCTAGTTCTTGATTCCACTGGCCTAAGAATAAAGGCCATGTGCATTCACTCGAATAAGATCATCCCTCAGTCTCCTATGTTGCAAGGAACTAAATCCTGGCCTGCCCAACCCCTCTTTATAACTCAGTCCCTCAAGTCATTGCAAAATCCTCAAGTCTTTGCTGCACTCTTTCCAAATTAATGGCATCTTTACTATGGCTTTGAAAACAAAACTGAACACAGTGCTCCAAGTGCGATCTCACCAATGTCTTGTACAATTGCAACATAGCATCCCAATTTCTACATTCAGAGCCTTTTTTGATGAATGCCAGCATGCCAAAAGTATTTTTTCACCACCTGTGACACCACTTTCAGGAAAGTGTACTTGTACTCTTAGGTCCCTGTGCCCCATCGTTCATCGTGAAAATCCTACTCTGGTTTGACTTCCTAAAAAGTAACACCTCATACTTATTGCATTAAACTTAATTTGCCATTCCTTGGCCTACTTTCCCAGCGGATCAACATCCCACTGCAATTTCGGATACTACTGTGTGATACTATCCATTTTAGTGTCATATGCAAACTCACTAACCATGCCCTGCACATTCTCATCCAAATCGTTGCTGTAGATGACAAACAGCAGTGCGCCTAACTCGACTCCTGCAGTACAGCACTAGTCATGGGTCTTCAGTCCTTCCATCATCAAGCCAATTATGTTTGCAATTAAACTGATAGTAAATAGGATTAGTGTAAATAGGTACTGGATAGTCAGCGTGGTGAGTGAAGGACATGCTTCTGTGCTGTATAATTATATCTTTGATGCTATTATGCAATATTTATTAGAGTACTCAGCATTCACTGGAGGTGTGCAAGTTAGATGTTCATGTACATAAAGATTCATTATATCTATGATAATTGAACCTGCAATGATTCTCCTGGTTCACAGAGTCCCTCTTCCTGAGCCATTGCCTTGACACCAACAGAAAAATAATTTACACTATTTGTACTATTAAATTTTTTTTTTTAAATAACAATTCGCAACTCTTCTATCCTTCTCTCACACCTTTTGCCTTTTCATCTCAGGCCTTAGTCCAACCATCTACTTATCAACATCCCCTCACCCTCACCTATCTCCACCTATCACTTTATCCTGCCCCTCTATTCCAGCTTTCATCCCCCTACCACCACAATGTCTGATGGGTCCCGACCTGGAACATCAACTATCCATGTTCTCCAGAGATGCTGCCTGACCCACTGAGCTACTCCAGTCATTTGTGTCTATTTAATTATCCTAGTGAAATGTATGCAAAAAAATGAATTTCATCTTTCAAAAGATTAGCTGCCATTATATTGGAGAACCGAGAAGTATTCTTGCGGAATAAATATAAAAGGATAGTACATGCAGTGGGATGGATCAACGACATGAAAGCTGGAGGAAATGTTTAAAAGTGCTATATAAATAAAAATTACTTACTTACTTCCTATTTGTTTTTAACCAGAGCATAAGTGGCAGTGAAGAGGAGAGGGTTGAATCATAGTAAAATTTAAAATTGATAGCATATGGGTATTAGAAAAGTTGACTGATAGGATACTGAGGAAAGCATGGTTAGAAATGATGGAGAGTGTTGACCACTTCAAATGCTCTTTGAATACAGGGATGGTGCCAGAGGACAGGAGAGTGGCAATGGGAATGACACAGTGCCAACAATTACAGACCAGTTAGTTTAATCTCTATGGACAAAATTTTAGAAACATGATCTAGAATGAAATTAATAGTCACCTAGATAAAAATGAAAAGTTTCAATGGTCTTTTAATGTCACGTGTACCAATTAAGGTACAGTGATATGTGAATTACCATACAGCCATACAAAAAAAAAGCATCAAGACACACAACTACATAAAAGTTAACATAAACATCCACCACAGCAGATTCCCCACATCCCTCCTTGTGATGGAAGGCAATAAAGTCTAATCTTCTTCCCTCATGTTTCTCCCGTGGTCGGGGCAGTCGAACCATCCGCCGGGGCGATCGAAGCTCCCGCAGCCGGTGGTCAAAGCTCCCGCGTCGGGGCGATCGAAGGTTCTGCAGCTTGAAGTTGCCGAAGTCGGTCTCTGACCAGAGATTGCGACCTCCGTGATGTTAAAGTCCGCAGCCACCCGCAGTAGAGCCCTGGCAAAGGGATCGCGAGCTCTGTGATGTTAAAGTCCCGTAGCTCCCACGGTGGAGTTTTCGAAGTCGGCCTCCAGCAAAGGCTGTCAACTTTTCGATGTTAGGCCGCAATGCGGATGGAGACACGATACGGAAAAAAAATTACATCTCCGTCGAGGTAAGAGATTAGAAAAAGTTTCCCCCAACCCTCTCCCTAACCCCCCCACATTAAAACAAGCTAAAGAACACTAAAAACATACATTTAACACATACTAAAAAAACAATGAAGAAGAAAGGGACAGACAGACTGAGGAAAGGGACAGACTGTTGGCGAGGCAGCCATTGCTGGCGCCACCCGGTGGTTTGTGGCAATTTAAAGGCAAGTTAACCGAGATATGTCAAAAGCCAATCAAGTTTAACTAATTTCATAAAATTTTCGATAAGTAATTGATGGAGCTATTATGGAAACCCACAGGAGTTCATGAATTTCCTGTGGGTTTCCATAATAGGCTTATCAGCAAAGTTGAAGCACATGACATAAAACGGACATTGACACCATGGATGCCGAGTGACATGCTTGGGGTTCAAGAACCAGAGGTTACAAGTGTAACAAGAAGAGAAGAATGTCAAGGTTTTAGAAACATTGATCCAGACAAGATTGATAGTCACGTGGAAGAACATGACTAGGATTAGGCCAGCCAGGATTAATTTAGGGCAAATGGTGTTTAAGCAAATAGATTGACATTTTTGATGAGGCAGCACAGTAAACCTCATAACTCAAGCAACATAGATTCACTCATGACCTTGGTGTGTTTGTCTATGAAAAGTTTGCTTGTCAGAGCAGAGAAATGAGCCCTTTCTGCCCAACTTGTTCAAGCTGGATGCCATTCTATGTTAATCCTGTTTGCCTGCTTTAATTAAACCCGTATCACTATGCCTTTCCCATTCGACTGCCAGTTTAAATGCCTTTTAAACATTGTAATTATATCTACTTCTATTACCTCTTCTGGCAGCTCGATTCAGATATTCAGCGTCCTCTTGCTCTACATTCTCCTGGCCCAAAGATAAAGATTCTGATTATTAATCCTACCTATGATCCTCAATTTTATAAACCCCTAAGGTCAGTCCGCAGCATCCTACGATTCAGTCAGAATAAATCCAGTCTATTTAGTTTCTCTTTATAATTACAACCTGACCTTCCAGGCAACATTATGGTGAATCTCTTCTGAACACTCTCTATTGCTACCACATCCATACTGGAGTGTGGTAGCAATGTTTTGTACAACTGCAACATGGTGCCCCATCTCTTATTCTCTTTGCCTTGACCTATGAAAGCAAGTGTAACAAATGACCTTTTTAGTCTGAAGAAGGGTCTCGACCCGAAACGTCCCATTCCTTCTCTCCAGTGATGCTGCCTGTCCTGCTGAGTAACTCCAGCATTTTGTATCTATCTCTGACCATTTAGTTTAGTTTAGAGATACAGCGTGGAAACAGGCCCTTTGGCTCACCGAGTCCGCATCGGCCAGCGATCCCCGCACATTAACAATATCCGACATACACTAGGGACAATTTACATTTATACCAAGCCAATTTACCTACAAACCTGTATGTCTTTGGAGTGTGGGAGAAAACCAAAGATCTCGGAGAAAACCCACATGGTCACGGGGAGAAAGTACAAACTCCATACAAACAGCACCCATAGTCGGGATCACACCCGGGTCTCAGGCGCTGCACCTCTACCGCTGCGCCACCGTGACGCCCTTTTCTTTACCCTAGCCATCTATGTCGCCACTTTCAAGGAGCTATAGACGTGCACCTCAAAGTTTTCCATTATATTAATGCTCCTAATGCCCCTGCAATTTATTCTATAAGGTGCATCAGAATTTAAACTCCCAAAGTGTATCACCTCATACTTGTCGAGTTGATCCCAGTCTCACGGCATCCTTTGAAAACATACTTTGCTAGCAACATCTGTCTACCAATTTTGACATTGCCAGTTCTCCGTGCGTGTCTCTGCAAGTATCCCCGATGTTCTAGTTTCCTCCCACATCCCCAAGATGACGAGAATAGACACAAAATGCTTGAGTAAAGGGCCTGTCCCATGGGCAGGCGATTCCAGGCGGCAAGCGCAACTTCCCCGGAAGCGGGGGCCGCGCGGCTGCGGCGCGGGTGCCACCATACGGCCTGTCCCACGAGCATGCGGCAAGCGCAACCTAACCGGAAGCGGTTGCCGCGCGGAGGCCGAGTGGTTACCGTACGGCCTGTCCCACGAGCATGCGGCGAGCACGGCGTCGGGTGATGACGTCATCGCGCAACGCAACGCGCTAGCCTACTCCGTCGAGACGGTGCGCGGCGTCCAGGCGGTGCTCACGGCGTCGAGGTGGTGCGCGCGGCGTCAGCGGGGCGGCAGGCCGTTGCCGCACGGGATTTTTGGACAGTGTCAGTTTTTCTGAGCCCCGCACGGTGTCGGGACCAACTACATACGGCTCTGGCGATCTACGTGGGACCGACCCCGCGGCCCCCGCTTCCTGCTAGGTCGCGCTTGTTGCCTGGAATCGCCTGCCCGTGGGACAGGCCCTTAACTCAGCGGGACAGGCAACATCTCTGGATGACTAGGTTGCCAAGTTAATTAGCCACTGTATATTACCCATAGTGTATACATAGAAACATAGCAAAATAGGCGCAGGAGTAGACCATTCGGCTCTTCGAGCTAGCAACGCCATTCAATGGGCTAAAGGGATCAGGGGGTATGGAGAGAAGGCAGGTACGGGATACTGAGTTGGATGATCAGCCATGATCATATTGAATGGCGGTGCAGGCTCGAAGGGCCGAATGGCCTACTCCTGCACCTATTTTCTATGTATCTATGTATCTATGTAATATGATCATGGCTGATCATCTAAAATCAGTACCCCGTTCCTGCTTTTTTCCCCCATATCTCTTGATTCCTTTCGCCCAAAGAGCTAAATCTCACTCTTGAAAACATCCAGTAAATTGGCCTCCACTGCCTTCTGAGGCAGAGAGTTCCACAGATTCACACCACTCTGGGTGAATAAGTTTTTTCTCATCTCAGTCCTAAATGGCCTACCCCTTATTCTTAAACTGTCACCCCTGGTTCTGGACTCCCCCAACATCGGGAACATTTTTCCTGCATCGAGCCTGTCCAATTCTTTAAGAATTTTATAAGTCTCTAAGATCTCCTCTCATCCTTCCTTATACAGGTGGCAGGAGAATCGCAGAGAGGTGTAATTAGTTAGCAAGGCATTTAATGGTCAATGCACACAGGTGGCCATAGGTGCATTCCTGCACCTGACGGGAGTATTCGTATATTGAGGTGTTTTTTTTAAATAGGGTGTGCGTGCAAGTTCGAAGAGGGACATGTGGACATTTGTGAAACCTACCTCCTTCATTGATTCCCTATCCGAAGATTACTCGACCTACCGGATTGGAAATGTAACTTGGTGCTCCTCTTTGGTTTATAAAATTAGGTATAGTAGTGCATTTTATATTCGTGCCAACAATATGAACAAATCACATTTGAGCTTCGATTCGTGTGTAATTTTGGGTGGGGTGAGAGGGTGGTGGCAGCATCGACGAGTTTGATTTTCGCTATGTTAGTGGAAAATTACAGCGTTGAGTGGAAAAATGCTGGGCCTCTGTTGCAGCTGTGATGACGAAGTTAGTCACTCATTTTGTGGAACCTGATCATTGGTGATAATGAGATCATGTGCTTCCGAGTCACTTGTCTTGAGGAACCTGACCTTTGCCTTTTCACACATACTATGATATCATGATAAGATTGGAGGACCAAGAAAGCGCGCCAAATTGCTTCTGCTTGGTACTGCTTATATACTTGTACTATGCCTATTGTAAATCACTTACTCTGGGGAACCCTTGGAACTCCATGAGAGTGACAGGTCGTGGACCAGAGTAAGTACCCCCGGGTGACGAATAAACTTGTTGAAGCAAGAACAGTGTGTTGGAAAAGAATATTTACTGAAGGCTGAGATGACACTCTTAATGTTTGGTGTGATGCCCAAACCTCTACTGCAGCATTTATGCCTAGCACCTTTTCACCTTTATCACCAGAAAAGAAACACCCTGTAGAACAAATCAGAAAGAAAGATAGCTATTTCCACCACAACAATTCATTCAGGAATACTACTGGAAGCAAAGTGTTCTCACATCATATTTCATTTATCACCAAACTACATAGTGCTATGACCCATAAGGAAAAACACATGTTCACATACAAAAATGACCTAAAAAGGCCCAACAAAAGTAAAATTAATCTTTCTTTGGATACGTATTTGCACTCTGTATTTCTACATCTCATATTTCAGTCACAAAACCATTTTGTTCGATATACTGCACTTCTAAGTATGGGCTTTGCTTGCAAGGCCAATATATATTGACTACACTCAATTCCATTTTTGTACCAACACAGTCCTTTTGCTGGAAGTACTACATGGTACATGGTTTTATGATTGTTGTGTACAAAGATATAATCCTTCTACGCACGATTCGAGACGGGCAACATCACCCCTAGCTCGCCAGCTAACAACACCGCCAGCGCGCTGGCTAGCGAGGCTGGAGGGAGGTCCACCGCTGGGGATGTGCACACATTCTCGGTGTCCGTGCACGATGTGAGGAGGGCTCTGACCAGTGTGAACACGAGGAAAGCTGTAGGCCCAGATGGTATATCTGGGCGAGTACTTGAGTCTTGTGCTACTCAGCTAGCTCCAGTGTTCACCACAATATTCAACCTCTCCCTGGCCAAGTCCGTGGTCCCTGTCTGCTTCAAAAGATCCATTGTTCCAGTGCCAAAGAATGCCTCTCCAGCCTGCTTGAATGACTACCGACCGGTGGCCCTCACCTCAGTAGTCATGAAACGCTTCGAGAGGCTGATCAAGAACCACATCTGCTCCTTCCTCCCTCGCAACATGGACCCGCTGCAGTTCACATACCGTCCGAACAGATCCACGGATGATGCGGTCTCCCAGGTTCTGCACACCGCTCTCTCTCTCACCTTGACAGCCAGAAGGGGGGCTATGTGAGGATGCTGTTCATTGACTTCAGCTCAGCCTTCAATACGATCGTCCCCACCAGACTTGCTGAGAAGCAGCTGGAACTGGGGCTTAACACTCCCCTGTGTGCCTGGGTCTTGGACTTTCTCACCGCCAGGCCCCAGGTGGTCAAGATGGGAAGACATACATCGAACACCCTCATCCTGAACACAGGATCCCCCCAGGGTTGCGTCCTCAGCCCCCTACTGTACTCCCTGTACACACATGACTGTGTGGACAGGTTCAGCTCCAACTCCATCATCAAGTTTGCTGATGACACTGTGGTGGTGGGCCTGATCTCCGATAACAATGAGAAGGCCTACCTGGAGGAGGTGGCTGATCTGGCACTCTGGTGTCAGGACAACAGCCTCCTCTTGAATGTCACTAAAACTAAGGAGCTGATTGTGGACTTTAGGAGGGCACAACATCCGAGGACGTACACGCCACTGGAGATAAATGGGGCTACTATGGATAGGGTGAGCTGCTTTAAATACCTGGGAGTCCACATCACAGAGGATCTGCATGGACAACACACGCTGCCGCACTGGTGAGTAAGGCAAGGCAGCGCCTTTACCACCTCAGGCAGCTGAGGAAATTCAGAGTCTCCCCGAGGACCCTTCAGTGCTTCTACTCTGTGGCTGTAGAAAGCATCTTGTCCGGTAACATCACAATCTGGTTTGGGAACAGCTCTGCCCAGGACAGGAAGACTCTGCAGGGTGTAGTGTGTTCGGCCGAACGCACTATGGGAACTACACCCACCCCCCTGCAGGACCTATACACCAGGAGGTGCAGATCCAGAGCCAGCAACATTATGGGGAACTCCTACCACCCCCGCAACAGACTGTTCCAGCTGCTACGGTCAGGCAAACTCCTCCGCTGTTATGCCCTGAAAACAGAGAAGATGAGACGGAGTTTCTTCCCACAGGCCATCAGGACCGTAAACTCTTATCTCACCAGGGACTAATTTACTGTTGTGTTGTGTCTTTTGTAAAAAATTATTTTCTAACATGTAAATACTGATTCTGTTCTATTCTGTTCTGTAGTTTTTGCACAATCCGCAGGCATTGCCACTTTCATTTCACTGCACATCTTGTATGTGCATGTGACAAATAAAGTTGACTTGACTTGGTGAAAAACATTATTTTGCATACTATCCAAGCAGATCATTGCAAACACGAGTACAACAAGAGAAAATAAACAAGTGCAGAATACTGTACAGTTTTACAGCTACAGAGAAAGTGCAGATATTAAAATGCAAGGACCGTAACGAGGTAGATGGGGAAAAAAAATAATCAGGAATACATCCTTAGCATACAAGAGGTCCGTTCAAGTATCTGATAACAGCGGCGAAGCAGCTGCTCCAAAATCTGGTAGTATATGCTTTTAAGCTTTTGTACCTTCTGCCTGATGGGAGAGAACATGATCAGGGTGCAATAATGTTGGCTGCTTTCCTGAGGTAGTTCAAGCTTGTATCTTTTGCCCAATGGAGAGGGGAGAAGAGGCAATGACCAGCGTGAAAGTGGTCAGGCAAGGCTTTTCTTTCCTAACAGAAGGGATTGGTGTTAAAGTTTACGAATGGTAGGGCAGTGAAATACTCCTCCCACAGGATGCGGGAGATCAGTAACATAACCAAAGCCCCTTGTGACCATGCCTACAGTTGTAAGGTTGCAGAGTTCCTCTAGCAGTTTGTCTTTTGCTCCAGATTACAGTACCTGCAGTCTCTTGCATCTACAGAAAGGTGCGATAACCGGATGGGCAGTAAGAGCAGGTGGGTTTTGTTGCAGGGGGAGAATAGCCTCTCGAAGAAATGGAGGAAGATGGCAGAAGCAGTCACGTTTGTGACACCACAGTTGGGTCTGATGGGAGGGGTGGAAGAGAAGCGTTCAGGTGATCACAAGCCGTTGTGGCTTTGAGATGGGAACAGATAAGCACTTCTGTGGCCGAGAGCGAGTCACAAGCATGGTCTGCAGCCTTCTTGAAGTCTGGATGGCGATGATTTGGTACAGGTACAAAGCATTCTGAAGGGAAAGGGGGGACATCCAGAAGTCATAGTAGCATTAGTACTAAAGGCAAAATTTCCCTTTAAAATTGCAACAGAACAATTTAAGTATTTGGGTATCCAAATTACTAGAAAATATAAATCATTATTTAATGCAAATTTTATGCCTTTACTAACTAAACTGAATGGGTTGATTACATTTTGGAAAACCTTGCCGATGCCTTTAATAGAATAAATGCTATAAAAATGATTTTTCTACCACAAATATTATACCTATTTCAATCTATTCCAATATACTTACCAAAAAACTTCTTAAAAAGATTATATTCTAGTATTACTAACTTCATATGGGACTATAGAGCGCATAGAATCCAAAGAAAACATCTGTGTAAACCTAAAGAACTTGGGGGAATGACACTCCCAAACTTTTTATACTACTACTGGGCAGCACATATTAAAAACATAATTAATTGTTTGGACAGCTCTCCCCAACAGGTAGAATGGATAAGAATTGAGAAAGAGGATTGTTCTCCATTTAATATAGGAATGATCCTCTTCTCCCCGATAAAATTAAACAATACAATATATAAGAGCCCAATTATTCACAACACAATTCGAATTTGGAAACAAATAAAACTAACTTTGAAAGTAAGAAATGTATTGCTTTTAACTCCAATAGTAAATAACCCCTCATTCAAGCCGTCTCTTATTGATAAAGCGTATACCTTTTGGGAAAGATTAGGAATTAAAAGCTTTGGAGATTTGTATGAAGTGGGAATCTTTTTATCATTTCAACAACTACAATTAAAATACAACTTGAAAAATAATCAATACTTTAAATACCTTCAAATCAGAGATTATTTGAAACAACACATACAAGGATATCAAAATATAACTTTAGATGCACTAGAGGAAGCGATGAATATTAAAGCAGATTCAAGCAATTTAATATCATACTTATATAATATTATTTTAAATATAGAACCTCCATAGACAGAGGCAATTAGAGAAAATTGGGAACAAGAATTACAGATAAAAATTGCAAAAGAAGCATGGGAAAAATACCTGATATATATACATAAATGTTCCATTAATGTAAAACATAATTTAATCCAATTCAAAATTTTACATAGACTATACTACTCGAAAACTAGATTGAATACATTTTATCCAAATATCTCACCAATATGTGATAAATGCTTAGCTGAGAATTCCACTATAACACACTCTTTTGTCTCCTGTATAAAACTTCATAAATTCTGGAATGAAATTGTTGAAATTTTTACAAAATTATTTAATAGAAGACTGGAACCGAATACAGAATTGATTATCTTTGGATCAATGGAAGATGGGAATATGCTAAATACGTATCGAAAATCCTTACTTAATTACGGTTTAATAATGGCAAAAAAACTCAAATTTTGGAAACATTCGGCAACACCAACGGTGAAAATGTGGATTTCAAATATGTCAGAAACGGCATATCTTGAAGAAATACGACCTAGTAGGTAAGGTAGACCACTTCTTATTGATATGATCTCCCTTTATCGGCTTTCTACAAGCATATGGTGCAACACAATCATAGAAATATAATGGTTCAGAAATAGGTGACTGGGGGTAGGATTATCAAATAGATATATCGCTTTCAATCTCCTTTCCTCTTCTCTTTTGTTTCTCTTTTCTTTCTTTCTTCTCTTCTTTTTTTCTCCTCTTTTTTTTTTCTAGGGCTATTTTGCTATCTCACGCAACACTTCATCTCAATCTTCCCCTTTGTAATCTTTCATTTCTTATTTTGCTTCATTATTAAATTAAAAATAAGAAGTATATGAAATGTAATATGTCAATTATTGTACTTGCTTCTAAAAAATAAAAAAATAATAAAAATTAAAAATAAAAATAAAAAGCATACAAGAGGTCCGTTCAAGTATCTGATAACAGCGGCGAAGCAGCTGCTCCAAAATCTGGTAGTATATGCTTTTAAGCTTTTGTACCTTCTGCCTGATGGGAGAGAACATGATCAGGGTGCAATAATGTTGGCTGCTTTCCTGAGGTAGTTCAAGCTTGTATCTTTTGCTCAATGGAGAGGGGAGAAGAGGCAATGACCAGCGTGAAAGTGGTCAGGCAAGGCTTTTCTTTCCTAACAGAAGGGATTGGTGTTAAAGTTTACGAATGGTAGGGCAGTGAAATACTCCTCCCAAAGGATGCGGGAGATCAGTATCATAACCAAAGCCCCTTGTGACCATGCCTACAGTTGTAAGGTTGCAGAGTTCCTCTAGCAGTTTGTCTATTGCTCCAGATTACAGTACCTGCAGTCTCTTGCATCTACAGCAAGGTGCGATAACCGGATGGGTAGTAAGAGCAGGTGGGTTTTGTTGCAGGGGGAGAATAGCCTCTCGAAGAAATGGAGGAAGATGGCAGAAGCAGTCACGTTTGTGACACCACAGTTGGGTCTGATGGGTGGGGTGGAAGAGAAGCGTTCAGGTGATCACAATCCGTTGTGGCTTTGAGATGGGAACAGATAAGCACTTCTGTGGCCGAGAGTGAGACACAAGCATGGTCTGCAGCCTTCTTGAAGTCTGGATGGCGATGATTTGGTACAGGTACAAAGCATTCTGAAGGGAAAGGGGGGACATTCAGAAGTCATAGTAGCATTAGTACTAAAGGCAAAGAGAGAAGCAGGAATGAGGGATGCAGAGTGAATTTGGGAATTAGGCAGGACCTCTTGGGTCATAATCTTGGGATTACCCACATTCTCATAGGTAAAAATAAGATAGGTTAAATGAACGTGTGGCTGGAGAGATGGCTGCTTGCATTCCTCCAAGTATCTGAAGAATCGATATTGCTTCTGGAACATTTGGGACTAGTTAAGATAGTTAGGTTGTATTTAAAGTGGAAGGCAACCAATATCCTTGCAGGGAGGTTTTTAAAAATAATTTGGCATGGGTGGGCTGCTCAGGAGCAGTGTGTGGATATCAACCAAACTATAAAGGGTTAGAGGGATATGGGCCAAACGCAGGCGAGTGGGACTCGTGCAGATGGGACATCTTGGTCAGCAAGGGCAAGTTGGGCTGAAGGGCCTATTTCCATGTTATACGAGTCTATGACTCTAATGAGCAGTTAGATATAATTTGCAACTTGTAATATTTTAAGAACTACAGTATTATATGTTGTACCAAACAGTGATGCCAGATTATTTGCTGCGGTTAAATTATCAATAGAGGTGATGGTCTATCTGAACCAAATGATCAATCGCAGATGGTCTACCTGAAGCTAATTATTTCTCAAGTTTCAGGTTTATTTCTATTTTGTTTTAATTTTCTCACTGCACAAATACATCAACTTAGTACTGATCAGACTATTTCTTTTCAGCATCTAAGTTTTAACTTTTCATTCCAACTTCAACAATGTCCTCACCCTAATCAGAAAGTGATGGGTTCAATACCTGTTACAGCCTCTGGCAAACAAAGCCGGCATACATTCCAGTACAGTACCGTTAAAGCTCTTTATTTCACATGAAATGAATCAAGATCCTATTTGCCAGCAATGGTGGAAGTAAAATTACATTTTGCAGCTACACAAAAATGCTGGAGAAACTCAGCGGGTGCAGCAGCATCTATGGAGCGAAGGAAATAGGCAAAGTTTCGGGCCGAAACCCTTCTTCATTTTGCAGCGTTTGGCTCAAGTTACTTGCCTATTTCCTTAAAAAAAAAATCTTGTGTACAAATAGTCTGGTGTAAAAAAGTAACCCATTGCAGCAAGAAGCACAAGGTCATCGCGAAGAAGTGACACAGCACTATTAGAATTTAAGTTTTTATGAAATGTTGACAGTCTGCCAGTCCCGTAAAAAATATTTTTATACAAACACATACTGTTAACTCAAATCAAAAACATAAATTATTCAAGTTAGTTAAATCAAAGATGCATCAAGACTTCACCTTAACCTGGAAGCTACATTTTCCACTGCGAACTGCTTCTTCATCAGTCTGCCACTGGTGCGGTCGGCTTGATTCTGGAACATATATATCTTTCTTACGTCTTAAGCTCTGTCTCAATTTGTTCATTTTGATCACTGACTTCCTAAAACGAAGGAAAAATTTGCACATTAAGTTTGACCCACAGAAAATACCACTCCTTATATATAAAAACTGTAATTATTTCTCCAGTATACATAACTTTTCATAAGTTTGAGGACCAGAGTAAGGCCATTCAGTCCATTAATTCTACTCCACCATTCAATCATGGCTGATCTATCTTTCCCTCTCAACCCCATTCTCCTGCCTTCGCCCCATAACCCCAGACTTTGCTTTTGGAAGTCCTATGTGACACACACAACTCCAGATTAAAATACAACACAGCTCCATATACAGCTTTAGTTGTTACAAGTACATGGATAGGACTGGTTTAGAGGAATACGGACCAAACGCAGGCAGGTGGGACTAGTGTAGGTGGGACATGTTGGCTGGTGTGGGCAAGTTGGGCTGAAGGGCATTTCCACATTGTATCACTCTGTGAATCTATGACTCAAAGTACTTTTCCCACCACCCAACACTACAAAAGGTACGCTAACCTTCTTGCTACTTCTATCTTTCAGAATTTCTCATAATCAATCCTTCCAATCACAGCATCGCAAAATACTGTTGTAAATGGAATCTTAGATGAATACATCTGTCCATCTGACCATCAGACCAAGACTCCAACTACCCCTCAGCAAAGATCTTGAAAAAACATCCCCTCTCCACATCCAAAATAATCCTAATGCTAATTTACTCCTAGGCATCTTCTTTGGTTTGTAATACATACTGAGGCAGTTGAGATCAAAGGGAAATCAATCGTGAAATAAAAAAGCAGCTTTCAGCCCAATATTAAACAATAATTGAACACCAATACATTTGAACATTTTCTTTCCCAACATTGATTTCAATTAAACTAATGAACGCAATGATCTATCGCAGTTGCTGCCTCAAAAAGGCAGCCAACTTCATCAAGGACCCACATCATCCTGGTCACGCACTCATCTCTCCGCTACCATCGAACAGAAGGTACAGGAGCCTGAAATCTGTTACATCCAGGTTCAGGAACAGCTTCTTCCCCACAGCCATCAGGCTATTAAACTCTCCAACAAACAGACTCTGAACTGTAACAGCCTATTGCACTTTATCTGCTTATTTATGTGTATATTGAACTGAACTGTTCTGTATTTTTGCTTACTATGTTCTGTTGTGTTACAGCAAGCAAGAATGTCATTGTCCTATCTGGGACACATGACAATAAACTCACTTGACTTTGACTCGAAACATTAATTCTACTCTCTCCAGAGAAGTTGCCCGACCTGCTAATAATTTTCAACTTTTCCTGTTTTCAGCTGTGGTTGTCAGAGATGAATAGCAGTGATTAATGACAAGATCTTAAATGATGCGCAAGGATTCTTTCCCTACCTCACGCTGTCCCTATAAACCTCAACGATATATATTAGTTTGGATTGTAAGTGGATCTATTGCAAACAATGTTTGCACATTTAGATCCCAATTTCACTTTCAATTTCAAAGACAGGCTTCAATGTTTGATTTCAGACTAGATGAACTACACATCATTGAATATTTGTAGCAGAGGAGCCATTTAGCCCATCAAGTCACGTCAGCTCCCTACCAGAGCAATTCACAAGTTCCATTCCCAACCCCTTCTCTTTGCCTCAGAAATATTTCCTCTAGAATATTCTGAAATTCCCTCATGGACATAATCACATCTAACCTCAACACATCTGAAGGCAATGCATTCAAGACTCCAACCACAGGCAGCATCATTATTAGAGTCAAAGAGTGATACAGTGTGGAAACAGGCCCATCGGTCCAACTTGCCCACACCGGCCAACAATGTCCCAGCTACCCTAGTCCAACATGCCTGTGCTTGGTCCATAACCCTCCAAACCAGTCCTATCCATGTACCTGTCCAATTGTTTCTTAAACGATGGGATAGTCCCAGCCTCAACTACCTCTGGCAGCTTGTCCCATACACCCACCACCCTTTGTGTGAAAAAGTTACCCCTCGGATTCCTATTAAATCTTTTCCCCTTCACCTTGAACCTATGTCCTCTGGTCCTCGATTCCTCTACTCTGGGTAAAAGACTCTGTACATTTACCCGATCTATTCCTCTCATGATTTTGTATACCTCTATAAGATCTCCTCTCATCCTCCTGCGCTCCATGCAATAGAGACCCAGCCTACTCAACCTCTCCCTATAGCTCACACCCTCTAGTCCTGGCAACATCCTCGTAAATCTTTTCTGAACCCTTTCAAGCTTGACAATATCTTTCCTATAACATGGTGCTCAGGACTAAACACAATACCCTAAATGCGGTCCCACCAACGTCTTATACAACTGCACCATTACCTCCCAACTTCTATACTCAATTCTGCTAGCCCTTGCTGTCCCAATTCTGCTAGCCCTTGCTGTCCCCTCCCCTTCATCAGCCCTCTGGTTGTCTCCTCCCCTCCCCCAGCCCTCGGGCTCCTCCTCCGCCTTTTTTCCTTTCTTCTCCCCACCCCCTATCAGTCTGAAGAAGGGTTTTGGCCCAAAACGTTGCCTATTTCCTTCGCTCCATAGATGCTGCTGCACCCGCTGAGTTTCTCCAGCATTTCTGTGTACCTTCTATACTCAATACTCTGACTGATGAAGGCCAAAGTGCTAAAAGCCTTTTTGACCACCTTATCTACCTGCGTCTCGACCTTCAAGGAACCATGCACCTGTACTCCTAGATCCCTCTGCTCTACAACACTACGCAGAGGCCTACCATTTACTGTGTAGGTCCTGCACGTGTTCGTCATCCCAAAATGCAACACCTCACACTTCTCTGTATTAAATTCCATCAACCATTCCTCCGCCCACCTGGCCAATCGATCCAGATCCTGCTGCAATCGTTCACAACCATCTTCACTATCTGCAAAACCACTAACTTTTGTATCATCAGCAAACTTGCTAATCTTGCCCTGTATGTTCTCATCAAACATAGATAACAAACAGTAACGGGCCCAGAACCAAGCCCTGAGGCACACCACGAGCCACAGGCCTCCAGTCCGAGAAGCAACCTTCCACCATCACCCTCTGCTTCCTTCCATGGAGCCAATTTGCTATCCATTCAGCTATCTCTCCTTGGATCCCATGAGATCTAACCTGCCAGATCAGCCTACCATGCAGCACCTTGTCGAATGCCTTACTAAAGTCCATGTACACATCTACAGCTCTTCCCTCATCAACCTTTTTGCTCACGTCTTCAAAACAAATCAATTAGATTTGTGATACACAACCTCCCATGTGCAAAACCATGTTGACTGTCCCTCATCAGCCCTTGCCCTTGCCCATCCAAATGCCAAAATCCAAATATCCTATCCCTCAGAATACTCTTCAGTAACTTACCAACTACAGATGTTAAGCTTACCGGCCTATAGTTCCCAGCATTTTCCCTGCAACCCTTCTTGAAAAGAGGCACAATATTTGCCACCCTCCAATCCTCTGGCACCTCTCCTGTATTTAAGGACGACATCAATTTCAACCAGGGCTCCCGCAATTTCCTCTCTAGTTTCCCGCAATGTCCTCGGATATATCTGATCAGGCCCCGGAGAATACAGAGGAGAAATACTCAGAGGACCTTGCCCATCTCCTGTGGCTCCACAGAGGCGACGGCTTTTATTCCTGAGAGGTCCTACTCTCTCACCAGTTACCCGGTTCCCCCTTATGTATTTATAAAATCTTTTGGGATTGTCTTTTATGCCACTCGCCAGAGTTATCTCCTGGCTCCTTTTTGCCCTTCTGATCTTCTTTTTTAGTTTGCTCCTTAGTTACCGAAACTCCTCCAAGGATGCACTATGCCTGCATCCAGCTGCCTATACCTGTCCCATGCATCCTTCTTGTTTTTCATTAACGTCTCAATTTCCCTCGTCATCCAAGCTTCCTTACGTTCGCCTGCTTTGCCTTTCACTCTAACGGGGACGTACACATCCTGAGCTCTCTTCAGTACACTTTTAAAAACATCCCACTTGGCCGATGTTCCTATCGTTATTATATTCTTGCAACTTCTTGTCCTTGACCCCTGCACGATTGTGAACAGCCTCCCACTACCCTCTGTTTAGCTCTATTATTTTGTTAAACATTTCTATAACATCTTTCCTTGGCCTTCCCTTTGAAAGGCCCAACTTCTCTCATCTATTCTTGTAACTGCAGTATTACAATCCAGGAATTATTTAAATATCCTTCACATCCTTCCTATAACGTGATAAAAATGAACAACAGTGCAACCGAGGCCAGTCCAGCATTTTATAAGCTTCAGCATAGTTTCCTGGCTTTTGTACTCTAAGCCTCTGACCACCCAGCACACAATTATATTAATCCCATTGTCTCACATTAGGGCCATAGTCTTCAAAGCCGTGCAATTCAAGTGCTTTCTTGACGTTTCTTAAATGTTTTGAGCGTTTCTCTCTGACCACTGCCATGACATCTTCCTTAGCTAATAACACAACACCCTCTCCTCTTTTATCTCCACCTCTGTCTCTCCAGAAGCATCTGTACCCTGGAACGTTGACCTGACAGTCTTGCCCCTCTCTTAACCACGTTTCCTTTGGCAACAATTCCCAGTCGCACATACCGATCCAAGCCCAAACCTTATCTGCCTTACCCATCAGGCCCCTTGCATTAAAATAAGTGCAATTTAACCAACATTCTTTTCTCCTGTCCTCTATCCTTTCTCTCATCACCCTCCATATCAACTAACTTCTCGTCTGCCTCGGTCCTGTATAAGATCCCACCTCCCTGCCAACCTAGTTTAAATCCACCCGTGGAGCACTAGGGAACCTGCCTGCCAGGATATTGATACCCCTCCAGTTAAGGTGCAACCCATCCTTGTATAGGTCACCTCAAAAGAGATCCCAATTGTGTAGAAATCGGAATCCCTGCCCCCTACACCAACTCCTCAGCTACACATTCATCTCCCCCATCTTCTTGTTCTTACCCTCAATAGCAAGTGGCACTGGAAGCAATCCCGAGATCACTACCATAGAGGTCCTCCATTTCAGCCTTTTACCCAACTCCCTACACTCATGTTGCAGAACCTCTTCCACCTATATAATTTGTGCCAACATGCACAAGGACCTCTGGCTGCTCCCCCTCCCCCAAGGATGTCATGCAGCCGCTCCGAGACATGCAGGACCCTGGCACCACGGAGGCAGCACACCATCCTGGAGCCTCGACCGCTGACACACAATCTCCTGCGTGCACACCTAACTGTATAGTCACCTATCATTATGGCTCTGCCTAATGTCACCATTCCCTGCTGAGCCTCGGCATCAGGGTTGGTGTCACAGCCCTGCCTGCTCCTGCTGATCAACCTTGATGCGTCGTCCTCTTCGACAGTATCCAAGAGACTAATCCTGTTTTGAAGAGGTACAGTCACTGGGATCACCTGAACTCCATGTCTAATTCCCTTCCTCGTAGTCACCCACCTTCTCTCTTCCTGAACCTTTGGCGTGACAACCTCACTAATGGCCCGTCCAAGAAGCTCTCATTTTCCTGGATGGTCCTGATGTCATCTAGCTGCTGCTCCAGTTCCCTACACTATCTTTAAGGAGTTGCACCTGGAGACAATTCCCACAGGTGTAGTCATCGGGGGTGTCAGCAGTTTCCCGGACTTCCCACATCTTGCACGAGGAGCATTGTACTAACTTACCTGCCATCGCCACTGCAACTAAACCAATAATTAAATAGCGAGATTTACACAAAAAGGGCAGATTGATCTTTATCTGTCTCTTGTCTCAGCCTCCTCATCGAAGACTCTTGAGCCAAAGACTTGCACTTGACCTCCACACAGCCTCTCTCCCAATAGGCCCCTCTGCTACAGTGCCTTATTTAAATTTGGTACTTAATTTACCAATTTGGATGCTGCAACCAGTCCAGTGATTACCTTCAAAATGTCCTGCTCACCTTAACTGCCTTCAGCTGACTTGGCTAATCACACTGCTTTCAAACTCTCCCATTCTTTTCACACTGAAGGATGAACTTTGTCTGCAACTGATTTTTCATGGGTTCCTTTTGCCCTCCTTATTCTATTGAATACTCTGATAATGTTTGCACTCCTCGAAAGTCTGTTGTTTTCAATTGTCTATACTGTCACATTAGTCCTTTGCTTAAAATTCAAACCTTCAATATCCTGTGTCATCCAGGGTTTCCTCATCTTGCAACTGTTACCCCTCACACAAAGGAAAATGTTGGCTTTGAATTCCCATCATCTCCTGTTTAACAGGCTCCTACTTGTTGAGTGCAAGCAGCTGCTCTTACTTTGACTTTCGCCAAGTCTCGTCTTATGTTTTTGAAATTGGCCACCACCCCCACCTCTCCCAACTAAAGTTAGAACCCAATCTTATCCGTCTCCACAGCTAACTTGACTTGAAATTATGATCACCACACCCAAAATGCCCCCCACTGATTCTTCCATACTTGCTTTGCTTTATTTCCCCAAGATCAAGGGCAATCTCAAACGTGTGGTCCTGATCTCCCAACCTACTTTATCTTGCACGTTTTTTATCTACACTTTCTCTAACCTTTATCCTTTGCGACCTCACTATAATCCTGGCGAGACTGTAATTGGAGTATTACTGTCCAGTTATGATTATGGTCCAGTTATATTGGAAGTGGTGGCACCTCATGGCACCAGCTACCTGCAGTCCGTCTGGTCTTTTTTTCTTTCGTTTGTCTCGTTAGGAGTAGGTTTTTGGTTTTATTTTAGCTGTGTATATGTGTGGGGGGGGGGGGGGTGGAGGGCAGGGGGCCTGAAAAACTGGGAACTGGAACGGTGACTGTGGAACACACAGATACTGCAAAGGCGGGGGCCAGGGCAAGCGGGGGAGCGCTGTCTGAAATTCACACGGTGCAAAGCCAAGGTGATACAGACACACCGCGATGAACAGGGGGAAACTTGTTAATCTCTTCCCTGAATGGGGGACACGACTTTTCCCTTTTCGTGTCTCCGTTGTCGTTGGGCCTAACATCGTGGAGCTGGCGGCCTCCAACCGGGATTGACCTGAGGGCTCCAGCCATAGAGCCTGCGGACTCACCATCGCGGAGCTGGCTGACTTCGGAGCTGTGGCGGCGCTGCGGTTGCGGCTGCGACCCGACTTCGGAGCTTTGGCCGCGGGCCCTGTGGACGGTGGAGTCGGGAGCTCGCAGGTCCCTGGTGGGAGACCGATTTTTGGAGCTCCCGCAAAGGCAACGTCTCCCGCCCGAATCGAGGGTTTGAATTGGCCCGGAGCAGGACCTTACATCGCCCGGTGCGGCTCAAACGGTCACGGGACTTACAATCGCCCACCGGGGGCTTTAACATGGGGAGCCCCGGTCGCCTCGACGTTGCAGTTTGGCTGCCTGACCGCGGGAGAAGAACAAAGGACAGGGAAGCGATAAGACTTTTGCCTTCCATCACAGTGAGGAGGTGTTTGGAGATTCACTGCACACCGATCAGTGCAATTCTAATCCTACCTGTGCAACGGAACACGACAGCTCACCTCTTGCGCTACCATGAACTTGTGGGGGGGTTTTAAATCGTGTTTTGCAGTCTTTTTCTTTTCACAATCTGTAGAATTTGCATACTTGTGCTTAAGGGCCTGTCCCACTTAGGCGATTTTTCAGTGGACTGCCGGTGACTGTCAAGTTCGCGGCACTCGACTGAAAAGCTGGGAATGGGAACGGTGACTGTCAGAGTGGAACACACACGCACACACCGCAAAGGCGGGGGCCAGGGAAAGCGGGGGAGCGCTGTCTGAAATTCACATGGTGCAAAGCCAAGGTGATACAGACACATCGCGATGAACAGGAAGGTTAAGACGGCTAGCACAGTGTATGGGTAAGTCCTTTAAAAGAGGGGGAGGGGGAGAAGGGGAGGGGGGGGAGGAGTGGAGACACTTAAGAAGCCAGACAACTTTTAATAAGCCAGAGATACACAGCTGTGAAGTTTGGCAGACATTTAACATTACCAGCCGGTTACCCTTGGTTCTGAAAACTCCTGCTTACTTTTTTTCCCCCCAATAAGCCAATGAAAATGTCCGGTCAGCAAAGGCGATTAACTAAAAATACCTACGGCTACCTCGACTACCCATAACTACATGGCGACCCCACTACAACTGCACCTACGACTACAGGATTATCGATTTTCTCAATGGTGACCAATTTTTGGTCGCAGAAAATGTTCCAACATGTTGAAACATTTGCGGCGACCAAACTGAGGCCGCGACTAGTTCCCAGAATGCGGGAACTCCTCGCGACCATGAAGGAGACTCACCAGCGAACATGTGGCAACCACGTGGCAAGCGCAGAGTCCCCTGCACTCGCCTAAAAAGTCGCCTAAGTGGGACAGGCCCTTAAATTTGTGTTTTTGGTGCGTTTATCGGAGTCAATGTACCCATGATGCTGCTGCATAAATTGTGAAATTCTTAAGGAACTTGAAGTGAAGGCAGAGTTCCCCGGGTGGGGTCAAAGTGTTAAAGGCATTGGTCTCAGTATTTGACTATGTTCCACAGTGGTTTTTGGTCGGTAAGTAAAATGACATGGAGCAGGAGAAGGAATTCATACACAGGTTCAGCATGATCCCAAAGAACGGTACAGCAATCCTAAATGGCTGAGTAGCCCATTTCTGTTTACTATTTCTTCTGTTCTGAGCACATAGATTGCATTCAGAGAGGTTTCACCACATGACCTAAAACCACATCATCCATCTCCTTGACAAAACAAGTAAATAAACAAAAGCATTGTAAAAATATCTCAACACCTCTGGTTTCCCCGCCCTCCTTTCACCCACATTGATATCAGCAATTTTACCAATTCAGTAATTTTCTGCAAAGCCTTTTCAAGGAATTAATGCAACCACAGTTTCATCTAAACGTAACTGCTACTGAAATACTTCTAATGTCCAAGCCATAAAACCTCCAGTCACGACCACAGGTGTTGCCAGTTCACGAGAGAACTGTATAAATTGAAGATCAAAAGGTCAACAGACTATTTAAAAATAACGACTTTAAAAAGAGCCTCACACATGTTACCGTATTGATGAAACATCTGCGCCAAAGCACAGATAACCAAGTTGTCTCGCGCACGCAGACATATTTTTGAAGGAGTGGACTAATAAAGTACTGGAGTAGCTCAGTGGGTCGGGCAGCATCTCTGGAGAACGTGGATAGGTGATATTTCGGGTTGGGACCCTTCAGTCTTAAGAATGGTTCCCTCCCGAAACATCACCTATCTATGTTCTGCAGAGATGCTGCCTGATCCACTGAGTTACTCCAGCATTTTGGGTCTTTTTTGTAAACCAGCATCTACAGTTCTTTGTTTCTACTTCTGACCTAATACAAAGTTTGGACCACATTCGTCCAGCTGTCAGTTGTTTGAATGTTTCATTTCTATTCCACTCCTGAATCTTAACTACATGGACTGTTACCTAGATGGCAGTACATTGTGGACGATTCTTTCTTTTGGACAAATGAAGCTTCATCTAATCTTTCAGAAACGCAAGACATCCCATGACATCATAATATAGTGACCACAATAAAGTATGGCCAAAGCCAATGCATTAACAGGAAAAGTGCAGTGGTTCTGGAGAGTGTTAAAAAGGGGTTTATAGCCCTGTTTTTGGCAGACAGGCCATACTTCTGCAATTTTAGTTAGTTGCTGGTGTTGCAGTTTCGGGTAGCTTGTGAATTTCAGAATAAAGTCAGGATAGGATAAATGTTCTTTGCACAAGACAGTGTGTCTGTTCATTTATCTGTTTTCCTCACCAGTACCAATGCAAAGCACCACTAGGAATTGTTTCAATGACAAACATTCTGGTGACCACAAAACATGAAGGATACCATTAATGATCAATTATTTTGAATGTCTGCTTGATGAAATCTATTTAAGGGGTTATCATTTAACACACTGTTCAATTGTTAGCTTCCAACCCAAACATTTACTTGCAGTATTTGATTATAAGGCAGCACAGATTTCCTCGCAGCTGTGTTAATCTGACTATGACTGTAGCTGGATTTTAAATGTATAAAACACTCTATAAATTGCACTTTATTTGCATAACATTAAATTGGACAGGACAGCCTTGTTTCTAATTAGTATTAACTTTGGCATTTCACTTTTATATATTCTCGAGCTCTACCAAACAATCAGAGAAACAATGTTAACTATTCACTCGTTATCAGATACAGGTGGGTCCAAAGGCCAGCACCAACACGAATATTCTTTATTAATTCTGGAACATATTTGGGACAAAGTCCCATTCCTCTCTGATGACTTCTGCAAAAATA
This sequence comes from Malacoraja senta, assembly GCA_038087875.1. Classification (NCBI taxonomy): domain Eukaryota; kingdom Metazoa; phylum Chordata; class Chondrichthyes; order Rajiformes; family Rajidae; genus Malacoraja; species Malacoraja senta. Next base: position 56,700,971 of record CM075978.1, on the reverse strand, counting down.
ATTGTGTTTCACGCCCATCCGAAGCTTCAAGTAAAATAGCTAGAAATATCTCACCCAAAATATAATAAACAAGTAATCAAGAGATTAAATCAGACAGATACTGCAAGTGGTTTTCCAAGTTACAGGCCAAACAGGCTGGAACTGCTGAATGATTATGATAATTTGTTTAGTTTTGGGGATGGCACAGTGGACAAGCTACGACAACCTCCCACCTAGTCGACGTAAAGTTACGGCAAGCTACCGACAACCGGCTACCCATTAGGACATCCACCTACGACAACCTACAACCACACAGGCGACAACCTACGACAACCAAAGTCAACCTACGTCCACCCGCGACAAGCTACGACCCTGTCAGCGACAACTGAAGACAATTCAGTCGCCGGTACCTGTCGCCGGTTGACAACCCGGCGACAACCAACGTCACCTGGCGACAACCTGCATCATCCTGGCGACAACCTACGACAGCATCTACGACAGGAGAAGACAAGCAACGTCAAGCCCACAGTTGCCGAAAAGTTTTGAACATTTCAAAATCCAGCGGCGACCAGAAAAACGACTCTTTAGGCGACTTAAGGAGACTACTCACGACCAAACAGGCGTCACCACACGACCATGTGAAAAGAGCCCAGTCAACTGTAGTCACCGGAAAAAATCCCCTAAGTGGGACAGGGGCTTTACAGCGCCAGAGACCCGGGTTTGATCCTGACTACAGGTGTTGTCTGTACGGAGTTCATACGATCTCCCTGTGACCAAGTGGGTTTTCTCCGGGTGCTCTAGTTTCCCCTCACACTCCATTTGATTCCTTGAAAACTTAATTTTAGAAATATCAGTGCACACAGACTTGATTGCGGATTTTCCTTGCACCAATGTCTCTAGCCCTACATTCATAGGTTGCAATATCTCGATAACAATGACACCCAAGTCAGACTCAGTCCCATACTATACACGCTGTACACTCAGAACTGTGCGGCCAAAATCTGCTCTCACACCATCTACAGGTTTGTGGATGACACCATCGTAAAGGGCTAGATACCGAACAATGACGAAGCGGAGTACAGAGAGGTAGAGCGCTTAGTTACATGGTGATAGGACAACAATCTCACCCTGAATGTCAGCAAGAAGGAACCAGTTATTGACTTCAGAAAGCAAGGTCATGCTCACAACCATCAGCGGTGCCAAAGTAGAGTGGTCGAGAGCTTCAAGATCCAAGGCGCAAATATCACCCACATTGACGCTACAAGCACACCAATGTCTCTACTTCCTTAGAAGACTAAGGAAGTTCGGCACGTCTCCACCAACAACTCATCAACTTCTACACATTCACTGTAGAATGCATCCCATTGGGATGCATCAGAACTCAGTTTGGCAACAGCTCTGGCCAAGACCACAAGAAATTGCAGAGATTTGTAGATGTAGCCCAGTCCGTTACACAAACCAGCCGCCACTGATCCCCCTCACGTTGCCTCAGCAAATCAGACAACATCATTGTGGACTATTTACACCCTGGACATTCTCTTTTCCTCCCCTCTCCCATCAATCAGAAGATACAAAAACTTGAAAACATGTACCACTAGAGTCAGGAACAATTTCTTCCTTGCCGTTATCACACTAGTAAATGGTCATCCCATAAGCTAGGATGTAGTCCCAGTCTACCTCAATGCAGACGTGGAACTATTTTTGTCTACGATACCCCTAACTGAAACAGCGTAATGCTGTAACATTATATTCTGTACTAGAGCTGCAGACTTACCAATATTTAAATTACAGTCCTGCTCACCGAGTTGTCAAGAAATAATCAGGCAACCTGGACAAACAGAGGGCTTAACGGTTGTTGTGGAAGAGCCAGGTGCCGTCCAGTAATGAGCGGAGATTGGCATAGTCTTTTTGAACAATTCTGCCAAGGGGGCAGTAATGTAGCCAGGATAACGCAAGACCAATAATAGCTACCTTTTGGGGGATTCCACAAACCACAACTTTTTTCCTCCCACAAAAACTGGATAGTTAATGGAACCATGCAGCTGTTTGACAGATACACTATATCTGGGGGGGGGGGGGGGGGTGTTCAGTAGTAGACAATTTAAAAATACAATTGAAGGAGCTGGGCATTCTGAATAAGATGAGCTTCCAAAACCGCATTTTAGTTTTTTTAAATGCAGTGGTTAAATCAGGGCACGTGGAACCTTTGATGAATTGCTGCTCAATGGATCAAGTTGGGAATTGAAATGACAGGTGAAACCAAGCACTAAAGCATAATAAGCTCCTTGCACTTGTGGAATGGAGGGCAGAGGAAACAGGAGAACAGTTTAAAATGAATGTAGCTAAAAGTTGGACTATTTTGGCATTCTAGTACGATTAATGAGTGGAGAGCAATTGTGACAGATTGCTCACAGTTCAACCACGCATCCACATTTGGCAATTGTGACTGGACGGGGGTTAGTTATCAACATTCCAAGTCTTTGCCATTAGGTTTTTGGCCAAATAAAAATGAAGACCATTTCCAGAAAGCAACCAGGTGAGATAGTGATTACACTAACGTTTTAAGAGAGTAAACATCTATATTTAGAGATTTGAGGTGTTTTTTTTTAAAGAGAAAAAAAAATTACAATTTCCATGGAGTAATTAAGAAACCACCATTGAAATAAGTAACCAAAGGACCGATATTTTAGTTAACTGGCAAAAGATCCAGATGTAAAAAGGGAAAAAAATTGCTAAGTGAACTGTAATGATAGAGAATGTAATGTCTTGAAGGGTGGTGGAAGCCAACTCTAAAGCAATCTCCAGAAAATGTAATTGATGAATGATTTAAAGAACATTTCAGATCAGTTAAAAATCAAGAGGGTCGTCTTGACTCTTCCAAGAACTGGCAGTCACGATGGCCTAATGGTCTCATTAATTCTATGCAATTTAATCATAGAAGGATCTTTATTCCAAAATAAACAAAACATACAACTATGCTTAATCACTCGGTCGAATTCCAACTTCTGTTTATTAAACATGTACTTACACCTTTCATTAAGCACTTTGCATCTCATAAACACAAAGCTTTCCCGAGCAGTGTTGAAACTCTCCTCACGTGCTCATGTCAGGCCGACTTTCTTCAAACTGATGAAAGTTCAGGCAAACTTCAATGTATAATGTCTTCATATGTAACATTCGTCATTCGGCAAGTAGACATTGTGTAGCATTATCTATTATAATTCTATCATTCCCACCTAATCATACACTATTCTATTAGCTTGCTTTTCTCCAGTTCAATTGCTGAGCTATCAACCATAACTTCCTCTTGATTTTAAGTTTCTAACTGCTGTGAAATTGATACTTGGGTAATTTATATGTCCTTTAAAAAGCTGAGAATTTTGTATCAAATGATCGGCACATTGTGAGAATTCCACAGATTCAGCCCATGATAAAACAGCGAGCACAAATAAATATCAATGAGGTACCAATGTTCTGGCAACTTCCCAGACACCAGAACCTCTTTCATGGCACCTAAATATATTGGCAAATAAATCATTATTTTATTCTTTTTCAACATACAGCATATGGCACATTGGATTTCCTTTTAATTTCACACCAGCAATCACAGTTCACAGCAATACTCATACTTCTTGCCTATATCTCCAATTTCCAATCTGAGCTTTAGATTTGAGGCCTGTTCACGAAATAGCTGCCACCTGATTAAAAAGTCCGTTTCACTGTTGAGCTTCCTATGGGGGAACGATAGGTGTTGCTTTTAGTCCTCACCAAGAATGGTTTTGCTGATTGTCTCGCAGCTAAATAGTTGACATCATGACATTACACAAAACTATCAAAATCATGAACATAATAAACTTACTCATGGAAACAACACTGTACTTGGTCAAAATGTATGCAGCCAGGTGAAATCAACATCTACTTCATCACAACCTGGAGCTTATTCTTAAGTTTCAGACGCTTTGGACAGTATTCTCTGAGGCAAGTAGTCTGGTTTTTCTCATTATGCAATAAAAAGAGAATATTTGAATAAGACCAAAATGATTGGACTGAACTTTCTTTTGGATTGGCTGGGGAGAAGGCACAACAAGGCAACACCACAAACCATAGCAACATAGAAATGTAGCGAGAATATAACAGAAGTCATTTCTTCACAGCAGATTTTCTATACAACCATGAAGACATTTTTTCCCTCAATAATGAATTAGCAGTCTTTTGGACATGCAAATGAATTAGGAATAGGTGATCTGATTCGGTAAAGACAAATTATGCTGAACTTGTCTGTTAATGTGCTAATATAGAGGTCGCCATGGGAAATCCATCTGATGGGGTGTATAAGGATTCCCAAGAGTTTCTTGATAACATGCAAGATACAGATAACCCTTGCTATAACGGAAGGGGGGGGGGGGGGGGAAGAATGGGTGTCGGTTATTGCCGATTGTTCGCTACATATAACCGAGTAAGGAATTCACTCTAACCATCAAGCGATTATTCCGTGAAACAACGAGTTTTCAAATAGAGATTTTTAAAATTGCTATTTTGTTACTTCAATTATTAAAAAATACGAAAGGCTGTTTGTTACATTGTTTAACAGAGTATCATTGCACAAGTGTTGATCCCAGCAATTGCTTGTCAATTTCAATAACTAGCAGCACATGTTTCTAAAGAAACAGTGGTGTCCATTTACTGTGGGGATCCAAAATCCATTATAAAGAGGTCCATGATATCGAGGGTAGACTATAGTACACGTGTCATCAGAATGAATCCAATGGAATGAACAGGGCAGTAGCAACAAGGATAGAATATTGTCTTAAGGGGGCTATCTCACTTGGGCGACCTAATTGGCGAGTTTAGAAGAGTTTTAAAAAATGACATGTTGAAGACCTCCTTCGACTATGTAGAAGACCTCCTTCGAATATGTTGAAGACTAGCTTCGACTAGCTATGACTAACTTCAGGAAAATTGGACACCGAATAGTGGAGAGTGAACACGACCTCCTTCGATTTCCTTCGACCTCCCTTCGACTATGCTGAAGACCATCTACGACTACCCTCGATTACCTACGACCTACTACGACTAAAAAAAGTATCGATTTTTTCCATGGCGACCTTTTTTTACTCGCGGGCATTTTTTTAACATATTGAAAAAAACGCCGCGACCTAGCTGAGGCCTCGAGTACGCGGAGACCACTTCGAGCATGAAGGAGAGTTACGAAGACCTCCTACGACCTCGTGTCGACCATGCTGCGAGTACGAGTCGAGGGCAAACTCGCCAGAACTCGCGGATTAGGTTGCCCGTGGGACAGGCCCTTTAGTGACAACAAGTGCCGTGCAGTGTTATTTTTCCAGGCTGGAGTGTAACAAAATATTGTGATGTAATTTGTAAATTCTTATTTTAATTGTAACACGTTTTAAGATAGCTTGTGGCCACCAAAGAGAGCTACACCATAGTGCCTGATCTTTAGGTAAAGAATAGAAAACAGAGATGATGCATTTGCAGTTTGACTGAAATTCATCAAGCGGAGGCCTGATTGAATTCTTTCATCCATGCATCTATTGAATGTCTGTGTTCTCACTGAATAAAATGCAACAGAACCATCTGAATTCAGGGAAATGAGCTCCAATCGTTCAAATAATTGCACTCCTGAAATAATTTTCAGGATAAAGTTGATTCAAAACTGACATAGCTTTTCACTCTACCTTGGTCCACGTGTTAATAAACTAAACTCAAACTACCTGCACTGGCCATACAAGATTGAGTTATACATTTACTTACTCTCAAAAGCATTATGTATACACCCATACATCAAGCACTGCAGCAATTCAAGGCAGCAGCTCACCATTACCTTCTCATGGGCAATTAAATGCTGGCTCTTGGAGACACACGTCTGTAGATGCTGGAATATTGAGCAAAAAACAAAGTGCTGGATGAACTCAGCGGGCCAAGCAGTCTACATTTACATCCAAATTATTTATATCACAAATGGCAGAGGTCCCAACACAGATTCCTATGGAACTGCACTGGTCACAGACCACCTATTTGAATATTGTCCTTCCACCACAACCCTGCGTCTTCTGGCAGAAAGCCAGTTCAGAATCCATATGACCAAGTCACTGTTAATCCCGTGCATTTTAACATTCTGGATCAGCCTATCATGGGGAACTTTATCAACTACCTTACTAAAATCTGTGTAGACAACATCTACTGTCATGCCCTCAATCACCTTCGTCAACTCCTCAAAAAACTCGATCGTTAGTCAGATATGACCTACCATGTACAAACCATGCTGATTGTCCCTAATTCTCCCTTTCTCCAAATGGGAATAAATCCTATCCTGAAAAATGCTTTCCAATTTGATTTTTCTTTAATCCGACTCGCCAAAACGATTTTATGGTCCCTTTTGGTCATTCTAATCGTCAGCTTGAATTCCTTCTTCCTTTATTTTCCATAAAGGCGCTGTCTAATTCTATCCTCAAGCATCACATTCACTTCCTTTTTCTTTTTGACCAAATTTACAACCTCTTTGGTCATTCAAGGCTCCCTTACTTTGCCATCCTTACCCCTCCTCCTCACTGGAACATGCCAGTTCTGAACTTCGATCAAATGATCTTCAAACGACTCCCACATGTCAGATACAGATTTACCCAATAACAATTGCTCCCAGTGTACCCTTCTGAGCTCGTGCCCAATAATGTTTTAGTTTACCTTACTCCAATTCAGTACTTTCCTACAAGGGTCAGCATTCTCCCCATTCCAAACCATCTTAAACTTATGAAGTTGGTGATCACTATCCTGGGAATGCTCTTCCACTGAAACACCAGTCTCTTGGCCATGCTGATTTCCTAACACAAGATCCAGCATGTTCCCTTCTTTGGTTGGACTATCTACATAGTGTTTCAAGAATCACTCTTGGATATACTCCACAAGCTCTGCCCTGTCTAATCCTTTGGGACTGAGCAAGTCCTAATCAATATTGGGGAAGTTAAAGTCACCCACTAAGACAATCATCTTTTGGTAATCTATTTACATATCTGTTCCTCTATCTCCTGCTTGCTATTGAGCCTATAGTATAATCCCGTTAGAGTGCTTGCACCTTTCTTATTTCCAAGTTTGACCCATATCACCTCAACAGACAAACCCTCTAGTATGTCCTCTCTGAATGCCGCCGTGGCAGCCTCCATGATTAGTGGCACAATGCCTTCATCTCTTTTGCCGTCCTGTCAATCACATCTGAAACCTTGAGCTGCCAGTCATGTTCTTGCAATGGCCACATTATTGTCCCAAACACTGATCCAAGCTCCAAGTTCACTTGTTTTCTCCACAATACCCCTTGCATTGAAATAAACACACATCAGCATCAACGTATTTGTTCACCTCTCCCTGCCTGCTCTTCCTTTGAGACTTACTAGTCCAAACTTCTACCTACCCATCACTCCTTCCAATTTTTGACCTACTATGTTCCCCACTCTCAACTATATCTTCGTTCTGCCATTTACACCAGCTTTGTGCATTTCCAATTAAAGTTTCAATGCCACTCCAATGCTGCTGCTACTCTTTAAGCAATCATCGCTTAGTCATCAGGGATATTACACATTACCAAGGAGGATTTGAAAACATCCTTAAATAGTTTCCTGTCCACCTGCCAATTTCCCACGAAGAAGCTCAGAATAGTACATCTGTTTCAGATGTCTGGTGCCAGGCAAATGAATGACTGTCTGCCCCTAATTAGGGCCTCACCTAATTACGCATGTTGTGTTGGGAAGCCGATATTGGTTTGCACAATATTTGTGCAAACAGTTTTGGTGATACCTCTCCAGCAACATACGTAGATAATCAATTTATCAGGAGTGTCAGAAGCAGCAGGATACCTGCTGCCCAGTTTACATGAGCTTTGTGCCATATATAAAATATGATTAGTGCAAGATCAATATTGGGCATTCGAGGGGGTGTGCTCTCAGTGGGCTCATGAATCCCTTTCTCTGCTGCATAAGTCTATGAAAATCTCTTCTCCAAATACCACCCAAAGACTGATGAACTGAATAACATTGTGATTATTATCATTAACACATGCTGTCATTGGAGGGGAGAGTTCTAATGAGAAATATGGAAGTTTCAGAGGAATTAAACAAATACCTTGTATCCAGAAAAGAAAAAGGGTTAGGGGAGGATTAGTGCAAAAACGAATGCATGATGGTCAGGGCAGATAGATTAGGCCAAAGGGCCTGTTTCCATGCTGGATTTATGTCGCTAAAATACAAACCTGCCAGAAATACCAGAGAACTGGGATTTGAGTGAGAATGAGGAATTGGAACAAAACAAATAGTATTAGATAATTAAGCAAAACAGGTTAAACTCTAGACCACCACTCTTGGGACCTGTGCCACACCCAAAAGAACTGTACCACGGAAGGTGCCCGAGAACCAACCCTCTCCCCCAGAAACACACGCCAAACACATGCCTAACCTCTAGGCATACATTAGTGAGGTGCAAGAGGGGGGAAAAAACCCTCCAAACCTGTTAGTAGTGAAAATGTTGGAATCCATAAATGGAAACCAAGCACATTGAAAGGAATAATAGCATTGAGTGAAGTCTACAGATTTATAAAAAGAACATAAACCTGCAGGACTGTGTCAGCGGAATATGTAATAGGTAATCAGTGATTGTGGTGCTTCTGTATTTTGGGAAGGCTTTAGTGAACAAGCAGTTGACAATAATATAATGCTATGGACTGTAAATTGGTCATTGGACAGAAATTGAAGAGTAGGAATAGACAGATCTTTTTAAGTAAGCCGTGACCAGTGGGGTACCATAGGGTCAGTTTAACCACTTGGCTGAAAGGACCAAATATGTTACTTTCAAGTTTACCAATTTAGATATTGATCTATTATTGTCACGTGCACAAAGATACTGTGAAAAATTTTGTTTGTGTGTATTCCAGTTAAATCATATCGTACAAGCACAATCATGTACCTCCTCTATCCTCATCTACCACAGCCGGTGTTCCTGATGTGGGCTTCTGTACATCGACCAAACGTAGACTCGGCGACCTTTTCTCTGATCAATTTCGCTCTGTCGCCTAGGCCTACGGGATCTCCCGGTTGTCAACCATTTCAACTCCTCTTCCCATTCGGACCTTTCTGTCCTGGGTCTCCTCCATTGCCAGAATAAAGCCAAATTGGAGTAATAGCACCTCACATTTCACTTGGGTCGCTTACAACCCAACAGCATGAACATTGAATTCTCTCATTTTAAGTCACCTCATCTTACACCCCCTTGCCTCTCCCATTCCCCAATTATGTATCCTGCAATCTATTCTCCACATGTTCCTATCACCCCATCCCTCCAACCCCCACCCAGACTCCACCTCCCACCTACATATTTGGGGTAATTTAAAATGACCAATGAACCTGTCAACCCTCACATCTTTGGGCTCAGGGAAGAACCTAGAGCATCCAGAGGAGACTCGCAGTCACAGAATGAATGAATAAGTTTTAAATTCATTAAATTCACAGGGGGACGATGCAAACACCACACAAATAATAGAGGTCAGAATCGAACTCTGGATACTGGGACTGCAAGGCAGCAGCTTCACTTACAGCACTATGGTGCTTCCCAGAATATATTAGGGGAATTTATGAAATGTGGGAAAAAAATTATGCCGAGGTGGCTCATCAGCTATGATCTTTCTGAATGGTGGTGGAAGTTCATTGTGACTAAAAGCCTACTCCTGCTCCTATTTATCAATATTTTACCAGGACATGGGAAGTTATCCATGTTTTCAAGGAATCACCATGGATTGCAAGGGCAATATAGTGCTCCAGGAGCAGATTAAAAGAGGGGCTTTTTTCCAAATATTTAGGGTAAGATCCACTCTCTTCAGTGAACAAATTAACAATAATTTGGAACTGTCTCTGAACATGCAATATGCAAGCATCATACTTGATGACTTAAATGGAGTAATTTTGGCTCTGGAGTGTAGGCATAGATTGAAATGTTTCTAACGTGGTCTGTGGTTATGCTTCATTCTCACGGGAAGCTTTTTGCAGGCAATTAATTTAATCTCAGCCACAATTAGTTAGTTGACTGTGGAAAGAATAGAAACTCTTACTTAAGAATGGCTTCATGAACTTCAGTCCATTGAAATCACCTCAAAAAAGACAGCCCACCAACCGTTCCTTCAGTATGAAACCAGGAACAAATTTGAGCAAATCAAAGACCTGGAGAAACTCAAGGGGTCGGGCAGCATCTGGGAAGGGAATGGACAGGCTTGGTTTCAGACTGACGGATGAAGGGTCCCAATCTAAGTTACCTGCTATTCCCTTCCCAGATGCTGCCTGCGTGCCTGATGTTCCTCAGGCACTTTGTGTTTGCTCAAGATTTCAGCATCTGCAGTTTGTGCCTTGAGGAACAAACTTTTCAGCTTTACTTAGCACTTTTATTTCCATGCCCTTAAATGACCCAGCAAATGAAAATGCTATCCAGCCGAACCTTGCACATGCTTTTATATTAAAAAGGTTATACTTCCAGTACCCGTGAAAAAAAAATGCACTCTGCAATTTCACCTGTAAATATCCTGGTTCAGGTTTCTTAATGCATCTTGCTCTGAATTTCCCCAGAGAAAATAACCGCAGTAGCAACCATATTCAGAAGTCTAACATTACAAATACCTCGATCCCGCAATCTTCAAAGCTCAATGGCATACTGACATGTGACCTCATATAATTGAGCACTGCTATTTACAGTACCATTTACAGAACGTCTGCTGCAAGTTCCCTCAAGCTTTTTTAACCTCAGACATGCTCCACTTAAGATACAATACAAACTCAATCTTTTATTTGTCCCTGGGCCTTGACTATTTCCCGGCAAGGATACATTTCTCATTCTTAATTACACCTAAAGCAGGTGGCAAGATATCTTCCTAAATTGTTGCCAACTGAATGGTAATATTAACTAGAGCAATCATGACCTGACTATCTATGTTGTCTAGGAATGCTGTCTGACCTGCTGAGTAAGTGCAGCACTTTGAGTCCTTCATTGTACCCTCCGTCTTCTATGGGTAAGATAGGTCAGAATCCAAACTATCAAGTCACAATGCATCTCTTGCACCTTAAGTGTGTCTACAACGATGAGGAACTGTACTAAAATTCATGTAAATAACATCCACCACCTCATCCTCACCAATCATCGAAAAGCCCAATCAAGTTCGTTAGATATAACCTAATGCAGACAAACCCCTGCTGGCTGTTGCTAATTATCCCATTCTCTTCCAAATGCAAGTAAATCTTATCTTGACGAATCCTCACCAGCCTATAATTTCCTTGATTAAGTTTACTTCACTTCTTAAACAAAGGAACAACATTGGCTATTCTCTCTTCCTCTGGGACCAGCTGTGGATAGAGAGGACAAAGATGTTTGTCAAGGCCCATGTCATCTCCTCTCTTGCCTCTCATTACCCTGGGATAGATTCCGTCAGGATCTGGGGATTATCTACCCTGACGCAAGAAGGGGTTAGTACAACATAATGGTGCTGCGATAAAATATCTACACAAGGACTGAATGGCCTATTCATGATTTTTCTTATGTTCTTATACCCGTTTTGGTCATGGCTATCAAAGCAGCCTTTGTTGGCTGACACAAGTATTGCATTGCATCAATGCTGCACAGATGTAAATTCACGGCTTCAATCACGATGAGAAGCACATTATTTGACTGCAGGCCATGTTCCATCGTGAGGATTTGCAAATGGAACGGGACATCATGCACTCATCAACCATTTCATCTGACATCGACAGAAGAAAGTAATATCATACGGATTACATTATTGGACTCTCAGCCAGTGTTCCAGTGGCTGATCATAACCACACAGGAACATTTCTAATGATTTCCATATATCCGCCAAACAAATAAATAAAATTAATCAGATTGGTTGAAGCCATTTGAGCCAAAAGGTCAGGATTAAGCGACACCCGGAAGCGTTTTAAGTCCTGAAGATCTGCCATTGTTCTGCTGTTCATTACAACTCAAGCTACCAACGTGTATCCCAGGGACTTGAAAATGTACCCGGGCTCCTTGCACCACAGTTTGATTAACCTGCCAAGCTCTGAAGCAGAAGGGTGCTGGCTAATCTACAATTATTCAAATCTACCAGTTTTTAAACTTCATGCCAATTTTCTGACCAGTTTACTGGGCTTTGTTATTGGGCTGAGTATTTCGCCCAGATAAGTACCATGAGTTTGTCCAATGTTATTAAACTGATAGTTGGCTGTGCTTTTTCTTACTTTTTTCTTTACTTGAAATCCAGTATGATCCTTCCACCAACTGATTGTCAGGTCACCGTGTACGACTGATGTTTTGTCCTCTTCTTCTACTGTGAAAATGGACAAGTGTTTATTTAACAACTGCTATCTCATTATCCATCACTGTCTCACTTCTACACATCTTTAAAAATCATCTGATGCATATCATCTACTCACTTTAACTTAGAATGATGCTAATGAATATAATTCAATATTTTGTTGATTAAAAATGGTGTTGCAATCCCATGAAGAACACTACATATAATTAAATGCCAATATATTAAACATAGATTGGTAGCCTTTGTAAAATGAGTTGTATCTCAGTGATGTTTTGTTGGTACAATGCTTTTAAAATGAAGCGCCAGTGACTGCCCTTCTACTCGTTGACACTGGCATTTCTGAAGTACAATTGGGGTGTTGTTGACTGTGGGGAAATTGCACCAGTCCTTGCATCAACCTACTTACAACTTGGTGAAGGTTCAAAGGTTTCTTAGTACAGGCACTCCCCAAGTCACATATTAGGCGACATGTAAAAACTTTACAATAGGCGGTCCCATTTCCTGAATGACCAGTGTTAATTGTCATGAGAAGTTGGCAAGGGCTTTCCCTCTGCTTCATAGATATAAAAGCATCGCCCGGGCTTGCTGCTCTTCCAGTGACACTGGGAAGGCGAGCGAGAATTGGGGAGGCAGTGGAGAGCAACTCCTGGCTGAGTCGGCAACATCTTCCACAAGGTGCATCAGAGAACCCTTCTTCAACTGCGTTCTTCACCACCGCCCAGTTGACGCAGCTGTTGTTGCGTCTCACGTTGTAGCCCCTGGCTGACAGCGTTTTCTTCAGGCCACCACTAGGAGGCTTGGTCACCGTGTGGCTCCCTCCCCTCTCACCAGCTGCCATTTCTTCCTGTCGGCCGTCAATTTGACTGCTCTCCCCTCCACCAACATATGTTGGCGGCTCTTGGGGAGAAGGAGGCAACAGCAGAGAGGGGAGCGACAAAGTGGACAACCGACAAGAGGAGGTGGTGGTGGCAGTGGAGGGGGGAGTGGACAAAGCGACAGCCAACAGGAAGAAGTGGCTGCTGGCGAGAGGGGAGGGAGGCCCACAGTGAGAGAGCTTGTCCTGTTGTTGGCCAGGGGCTACAATGTGAGCCGCAGCAACCGCCATCAACCGGATGGTGCTGTAACTGGTGAACGGATCGCTGGTGCAGACCAGGGCCATCGGCACTTGCAACTTGCGAGCCCTTCTTGATTATTGATTATCACCTTATCGATGGCAACTCGAGTACAATCTGACTTGCATAATGGTTTATCCAATGTAACCCTTAAGTTGGGGAGTGTCTGTATAAGGGAAAAGGGATCTTTTCTGAAAATATTCAAAGTTGAAAATAATATTTTAAGCATTACGAGTGTACTTTTCCACAAGGACACTTAATTTAAGTGTTTTAATCAATGAAGTTTGCAAATTAAGACTCTCTGGAAGAACTCCAATCGAAGAAAATCAAAAACTACAATACTCAGCCTGCCTTTTTCACAGTTCACTTAGTACTTTTCTTCCACTTTAAGAATGTGATTTGGGTTGGCAATAGAGACGTGTGTTAATAATTCAACTTTAATTTTACTTCAAAATATAAACAAAGCTCCTAATTTCACTATTCACCAAATTCCAGGAGAGGCAGCGAACATCCACTTTGCATTGGCACTGTGCATTAACAAAGTCTCCTGCAACTATAACCGGAAAAATTAAATTGCTGAACTTGCACACTATCATAATTGTCTTGTTCTATTTTGACAACAAGATCTCTCTGAACACAAGCATTCAGTGGTCTCAAACCATATAAAAAACTGCCAAACGAACCAAAGGAACTCTGCCAAAGGAATAACTAATTTCTCCATGTTATACACTATCTGCTAATTTTGCACGTTTACTTAATGAGTTTATATCCTTTTAGACACCTCGTCTTTTGATATAGTTTACTTCTTACGGCAACCAATCTTGATACTAATGTTTCAAAGAATAAAATAGTCTAATTTCCTGATGCAGCTATTTGTTTTCCCAAAGTGTTAAGTTTATGATCGTGTTTTATAATCACATTGTGATCGGATTAATATTGGAATCAAAAGGTCAAAGGAGATTCGTGGAATTATAGACAATAGGTGCAGGAGTAGGCCATTCGGTCCTTTCAGCCATTCAATGTGATCATGGCTGACATCCACAATCAGTATCCCGTTCCTGTCTTTTCCCCATATCCCCTGTCTATCTTTAAGAGCTTTATTTAACTCTCTTGAAAGCATCTAGAGATCCAGCCTCCACCACCTTCTGAGGCAGAAAATTCCACAGATTCACATCTCTGTGTGAAAAAGTTTTTCCTCATATCCGTTCTAAATGGCTTACCCCTTATTCTTAAACTGTGGCCCCTAGTTCTGGACTCCCCCTACATTGGGAACACGTTTCCTGCTTCTAGCGTGTCCAATCCCTTAATGATCTTATATGTTTCAATAAGATCCCCTCTCATCCTTCTAGAGAGAACAAGCCCCACCGCTCCATTCTATCAACATATGATAGTCCCGCCATCCCGGGTATGCAAGGTTAAAAACTTCTGCACAGAATACGTTATTATTTAAAATGCACTTTTTGCAGGGGTGGTCTAAACAGAATCTATCTAGGCTTAGAAAGATGACTGAAGAAACAGAACTTGTGAAGAAAACTAGATCATGGGATGCCTCCCATGGACTAAATATTGGCAAGAACACAGAGTGTAAACCAAAGATGATGCCATCTAAATCAAAGCTTAATTCAATAATTCAAAAGTTGCATGTTTGGAAGTTGCACTCCACCATCACACTGTCGACCCGTGTTTTGTAGATGGGGATAAAGATGGGGTCACTTACAGTGAACTACATTGATACCTCACTTAGCACTTAAGGAAATGTACATGGACACACAAGTACTAACTGAAACAAAGAGGAAGAAGATTGAACTTTATTGCCTGCCATCACAGTGAGGAATGTGGAATCCACTGTGATGGATATTTATGTTAGCCTTTGTGGTTGTGTCTTGTTGCTTTTCACATAGTATGGCTGTCTGGTAACTCACATTTCACTGTACCTTAATTGGTACATGTGACAATAAACTGACCTTGAAATCTTGAAGTTCGAGAAAACTCATGGTAACATTTTACATATTTTGAAATTCATTATGGAGAGTTTTATTTTTCAGCCATAACTCTGTCAAACATCATTCAGACTTTCTCCCAGGAATGCACTAATGTAATCGATGAACTTTGGTTACTTACCTTGCCCGTCTCCAATTCAACCAGTTATTTGAATAACATCTTGCATAACAGACCAACTGAAATGATGGGCTAAATTCTGGAAAAGCAGGACATGCATTCCTGGGCAAGAGGGTGTTACAGGGGGATCCAACAGAGGTATTTAAAACCACAAGGAATATAAACAGTAGATCAATGGAACTTGATTTCACTGATGGAAAAATCAAGAACCAGAAAAAGTATGACACGCACATGGTGGGCAGAAGCAAGACTCTGCCTTTTCATGGTGATTGATTAAAGGCCTGTCCCACTTGGGCGTCATTTGCGCGTCATCCTAAAAATTGGTTGGCCCGTCGTGGCGTATGCAGTGACACGCGGTAGCGCCCCAGGATTTTGGGATGCTCAAAATCCTCGTGCGCCACCTGCGTGACGCGCAAATGAAGCCCAAGTGGGACAGGCCCTTTAGAGTTTGGAATACATTAACAGGGAGTGAAAGCAGATTAAATTGTAGATTTAAAGAGCAAGATACACTCATCTGAGAGGGAAGAATGACTCAATGCAAAACACTTATATAGTTAAAATTATTAATAAATCCAAATCTACAATGCTGGTTTCTGGCACTTAATGGAACAAAAATACTATATACATTGCATAGTTTGCACGGTCATACTGTAAGAAATAATTTAAGAATTCAAAGTATTAACTACGATACTTGGGGACATGAATCAATTTCTCTTCACCAAAATGAATGGAAACATTGAACTTGTGGCAGATCTAGTGGGACACAGGCGCATCTTCCAATTCCCCAATCCAAGTGTTACAAAGCTGCAGAAACATGGCTTTCTGTCATTATCTCTTTAACGAGACCAACGTCAGAACAGATTCCAAGTAAATATATTGAAAACCTTTTTGGAAGTTCGGGATGTGCACGTATTGATTTGTTCCTTCATACAACAAAATACAGTAAAGCCTGACGTGTTGCATATACGTTGGATGGTGGGACTCAAAGTAGAGTTGTGGCAGATGAGAAAGTTAAGGCAAATATGGAAATGAATCCAGACAAGTTCACTAGGCAGAACAGGACAGGGAGCGAGCAAAGTCTGATATACTCAACTGCATTTTAATGCATGAAGGCTGACAGGCAAGGAAGATGAACTCAGGACATTAGACTTTAGAGATAAACCCTACACACTAGGGACAATTTACAATTAAAAGAAGCCAACTAACCTACAAACCTGTACACCTTTGGAGTGTGGTAGGAAACAGGAGCATCCGGAGAATTTACTAATTCCGTACAGACAGCACCTGTAGTCAGGATCTAACCTGGGTTTCTGGCGCTGCAAGGCAGCAACTCCACCACTGTGCTGCCCTATTGTACTATGACCCCACCCAAATAGTCAGTGGGAATTAGAACAGCAAACATGTCGTGAGATGACAGAGCTGTAGAGATAATTGTAATCGTAGGTGATTTTAGTTTCCCCAATATTGATTGGGAGAGAATTTTTCAAGTGTGTCCAGGAACGTTTTAAGCTGCGAGTAATCTGCCAACAATCAATATCTTCTTGGGAAATGGGGAAGTAGCTGAAGACTCGGGGAGCACAGTAGAACCAGTATTAGTTTTTAAATGGGTATGGGAAAATATAGTATTGGTCCACAAGTTAAAGTCTTTGGAAAGACAGTAGACATGAATTTGAAAATGTTGATCTGGAGAGCCAGTTTGCAAGTGAAGGAATGTCCACCAAGTGGAGAGGCTTATACAAGTGAGATACAGAGAGTTCATGGCCTTGCAGTTCATTTTATAGGAGACGAGAACTAAAACTCCAACACACAGATTTAAGGCAAGAGGGGAAAAATGTAATAGGAACCCGAGAGACAACTTTTTGCACAGATTGTGGGTATGTGGATCAAACTGGCAGAGGAAGTAATAGTGGCAGGTATAATTACAATGTTTAAAAGGCATTTGGCCAGGTACATGAATAGGAAAGATTTGGAGTGATGTGGACCAGACACAGGCATAGAGACTAGCCCGGATTATGCATCTTGGTTGGTATCGATCAATTGGGCCAAAAGGGCCAGTTTCATTTAAATCACTTCTCAGAAACCAGCAACACTTTAGTTACCCCTCCTATTATCTCACTTTTTGGCTTAGCGATTCAGTTGTACTTTGGAATACTTGGGCCTTTCCAATGCCTTAGAAATGGAACACAACTCTCAGTTCTTCTTTCTGTAGCAACATCAAAAATGAAAGAAATTGGAGTAGCTGCAGATCATGGGGCCCTTCCAACATGCTCTACCATGTGGCAACATGAGAACTTGCTCTCAACTCTACTACCCTGCTCGACTCCCATAACTCTCCACCCCTAAGATTCAAGCTTACTTGATCTCAGAGCAGAAAATTCTAAAGATATGATCCTGGGAAAATCTCCCTTGCCATTTCAAACTGACAGAGACTGGCCCCTTATTTCAAATCTAAAATCTTCCTCGCTCCAAATTGTCCTTCTCAGCATCTCCATCAATTCATAAAAATATAAAACTGCAATGGAAAAGTGATAGTACACGGAAGAACATTGCTCAAATCATCTGGAGGGACAAAAGCCAAGAATTCTTGAATGATACCGTCTTTACTTACATTTGTCTAAGTAAATGGTACTTCTACTGACCACAATGGTTACACAATCTGTTGCTATTTGACTGCTTCCCTCTTAACCCTTGATCACAATCTACGACCAGATTTTGAGAGAGACAAGGAACTACAGATGCTGGTTTGTTAAAAAAAAGACAGCGCTGGAGTAACTCAACAGGTCAGGCAGCATCTCCGGAGAACAGACAGGTAACCTTTCGGGTCAGGATCTGAACAGACTTTTCTATCAGGTTAGAGACAGCCAATTCAGAAAATAAGCTCTCGGGTTGATGACAGATGCACAGCACACCGATATAGGAAGCTGAAAATGCCCCACTGGAATAATCAAAAAGCAGAAAATCTGATGGAAATAGAATGACGTACTACATACCCAGAAGCCAGTAACATTATTAATTCTTGAGCCACTTAAGGGACGTTGCCAAACCTTTCCCCCCAATATACAGTGGCTTCAACAATGCAACCTGTTGCCATGCAAAAACAAGATTCTGGAGCACAGCAAATATGCATCTACATAATTGAAGAAAGTTTCTCAAACATCAAACGCCATACTTTAAAAGCACAATATAGCATAGTGACGTCTCGGAATTTTGTTTTAATGCAAGAAAAAGGAATATTGAGTCTATAATATACAGACATAAAATGACAGGACCTATTGTATCATTCTAAACATTCAATCGGAAGAGATCTGCAGAAATCAATTATCACATGACAAGAACTCTGCAACAGGAAGCAACAAACCGAATATTCAACAGAAAGCACTCGCCAAAGATGAATCAAATGTTCTAGACATGAGGTTTATCCTCAGATGCATTATCCTACAAATAAGGAAAATAATTTAAAATGCAGACCATACAGGAAATTGGAACTTCTAAAGCAATTGTCAGCCGGTGGAATCAAAATAAGATTTATACTCATCATGCCAGGCTTTGCACTCTCACAATTGAAAGATCACACTACAGGTTGTGAAATACTAAATTTAAATGATAAAACATCTTGTAACCACAGTGAACTATCCATCGTCAGCCTTGTCCACTGCCAGGGTGAGGCCATACGCACCTCATTCTGCCTGGGTAGTTTACAATACAATGGAACGACCACCGCCTTCTCCAATTTCAGGTAATCCTTACCCCCATGCTCCTTTCTCTACTCCCCATGGCTCCCAATGATCATGCCTCATTTATCTAGTTCTACCTATCAGTTTCCAGCCTCTGTATCTCCAACCTTCTCTCTGCCCACTGGGCTCCATCTGCCCATCAACTCCTCCCTACCTGGTTCAACCCATTGCCTGCCAGCTCTTACCTCACCCCCTCCCCTCATCTCTATATACTAGCCATCTCACTTCTGGACTCTCAATCCTAATGCAAGGGTCTAACCCCCCCCCCCAAAAAAAAAAAATCCAACTATGCCTATTACTCCAGATTCTGCCTGACTTACTGAGTTCCTCCAGCAATTTGTTATTTGCTCCACATTCCAGCATCTGCAGCCACTTTTGTGTTTTCTTTTGGAACCATTAATGTTGACCAGCCAACTAACAAACCCGCAAATCTTCACAGGAGAAATTCTATGCGGCATCTGTTCTGTGTTGACTTCCAATGTGTAAATGTTGCTGACAATTTTACTCCGGTTGAGGTGTTCCAACCTTATTTGAAGAGAAGTGAAGGATTGCGTTCAAATATTTAACATGCTTGCAGATGCATTGGTAAATTCTGGGCAAGTAATAAAAAGCTGGCACTTGCAAAGCAAGCAGATAAATCAAAGAGGAAAGAATTTTTAAAAAGCCGTTTCCATCCAGAAAACAGATCCAAGAAACAGGGAACTTAAAATGCACACCAATTGTCTTCGCATATACCAACTATTTCTGACACTTTGTTCAATAGCCTGTTTAACTTACTTCAATGGCATAGATCTCAATACATGATCTCAACATAAACTCAGAATTGAGCTAAGGCAACGGAGGCAGTGCTGCATTGTCAAAAGACAAGCTCCCATGGTATTTAAAACAAATGGCCATGAGACTGTTCTATGTACCGGGAACAGAACAAGAGCGAGAGCAGAAGAGTGCAGTTAGCCTGAATTCAGTGGTTGGTAAAATTTTAGTCCATTATAAAAGACATTGGTTTCTGAGTGCTTAGACGCACACAATAAAATCAACATGGTTTTGTGAAAGGGAGATCTTGCCTGAAGAACCTGTTGGAATTCTTTGAGGAAGTAAATAGCCGGATAGACAAAGGAGAGTCAGTGGATGTTGGGAATAAATCTTGCACAAAAATTCACCAAAACCAAGATGATGTTTGTTTCCTCCCAAACCACAGGCAAGGTCTCAGAGGACTGGAGAGTAGCCAATCCTGTTCCTTTGTTTAAGAAGTTTAGGAGAGATAATCCAGGAAATTACAGGCTGGTGAACCATTCAGTGGTACTAGTAGAAAAGTAGTAGTAGAAAAGCTACTGGAAAGGATTCTTCGGGGCATGGTTTACTTGCATTTGGAAGAGATTGGGATAAATCAGGGACAGTCAGCAGGGTTTGCCAATAGCAGGTCATGTTTTACTAATTTGGTCGAAGAGGCATGATGAGGGTATTACTGGAGATGTATTGACATATTATGAGATGTATTGACATTTTTCGATGAGGGTATTACTGTAGATGTCATCAGCGTGGAATTTAGTAAGGCATTTGATAAAGTCCCTCATGGTAGGTTGATCCAGAGATGTGATGCAAGGGATCCACAGTGACTTGACAGTTTGGATTTAGAACTCGCTTACCCATATAAGAGAGGGTAGTGGTGGAAGTGTGTCATTCTGTCAGCAGGATATAGATCAGCTATAGTTGTGTGGAGAAATGGCAGATGGAGTTTGATCCAAGTGAGTGTGAGGTGTTGCTCTTTGGAAGGTCAAGTGTAAGTAGAAAGTAAAAGTTAATGGCAAGATCCTTAACAGCAATGATGCACAGAGGTCTTGAGGCCTAAATCCATAGTACCCTGGATGTGGCAACACAAGTAAAGAGTGACAACAAAAGCTTATGGTCAAAGCATTGGGACAAGAGTCGATGAAGTCATGCTGCAGCTTTATAAAACTTTAGTACAGTCACATTTGAAGTATTGTGTGTAGTTCTGGTCACCCAATTACAACAAGGATGTGGAAGCTTTGGAGAGGTTGCAGAAAATATTTACCAGAATTCTGTCTGGATTAAAGGGTATTAGCTTCAAGGAAATGTTGGACAAATGTTATTGTTTTCTCTTGAGCATCAAGAATGAGTGGTGACCTGATAGATGCATTTAAAATAATGAGATAATAAATAAGGGTAGACAGTCAGAACACTCTCTTACCCCCCTCCCCCCCGCCCCTCCCCACATCCCTCCATCCAAAGAGTGGAAATGTCAAAGATTAGTGGGCATAGCTTTGTGTCAGAGGTAGAATGTTTACACATGTGAAATTTCCCTTTTGTTTTTACAGAGTGGTGGGTGTCTGGAACGCACCACAAGGGTTAGGTGGCAGAAGATACAATAGTGATATCTAGATAAGCACATGGATATACAGGGAATGCAAGGAAATGGATCACATGCAGGCAGAACAGATTAGTTTAACTTGACATCATGTTCGGCATGGACATTTTGGGCCAAAGGGCCTGCTCCTGTGTTGTACTGTACTATGCTCTATTCAGTATGCTCCAGACTCAATCATCAAATTCAGTCCCCTATTCCAGTTTTCTCCCCAATATCCCTTGATCCCTCAAGAACATCATCTAGATCCTTTCTGAATATATTAAATGATTTGTCTTCAACTTTTTTTTTCATCACTTTCTTGGAGGAGAAATTTCTCCTCACCTCAGCCTTAAGTGGCTGACCCTTAACTGTGACCTTGGTCATGGCTCACCAGCCATGAGGACCACCTTTCTGTATCAGATTTGTCCAGACAGAATTTGGTCGTTTTCTGAGAACTTCATTTTCTAAACGTCAATGAATACAAGCCTAATTGACTCAGTCGCTCATCATATGTCCATCCTGCCATCCCAGGAATACAAACGGTTATCTTCAATTTCTCACTATAATGGTTTCACAGACAAGGAGACCAAAGCTGCACACAATTGGGTGCAGTCTCAAGACCTAGCTTGACATCCTGCTCCTATATGCAAATCCGCTTGCGATACAGACCAGTATCACTGTCTTCTTAACCACTTGCAATACCTGCAAGCTCACTTTCAGTGGGATATCTTCCTACTCATTCACATTACATCTGTCATGTATCCACCTGTCCAAATTCTGCAATAACTCCAATTCCCTCATCCAAACTAGTAGCTGGTATCGATTCCCAAGATATCCTACTAGTCACGGCCTGCCAAAAGACGATCACTTTAGAGATACAACATGGAAACAGGCCCTAAGTTCCACCGACTCCACGCCGACCAGCGATCACCCCGTACACTAACACAATCCTACACACTAGAGACAATATACAATTTTACTGAAGCCAATTAACCTATAAATCTGTACATCTTTTAAATATGGGAAGAAACCGTAGCTCCCAGAGAAAACCCATGCGGTCACAGGGAGAACGTACAAACTCCAAACAGAAAACACCTGTGGTCAGGATCGAACCTGGGTCTCTGGTGCTGTAAGGCAGCAACTCTACTGCTGCACCACCGTGCCGTAAAAAACACCTTGAGGCTGCCGACAGTGATTAACCACATTACCAAAGAGCTCTGTTTTTTGCCTTGACAGAGGACATTCAGTAATCTTTCACATGTTCATCAGTGTCTTAGTGTAAAATAACATGGCAATGTCACGCTTGTTTCATCAGGTGCCAGAGGTATGGTAATGGAATATCAAACACTTATTTCTGTTCAGCAGCCCACATCATTTAAATATATTGAGAACACAAGTTAAATCCAGCCTACCAAGCAACCTTGATCCACAGCAGTTTACCTACCGCCAAAAAGGTCCACAGCTGATGCCATCTCCCTGGCCCTACAGGCATCCCTGGAACCCCTGGATAAGGGCACCTACATCATTCATAGATTGCAGCTCTGTATTCAATACCATTATCCCAACCAAGCTCATCTCCAAACTCTGAGTCAGCACGCACCTCTGCAACTTGATCCTCTACTTCCTGACCAACAGACCACAATCAGTAATGATATGTGACGAATCATCCCCTATGATCATTCTCAACACTGGTGCCCTGCAAGGATGCGTTCTCAGCCTCCGACTATACTTCTTACACATTCATGACTGTGCAGCCAAATACCAATCCAGGGGCCTCGCCCCAAAATGTCACCCATTCCTTCTCTCCAGAGATGCTACCTGACCCGCTGAGTTACTCCAGCATTTTGTGTCTATCTTCGATTTAAACCAGCATCTGCAGTTCTTTCCTACTCAATTTACAATCTCGCAGACGACATCACCGTAGTGGGTCGGATATCTTATAATAATGAGATGAAGTACAGGAAGGAGATTGAGATCCTCATAACCTGGTGCCAACACAACAACCTCTCCCACAATGTCAACAAATCAAAGTAAATTGTGATCAACTCCAGGAAGCAAAGCAGTATTCACACACAGCAGTATACATCGATAGTGTCGAAGTAGAGATGGTTGATAGCTTCTAGTGCTTAGGGGTAAATATCACCAGCAATGTAGATAGATATATAGATAGATAGATATGCCTTTATTGTTATTCAGACCGAAGTCTGGACGAAATTGCAGCAGTCATACATATAATACAATAAAAACAACAATAAACACATATTAACATCCACCACAGTGAGTCCACCCAGCATCTCCTCACTGTGATGGAGGCAAAAGTCTTAGGTCTGCAGTCTCTTCCCTCCTCTTCTCCCTCTGCGCTGAGGCGATACCCCCCGGGCGATGTTATAAATCAGTCCCGCGGCTCATTGAAGCTGTGGTCAAGAAAGCACACCAATGCCTCTACTTCATTAGAAGGCTTCGGATGTTCAGCATGTTCCCAACAACCCTCACCAATCTTTGCAGGTGTGCTGTTGGGATGCATCACGGCACGGCATGGAAACAGCTCCATCCAAGAAATCGCAGAGTTGTGTATATAAGCCCAGACCACACAAACCAATCTCCCATCCATTGACTCCAACTACACTTCATGCAGCCTGGGCAAGGCCACTGGTATTATTAAGCACAAGTCTCAGCCCGGTCACTCCCTCTTCTCCCCTTTCCCATCAGGCGAGAGGTACAGAAGTTTGAAAACGCATACCTCCAGATTTAGGGACAGTTTTTTCCCAGCTATTATGAACCGTCCTCTCACCAGCTAGAGTGCAGTCCTGACTTCCCATCTACGTCTTCGGAGAGCTTTGAACTATCTTTAATCAGACTTCATCTTGCACCAAATGGTGTATCCTTTATCAGTACAATCATGTAGTCTTTTCTTTCACGGGATAGCACGTAACAAAATGCTTTTCACCGTACCTCAGTACACGTGACAATAAACTAATGTTATGTATGGTTATTTTAATTAATTATCCTAAAGATTTAGGAATACAATAGATTTTAAAATCTTTTCTTTTTAATGTTTATTTCAGCTGTACCAAAATCATTTGTCAGAATTTTCATTTAACGTTCTGTAAAATGCTATTTTCAAAATGGGTGCTGTCTTATAGTAATGTATAGGCAGCAAACAAGGCTAAAATTAAAATCTAATTTGATAACAAATGTTCCAATGGAAGTAATATGTAAACTAACATGGTTTACACTTTACAATTTTACCCACTACATATCTGGTTTATTAAGAATGCATTAAAAAAGATCTATTGACATTAGGATGTTTAAGAAGGAACTGCAGATGCTGGAAAAATCGAAGGTAGACAAAAATGCTGGAGAAACTCAGCGGGTGAGGCAGTATCTATGGAGTGAAGGAAATAGTTGCTATTTGAATACCTATTCCTTCGCTCCACAGATACTGCCTCACCCGCTGAGTTTCTCCAGCATTTTTGTCTACCTATTGACATAAGGATATTGTTTCATGTAGAGATAATGTGCATCGTTTTAATTGGCTAAAAACATTTATTGTTTCCACTGCCTATTCATTAAATCAATCGAAAATGCCTGCACAATTCAGTTTGTAACCGGAAAAACTTATCAGACGCATCTACCATCAGGTGCATCCCTGCACCAAAACACCACGCAATTTTACGTTTAAGACAAATTTCTACAATATTGTCAATGCCCTACTCCCATATAAAGACCCAACTTTAAATGATTTTCTATGTACAAATGCCATATGCATTCAAAACGTGCTATTTGAATGTATTGAATGCATCCAGATAGTTTAGTTTTAGTTTAGTAATCCAGCGCGGAAACAGGCCCTTCGGCTCACTGTGTCAGCACCGACCAGAGATCCCCGCACACTAAATACTATCCTATTAATACTAGGGACAATTTACACTTATACCAAGCATACCTGTACGTCTTTGGAATGTGGAAGGAAACCGACGATCTTGGAGAAAACCCACAGAGTCAGGGGAAGAACGCACAAACTCCATACAGCCAGCACCCGTAGTCGGGATCGAACTCTGGTCTCTGCCGCTGCAAGCGCTGTAAGGCAGCAACTCTACCACTGCACCACCGTGCCGATACTTTTCTGATACATCCGAGTTCAAATTTCCAAACGTCTCCGTGTTCTTACTTTTAAGTAGTCATTTGCTATCTCATACCTTCCTTATTTCTTCTATTTTGCAATTCCACTGCTGTCTTCTACTAGTATTCATCTTTAAATTGAAGCTCATGTTTGACAAGATATGTATTCAGATCTTTAAATTTCAATACAGTTCAGAAAGTACTTGTTTACAGGAAGCAAAAGATAGATAGAAAGGTGCCAGATGAAGTAGTTAAGGCAGGGACAATAGCAGCATTTTAAAGACATTAGGATAGGTACATGGATAGGAAAGATTTAGAGGGAGATAGACACAAAATGCTGGAGTAAGTCAGCAGGACAGGCAGCATCTGTGGAGAAGGATTGGGTGACGTTTCAGGTTGACCCTTCTTCAGACTTCAGCATTTTGTGTCCATCTTCGGTGTAAACCAGCAACTGCAGTTCCTTCCCAAATAAGGTTTAGAGGGAAATGGGCAAACATGGGCAAATGGGACATCTTGGCCAGTGTGGATGAATTGGGCTAAAGGGTCACTTTCCATGTATGACTCTGACCAAGAGTACTTTTGCTAAATGTGTTCCTCATGGATAGATTACCACCAGCAGATGCAAATAACTTGAATGAAATGTAGTTAGGTTAAGTGAGTGGACCAAAAATAGTCAGCTGTAATAAAATGCAAAGTTATCCACTTTGGATAGCTAGCAAAGAAGGAATAATCACATTACTGGTATGGGAATAAGAGTATAAAATGTTGTGGAATGGAGGGATTGAGGCAGAATGGGATCCTTGAACAAGACACCAAATAAAACATGAAGGTATAACAAGTGATTGAGGACGTTAACCTTAATTGCAGGGGTACGAAGTATAAAAGTTCAGCCAGTCTAGTTGCAACTTGGCACTGGTGAAACTGCACTTGGAATCAACATATTTAATTTAGGATGTGCTTGCATTGCAGGTAATGCAGAATGTGTCAATTTCTAGGTTAGATGAAGATAGATTGAGCAATTGCCCTGTGCTAATTTGTATTCAGAAGAATAAGAAGCGATATTACTGAAACATACAAGATTCTAAGGTGAATTGACAGGTTGGATCCCGGGAAGATTCCCTCCCATATGGGGGGCATTTACAACTAGGGGACATACATTCAGTGTAAGTACGGTCTACTGAACTGAGTAAGATCACCCCTCATCTTTCTGCTCTCCAGGGAATAGAGTCCCAGCCTACTCAACTTCTCCCGATAACTCAGCCCCTCTAGTCCTGGCAACATCCTCGTAAATCATTTCTGTACCCTTTCTAGCTTGACAGCATCTTTCCTATAACATGGTGCCCAGAACTGAACACAATACTCTAAATGCGGTCTCACCAACGTCTTATACAAATGCAACATGGCCTCTCAACTTCTGTACTCAATGCTCTGACCTAAGGCCAATTTATCAAAAGCCTTTTTGGTAAAACCTATGACTCGACCTTTAAGGAACCATGCACCTGCACTCCTAGATTTCTCTGCTCTACAACACTCCCCAGAGCCCTACCATTCACTGTGTAGGACCTGCCCATGTTCGACTTCCCAAAATATAACACCTCACATTTCTCTGCATTAAATTCCATCAACCATTCCTCAGCCCACCTGGTCAATCGATCAAGATCCTGCTGCAATTTTTCACAACCATTTTCACTATCTGCAAAACCACCGACCATATTAAGAACGTTGGGTCTTTCGTAGAGCATTAAGGTAGATAAGCTCCCAGGGCCTAATGGATTCCATCCCATGATACTGTGAGACACTGATGGCTGAAACTTGATAGATCTTTATATTCTCTTTAGGCACAGGCAAAGTCATAGAAGACTGAATAATAACCAATCTCACGAAGCATCGCCAATTGCTTCTCTCCATAGATGCTGCCTCACCCGCTGAGTTTCTCCAGCTTGTTGCCTACCTTTGAATAATAACCAATATTGTTCCTCTAACACAGGCAACAGGAACAAAACAAGAAATTGGCATGTGAACTTTACAGTGGCAATCAAAGTATTGGCAGAGATTCCTAGGATCAGGATTTACTCCAAATTATAAAAGTGTGCAGGGAAATTCAGCATGGCTTTTTGCGGGGAAGTCAGTATAATAAGTTTGATTTGAGGTTTTTTTGAGGAAGTTACAAAGTTGTTAACAAGAGTAGGGTAGTTGATGATGTCTATATGAACTTTCAGAAAATTTAATAAAGCATTCAACAACATCCTTCAAGGAGACTGGTTCAGAAGATTGTCAAATGGGATGAATTGATAAATGAGATACAAAATTTGCTTAATCAGAGAAGACAAGGGGGGGGGGGCAGTGATGGAGAAGAGTTCTCTGACTATGACTAGTGATGGTCTGCAAGGATTAGTGCTGGGATCGCAGTTGTCTGAGATATGTAATCTTTTTGAAAATGTAGGTGGTATGATTAATAAATTTGCAGTCAACACAAAAAATGGTGGACATGGATAGTGAGGAACATTATCAAAGGATTCAACATGTTATTAATCAGTTGGGCAGAGAAATGGCAGATGGATGTTAATCCAGACTGATGTGAGGTGTTGAATTTTGAGAGGTAACTTTGGGAATTTGGCTTCTTTATACAGACCATATGCCCAAATTTGACTCCATCAACACTTCATGCACCTCAGGACAGCAGTCTACATTATCGGGGACCTTTCCCACCCTGGTCATTCCTTCTTTGCCCCACTCCTCTCAGGCAAAATGTATAGAAGCTTGAAGCTTATAGAACCATCAGACTCAGGAACAGCTTTCCCCCAGTTATCAGGCTTCTGAACTGTTCTTCCATATGCTAGGCTATTATAGTCGGATTTTCCTTGACAAACTAACAGGAATGAAACATGTCAGTAACATCAGGGTGAACAGTACTTCAATATTTTCTTTAGAGAGACTGGAGGGAGAAAATGAGAAACTGTTTTACTGTTCCAAACCCAACCCAAGCCTGAGGAACACCATTTTTTATGCCAATTAGATATGTTTCAAACCCTCAGGATGCAACATTAACTGTGGAACAATTACATAGAACCAGACTGGGTTTTTTTGTGGGTTTTTAAAAATCAGGACTGATTGTAACTGTTCTGCCATTTTCGATTCATTACCAATGCTGCCTGCCCTGCTGCATTTTTACACACCATCTTGATTTTAGATTAAGAAATGGGAGTTTCTTCTTTTTGATTAAGTTCATAGTGGACCAGAAAGTCAACTGAACTAGACAAACACTCTAGTGGTAGAATTCAGTCAAGGCAGGGACCTCATGTGGTGATCAGGGGCTAAACACAAATAGCATGTGCAGCCGTAACAGAAATTTGGAGGTTTACAAGTCTGAGAAATTATCCTAAAACGTTAAGAAAGGATAAGCAAGAAGATTGATAACTATTTAATTGAAACATGAATCCCCAGGAATGATTAATCATAGGATTTAAAATATGGAATTGCTTTAAAGAGCAATTAACATAAATATTTTTGTTGAACAGTATTGCAATTTAAATAATGCAGCATAAAATTTTTCAGCATATCATGGTCTGGCAGACCAATCATGACCAGCTAATTTAGTAATGTTGACTGACAGATGCACGTTAGTCAGGGTACTAGTCAATTTCACTACTCAACATGGTTCATGGCACCTGAACATGGTTTAAAAAAATTATTTCCAAAAGGCGACTTATTTTATATTACAACACTCCTTCATTGCCAACCTATATTTATTCGAGTGCCAGCCTAATACTTATTCTGAAAGGCACAAACTCAGACTGAAGACACCAAATTGATGGCAGAAGTGACACTAAATTCACATATAACTATAAAATATAATTCTAGGGTTTTGTTTATGCATACTGATGAGAAGTCTTCCACTCCAGTTGAGCCTTTAGATTACCCAATTCTCCAACATAACACTGATGAAGAAAACATTTCAGAAAAATATGACAAATTCTTACATCTAGCATTCATTCCAATATTCTTTGACTGGTTGATCACAATAGACTACATGTAGAAGAAATGTGTGAGCTTTAGTGCTGCAAATTGAGAGCTTTAGTGCTTCTTCTCAGTTCTTTAAGGCACTAATATGGTTTAAATAAATGACAAGAAGATTCACAACTCTTCAGATATAGCCTCATATGCCTGAGAGTTAAAAGGTGGTCATTTTATCCATCCAGACTGTGCCAATTCTCAAAACATTGCAATAATTTCTATTTCCTGACTTGTTTCCCTGTAACCCACCTCCCCCACCCACAAAGAACAATTCTCCTGCCACCCATCTAAACTGGGATTAATTGACAGTAGTCAGTTAACCCTCCAGCATGTCTTTGGGATATAGGAAATCAGAGCAACCAGGGAGAACTCAGAGTCAAGACAGAAACTCATCACTCCGAGCACCAGAGACAATCAAACCTTGGTCGTTGCAATTGTGCACCATGTATTTAAGATATTTAGTTTGTAAAATGCTGTATACCAAATTTGATTTTAATGTAGTATCAGCAGTGTTAACTTTAGTTTATCAATCTAATTTTCTTGCCATGACAGGGAAAACCCAATTGAAGCATCGACTTCTGCCGTCATGGTGGCAAACTAATTTAAATTCCACTAAAACACCCTCCAAATTATGAAACTACATCTCCTGGAAGCTCACTCCATATAGCCACCACACTAAATGAAATCTTGCGCCTCAGGTTCCTGTTAAATCTTGCCCTCATCATGTTCTCTGGTTCTTGATTCCCCAACCCATACATTCGCCCTCTCAATTCCCCTCACGATTTTATTCGCTTCCATAGAATCACCCCTCAGCCACCTGCACTCCAAGGAATAAAGTCCTAGCTTGCCCAGTCTCTCCCTATATTCAAACAACGACAGCCATTTATTCTGCATTCCAAATCAGGTATGAAGGAAGATTGTATTTTTATGATCATTTGCCACCGAAGGTCTGTAGTCTGCAGGCAACCAATTTTTATCTGTCTTGGGGCCTGAGCGACACGTATTTGGATTACAAAACTAAACTCACTGCCACCACCAGGAAGCAGATATAGGAGCCCGAGAACAGTCACTGCCAGGTTCAAGAATAGTGAATTTTATCAAAGCGCTTAAAAATAACAATGGATTCCGAGAAATGCCTTCCTGTGTGCTGAAAGGACACGATAGGGTTGGGGGGGTTACATGAAGTGATCTTAAAATGAACACTGGACACACTAACATGTGAAATAATAATTTTTTTCTTTAGCGATGTTGAAATGTGATCTCTCACTCAGAGGACTGTTAGTTCAACATTTCAAGCAGAACGGCTCCATCAAGATTACAATACACTTTTATTTTAATTTGAAAAATATGAAACATCGTATGCAAATGTAGAGTATGGAATCTAGAAAAGAGCCATAACATGAAATGGCAGAAAAGGCTGGAGGCAATTGTGCAATTAGTGGTGCTGCCGTTTCTTCATGACTTAGTGTTGAAAACAGATATACTCTGAAGTACTGCACTTCCCATTTCAAAAATATGACTTTATTCTAAAACTTTGTAAATGTAGACAATATGATGACATTTTTAGGACAAGCCATGTCATTCCATTTAGATGCATGTTGTTTGTGCATGTCGTGCAGCTTGGGGCACCCACACACAGAAAGGGCCATAGTGCACATTTTCTTCCACCCATTTCCCACACCGTTCCATTTATCTGGGCATCTGTACATCGAATTTCTGCAGACATTGCATTTCCAAATCTCTAGATGTGGCAAAAAGCAGATTGAGTGACTGCTGCAGCACATGCATGCGGTATGGGCCACACACAGACTCGTACGAATACACACGCACAAACATGCACGCACACAGAGGTATTACTCCCAAATTCCAGTTTCTGCTTCATTTATTCCACCCAGCTTCTGACAACGTCCCAACTCCTCCAAACCACAATCCCCAGGTTATCAGGCATGCCTGAGACAGAAATGAAGGATCAGCCAGACTAGGTTTGTCTTTATTATTGTCATGTGTACTGAGGTACAGTGAAAAGCTTTGTTTTGCAATGCTATCCAAACAGATCAGATATGTTGAAGATATCCATGGTACCAAGGGCTTAGATGGGGTGGAATCTGTCAAATGTTTTGGCTGGAAAGTTTCCCCCAGCAACATGTAGACGACCCAAGGGAGAGGGCAAAGTTTGACCCACAGTGAGGCAATCGGGCAGAGCAAGCTACTGAAGCATCAGTGGGTGAGCCATTTGGGACCAGCAACCATAAAGCAAAAGAGGAAAGAGAAGATCACTCTGGAAGGGCAGTATTGGGAGAAACAGAATCATTATCTATAGTTAGAAAAACATGCTACGGGAGACCTGGAGTGATGCCAGGGATTGCAGGAAACGTGGAGACTGTCGAGCATAGAGCTGGGCCTTGAGTGTGACGGGAACATTGTAGTAGGCCAAGGGCCAGCAGGTCAGAATGGAGGGATGAAACAAGGAAATGCAGATGCTCGTTTACAATAAAACCCACAAAATGCTGGAGTTACAATAGGTCAAGCAGCATCTCTGGAGAACATCATAATGTTAGGGACAAAGACCCATCATTTATTTATTTATTTGCCTCTTTGCTCCATTTGAAATTTGTAATAGAAAAAAAAAAATCACAGGTGGTTAAAGTGCACATTGTCAGATTTTTATACAGCAGTGTTTATACATAGTCCCCCCATTTCAGGGCACCATAATGTTTGGGGCACATGGCTACACAGGCATTTGTAATTGCTCAGGTGTGTTTAAATGCCTCCTTAATGCAGGTATAAGAGAGCTCCCAGCACCTAGTCTTTCCTCGGGTCTTTCCATCACCTTTGGAAACTTTTATTGCTGTTTATCAACATGAGGACCAAAGTTGTGCCAATGTAAGTCAAAGAAGCCATTATGAGACTGAGAAACAAGAATAAAACTGTTAGACATCAGCCAAACATTAGGCTCACCAAAATCAACTGTTTGGGACATCATTAAGAAGAAAGAGAGCACTGGTGAGCTTACCAATCGCAAAAGGACTGGCAGGCCAAGGAAGACCTCCATAGCTGATGACAGAAGAATACTCTCTATAATAAAGAAAAATCCCCAAACACGTGTCCAACAGATCAGAAACACTCTTCAGGAGTCAGGTGTGGATTTGTCAATGACCACTGTCTGCAGAAGACTTCATAAACAGAAATACGGAGGCTACGTTGCAAGATGCAAACTACTGGTTAGCCACAAAAATAGATGGCCAGGTTACAGTTTGCCAATAAGTACTTAAAAGAGCAACCACAGTTCTGGAAAAAAGGTCTTGTGGACAGATGAGACGAAGATTAACTTATATCAGAGTGATGGCAAGAGCAAAGTATGGAGGAGAGAAGGAACTGCCCAAGATCCAAAGCATACCACCTCATCTGTGAAACACGGTGGTGGGGGTGTTATGGCCTGGGCATGTATGGCTGCTGAAGATACTGGCTCACTTATCTTCATTGATGATACAACTGCTGTTGGTAGAAGTATAATGATTTCTGAAGTGTTTCGACACATCCTATCTGCTCAAGTTCAAATGCCTCAAAACTAATTGGCCGGTGTTTATTCTACAGCAAGACAATGATCCCAAACATACTGCTAAAGCAACAAAGGTGTTTTTCAAAGCAAAAACATTGTCAATTCTTGAATGGCCAATTGCCCGATCTGAACCCAATTAGGCATGCCATTTATATGCTGAAGAGAAAACTGAAGGGGACTAGCCCCCAAAACAAGCATAAGCTAAAGATGGTGGCAATACAGGCCTGACAGAGCATCACCAGAGAAGACACCCAGCAACTGGTGATGTCCATGAATCACAGACTTCAAGCAGTCATTGCATGCAAAGGATATGCAACAAAATACTAAACATAACTACTTTCATTTACATGACATTGCTATGTCCCAAACATTATGGTGCCCTGAAATGGGAATGAATTTGTTTTATGCCTCAAATTGCAAAAAATTATAAACACCTGTTTTTGCTTTTTGAATCTGGGGTATTGTGTGTAGATTGATGATAAAAAAAAACGATTTCATCCATTTTGTAACAAAATGTGGAAAAAGTGAAGGGGTCTGAATACTTTCTGGATGCACTGTACCAGCTATTCCTGCGCCCTAAGCAACGCCAGTGAGCACTTGCATGGCTACTGATAACAGAATTACACAATACCCTGATTTGTCCTCACAGCTGTACATGTGGCTGACATGTTACACAGCTGATCATGACAGACCAGTCCAAAGGAGCAAATACCTTTAGCAAAGAGAAAGATAAAATGACTTACAAAAGGTTTGGAATGAATTTAACCAGGCATTACTCCAATGAGTGTATTTTAGCACTCGTGATGGGCCTCGACCAATTTCTCATAACCAATGTGCAATCTAGTCACCCTTGGTTCCAATGTCCAATAAGTCTAAAAATCCCAAAAGATGGCAGCATAGGTAGAGGGGATGATAACATACGAGATGTATTTATTAGACAGGGCACACAATGTAAGAACAGGCATGTCAACTTTGAAAATGAGTTGGAGTACACACTTAAATTTGTATACAATGCTGTTTACCACAATATAGAAAATGGGATTGGTGGAGGATGCAGAAGAGAATCTGAGGGGCATAATTCAATTATGAGGAGCAAAGGCTGGGTAAATAGCAGTACATCTCTCTACAGCAGAGGTGTCTATAATCAGAGGGAATAGATTCAAGCTAAGCAATTGCAAACATAATGTTTTCACACACAGGTGGTTGTAATCTGGAACACACTGCCTGAGGTGGTGGAGGCAGAGATTCAGTGTTTTAATATCCAGATGAGCACTTGAATCAAGGCATAGATGTCAATGGACCACGTGCATTAAATGGGATTAGTGGAGATGGTTTCTCGATGTCCAACATAGAAGGATGGGTCAAAGGGCTCACTTCTGTGCTGTCTACTTTGACTATTATGTTGTGCATTAATACCTCACAATTTTGTTATATTACAACGTAATGAAGTGTTTCAGTGACCCCAGTGAGCTTAAAGGGAGCATGGAAACTGAGCCAGATGCCAAACCATCAGTATTTCCAAACAACGAGACAACAAATTAATTGAGTTTTACTGCACATCTCTTATATTTGTGGCCCCTTGCTACTTTTGATTGCTAAACGGCTTCAACAACTTTGCAGTGGCAACATAAGGTATACAGATGCTGAGAAACCACCTTGCATTGCTTCTTCTCCTGCACTTCCTACCTTCAAACACAATAAGCAACCTGGCATCAACTGCTTAAATTGATACATCCAAGTACAATTTTGCTTTGTGAACCTATACAACACAATTCAGCAAACTAAACTAGTATTTTAATGACCTTCGCATGAAGCAACACCCTGTTCGAACAAGCGATTTACTGCAACATGAATGTTACAATAAGCTTTCATTATACAACGTGATCAAAATTCATGCAAACTACTTAGGTGGCTCAAATCACTCCTTGTTTCGACAAATGCTTAATAACTACACACAAATAAGCAACAAACTTATGCTGTAGACAAAGGGACGCCTTGTCTTCCTGATACATTCAACAATGCTATTCCTCAAAATGACCCAACATTTGAAACTAAGTGTATATAGTCCATGTCAAAAGGCACATCATAATGCTTGCACAAAAACATTTGAAAGTACTCTCTTCCATTCATTGCTGTCAGATTAATAATCTTCTTTAGCATTCCCTTGGGATAAGGATCCAGATCCAGCAACATTATGGGGGACCCCTTCCACCCCAGCAACGATCAGGCAAACACCTCCGCTGTCATGCTGTGAAAACAGAGAGGATGAGATGGAGTCTCTTCCCAGAGGCCATTAGGACTGTAAACTCTTATCTCACCAGGGACTAACTTACTGTACCAAACTACTGTTGTGTTATGTCTTCTTAAATTTGCTGGGGGGTTTTCTTTCTCACCAATATGTAATTACAGATTCTGTTCCATTCTGTTTTGTAGTTTTTTGCACATTCCGCAGGCATTGCCACTTTTCATTTCACTGCACATCTCGTATGCGTATGTGACAAATAAACTTGACTTGGAATGATTGCCTTCATACACACAAATGGAGTGGAATCAAATGCGGACCCAGCAGATCCTACAAAAGGTGGGACAGAGCTCCTTAATGGCGGTGGTCAGTGAATAGATTGGAAGGTGAAACCGGGCCTTGTCTACTCCCGTTACACAAAATCAAACTTCTCAATGCCATTCTCCATTTTAAGTAGTTTGGGATTGGTGGTAAATGACACTTTTCCAAGAAAATTAAGCACACTCTTGAATTATTCTCTGTGCGCCTGGTAATCTCTTACTGCAAGAGAGCTCAGAACAGTGTCTGTTTTGAGAGTCTGGTATCAGGCATATGAATGACATGACCAGCACAAAGCCAATTAAGTGAAAATTGTATCAATACTGGCGTGTGAGAGGACAGTGACGTGGTGAGCTTATCCTTCCTGCAGCTTTGAAGCATTCTGCACAGACAGCATCGATGGTAGCTCTACAGTACTTTGATGATTCTCTATTAATACAACAGATGTTTTTTGACACAATGCAGATGTGTTTACATAGATTTCTACACTGTGTGTATATATAGGCTACGTATCTAAACAGAATAACATCAGTATTTACAAAATGTAAATGTACAGTAAAAGGGGACCAACTACTCGATTTCATCACTAATTATTTTTCCAATAAATCCAATAGTTCCAGGTCCTTTAATTGGGGCCTGGCTGCCAGTAAGCTGCCAGTTCTCACCCTCTTTGTCAGGGAGAAAACAGCAACCCAAACTTTTCAAATCACTCTGCTGTACTGACAAAAGATCCTACAGCGAGCAAGATAGACCACTCCTGCTAAATCCAATGGGCTGACGTGTAGTACGCACCGGAGCGTAACTTCCATCATTTCTGTAACCCCGATCTGACGCAAAACTCAGTGTAATGAGCATTGCGGGGGAACAGTTTATGTGTTTTTAAATGTTTTAAATATTTTTTTAAATTTTCTTTTTAAACGGCACATACCTTGTACAGGGAGGAACTGCAGATGCTGGTTTAAACTGAAGACGGACACAAAAGGCTGGAGTAAATCAGCGGATCAGGCAGCATCTCTGGAGAGGACTAGGTGATATTTCGGGTCGACTTTTTCAATACGCTGCGTGTGTGTATTTGTTTGGCGGAGTCTGAGGGGAGAAGCGTCGGCACCAAGAGCGAGCGAACGCACGGACAGACGGACAAAAGCAACGATCATAGAGCGGCATAGGTGGAATTTCGGGTCGAGACCCTTCTTCAGACTGACAGTCAAGGGAAAGGGGAGATATAGGCATATCTTCCATTCATTTGTCCTTAGTACCGTCTATATCTCTTGCTATTGTACAGTGGGAAATGCTTGATGCTTCGTATGAGAAATGAGGCACTTCTGTTTCCATTAAGCTTCTAACAAAGTAAATAAAAATGTCCTCATTCCTATGGGATCGGGGGTTCCCTTCTTCTACTATAGATGAGGCTCTCACCATGGTCTCTTCCATACCCCATAACTCTGCTCTCACTCCCCACTCACAACAAGGGCAGAGTTTCCCTTGTCCTCAACATCCACCCTACCAGCCATCACATACAACAAATAATCCTCTGACATTTTCGCCATCTCCAACGGGATCCCACCACTGGTCACATCATCCCATCTCCTCCCCCTTCGGCTTTCCGCAGAGACCGCTCCATCCGTAACTCCCTGGTCAATTCGTCCCTTCCCACCCAAACCACCCCCTCTCCTGGCACTTTCCCTTGCAACCGCAGGAAATGCTACAATTGTCGCTTTACCTCCCCCCTTGACTCCATCCAAGGACCCAAGCAGTCTTTCCAAGTGCGGCAGAGGTTCACATGCACCTCCCCCAACCTCATCTATTGCATCTGCTGCTCTAGGTGTCAGCTGCTCTACATCAGTGAGACCAAGCGTAGGCTTGGCGATCGCTTCGCCCAACACCTTCGCTCAGTTCGCAATAACCAACCTGATCTCCCGGTGGCTCAGCACTTCAACTTCCCCTCCCATTCCGAATCCGACCTTTCTGTCCTGGGCCTCCTCCAGGTCCAGAGTAAGGCCCACCGTAAATTGGAAGAGCAGCACCCCATATTTTGCTTGGGTAATTTACATCCCAGCGGTATGAACATTGACTTCTCCAATTTCAGGTAGTCCCTGCTTTCTCCTTCGTTCCCCCCCCTCCCAGCTCCCACAGCCCACTGTCTCTGCCTCTTCCTTTCTTCTTCCCGCCCCCCCCACATCAGTCTGAAGAAGGGTCTCGACCCGAAATGTCGCCTATTTCCTTCGCCCCATAGATGCTGCCTCACCCACTGAGTTTCTCCAGCATTTTTGTCTACCAAAAAATAAAAGTTCTCAGCACCTTGCAATGTGCTCTTTCTGCATATTAAATGGTAGGAACCAGGGACTTCTCCACATCTTTGGAGATGGCAATTTTGAGGCTTTCAATCCATTGATGTCCTGACTGGACGACCACAATATGTCAGGCTACGGAACTGTGACTCGGACACGGTCGTGAGCAACACAGGGGATGGTCCTCTCTCCCTTCCTGTTCACCAACTACACCTTGGACTTCAGATATAACTTAGACTCCTGCCATCTGCACCTGATATTCTACCAATCGGCGGTAGCCAGTGCCATGTTCTTCGCTGTCATGTGCTGGGACAGCAGGGCGAAGGCCGCGCTTGCCAACAGGATTAACAAACTCATCAGGAAGGCTAGCTCTGTCCCGGGGGAGGAATTTAGATTCATGGGAGGTGGTCTTGGAGGGGAGGATGTTCCTCAAAGTGCGGAGCATCATAGACAATACAGCTGACCCCCTCCATTACACACCAGTCAACCCGAGGAGTACCTTCAGCAACAGACTGGTTCCACCCAGATGCTGTACAGAACGCCAAAGGAGATCCTTCTTCCCTGCGGCTTTAAACTGTACAACTCCTCCCCCTTCTGTCATGGGGTAGACTGACTCCCCACCCCAAATATTTGCACATCCCCAATCCTTTCCACGTCACTTTAATTTCATGTATCTTGTGTTTTATGACTGTTGGCAGATCAATTTCCCTCCTGGGATAAATAAAGTTCTATCGTATCGTTAGAAACCTCTTGCTATGATGGAGGTTTTAATGTCTGGCATCAGTCAAGAAAATAATACAGCCTCATTATCCAGGTTAGCTGAGTGGTTTGGTACAGAATATATTGGCCTGGGAGAGGACAACGATAATTATTTACTTTACTTCTCCCTGGATTTGCAGAATTTCACAGAGGCACCATCAGCAGAATTTCACCAGTGCTTTGAGGTGCCTGTTGGAGGTATTTCATGGGTCTAAAGGATAGGGACCGCAAGAAATAAAAAGCAAGAAAGCTCATCTGGTCTCAGTGGATGCTTTGTCATTCCATACAATAACTGACATTTTACGTCTGTACCACTTTCCTGCATTATCCCCATATTCCTCGATTCCTGCAAGATAGAAATATGCTCCGCAACCAAGCTTCTAGCCTTCTTGACGAGATAATTCCAAAGATTCATCGTCCTCCAAATAAAGAAATTGCTTGTGTCGAAAGGAACTGCAGCTGCTGGTTTATACCGAAGATTGACACAAAGCGCTGGAGTAACTCAGCAGGTTAGGCAGCATTTCTGGAGATAAAAATGGGTGACGTAACGGGTCGGGACCCTTCTTAGAAATGTCTTCTTATTTTAGCTGTTAAAGCCCAGCTCTTTATTTTGAAACGGGAACTTCTGGTTTCAGGTAACTTTCTCCCCAGGAAGACATTATCTTACCATCTATCCTTGCAAGACTAAAGGAATATTATATATGTAAATTTTCATTCAAGCGCTGTGGGCTTCGGAAACTGAGTCAGCATTCAATGAGACTCTTACAATAGCCATCTTATCACTCTAATCTTAATCAAGACTAATATATTTGAGTTTGCAAACCATTCAACCATGCGCATAATTACGAACATACAATCTTGTTTGCATCTGCAATTGCACTTTCCCAACAAATTATCAGAATGTACAGTGCCCTCCATAATGTTTAGGACAAAGACCCGTTGTTTATTTATTTGCCTCTGTACTCCACAATTTGAGATTTGTATCAGAAAAAAATCACATGTGGTTAAAGTGCACATTGTCAGATTATAATAAAGACCATTTTTATACATTTTGGTTTCACCATGTAGAAATTTCAGCAGTGTTTATACATAGTCCCCCCATTTCAGGGCACGATAATGTTTGGGACACAGCAATGTCATGTAAATGAAAGTAGTCATGTTTAGTATTTTTGTTGCATATCCTTTGCATGCAATGACTGCTTGAAGTCTGTGATTCATGGACATCACCAGTTGCTGGGTGTCTTCTCTGGTGATGCTCTGCCAGGCCTGTATTGCAGCCATCTTTAGCTTATGCTTGATTTGGGGGCTAGTCCCCTTCAGTTTTCTCTTCAGCATATAAAAGGCATGCTCAATTGGGTTCAGATCGGGTGATTGACTTGGCCACTCAAGAATTGACAATTTTTTAGATTTGAAAAACTCCTTTGTTGCTTTAGCAGTATGTTTGGGATCATTGTCTTGCTGTAGAATGAACCGCCGGCCAATGAGTTTTGAGACATTTGTTTGAACTTGAGCAGATAGGATGTGTCTATACACTTCAGAATTCATTATGCTACTACCATCAGCAGTTGTATCATCAATGAAGATAATGAGCCAGTGCCTTCAGCAGACATACATGCCCAGGCCATAACACCCCCACCACCGTGTTTCACAGATGAGGTGGTATGCTTTGGATCTTAGGCAGTTCCTTCTCTCCTCCATACTTTGCTCTTGCCATCACTCTCAGATAAGTTAATCTTTGTCTCATCTGTCCACAAGACCTTTTTCCAGAACTGTGGTTGCTCGTTTAATTACTTCTTGGCAAACTGTAACCTGGCCATCCTATTTTTGTGGCCAACCAGTGGTTTGCATCTTGCAGTGTAGCCTCTGTATTTCTGTTCATGGTCTTCTGCGGACAGTGGTCATTGATAAACCCACACCTGACTCCTGAAGTGTGTTTCTGATCTGTCGGACAGGTGTTTGGGGATTTTTCTATATTATAGAGATAATTCTTCTGTCATCAGCTGTGGTGGTCTTCCTCGGCCTGCCAGTCCCTTTGCGATTAGTAAGCTCATCAGTGCTCTCTTTCTTCTTAATGATGTTCCAAACAGTTGATTTTGGTAAGCCTAAGGTTTGGCTGATGTCTCTAACAGTTTTATTCCAGTTTCTCAGTCTCATAATGGCTACTTTGACTTTCATTGGCACAACTTTGGTCCTCATGTTGATAAACAGCAATAAAAGTTTCCAAAAGTGACGAAAAGACTAGATGCTGAGAGCTCTCTCATAACTGCATTGAGGCAATTAAACACACCTGAGCAATTACAAACGCCTGTGAAGCCACGTGTCCCAAACATTATGGTGCCCTGAAATGGGGGGACTACATACATAGATACATAGAAAATAGGTGCAGGTATAGGCCATTCGGCCCTTCGAGCCATTCGGCCATTCAATATGATCATGGCTGATCATCCAACTCAGTATCCCGTACCTGCCTTCTCCCCATACCCCCTGATCCCCTTAGCCACAAGGGCCACATCTAACTCCCTCTTAAATATAGCCAATGAATTGGCCTCAACTACCCTCTGTGGCAGAGAGTTCCAGAAATTCACCACTCTCTGTGTGAAAAAGTTTTTTCTCATCTCGGTCTTAAAGGATTTCCCCCTTATCCTTACGTATAAGCATCCTTAAGACTACGTATAAACACAGCTGTAATTTCTACATGGTGAAACCAAAATGTATAGAAATGGCCTTTAATAAAATCTGACAATGTGCACTTTAACCACATGTGATTTTTTCTATTACAAATCTCAAATTGTGGAGTACAGAGGCAAATAAATAAATGATGGGTCTTTG
Source organism: Malacoraja senta (assembly GCA_038087875.1). Taxonomy (NCBI): domain Eukaryota; kingdom Metazoa; phylum Chordata; class Chondrichthyes; order Rajiformes; family Rajidae; genus Malacoraja; species Malacoraja senta. Next base: position 56,659,183 of record CM075978.1, on the reverse strand, counting down.
TCCCAAACATTATGGAGGGCACTGTAAAAAGCAGGAATGGGAAACTTGCCCACAGCTTGCCCACATTAATTCTGCCTATCCAAGGTCAGAGTCCAAATGCAGCCTTCCAATCCTTTGATGCCTCAGATTAAGTAATACCACAAAGACCAACACCACGGGAGGTTGACATCATTAATTAGACCAACCGGACAATCAAAGTTTTAAGAATTGTAAAATCAAGCAATAAAATGTTGATGATGGAACTTCTCTGCCATTAATGACAAAATTATCTGATGTTATAACATCAACAAGTTCAAAGTATTAAATGAAACTTGGGAAATGCTAAAGCCTTCAAAACATCATAGGAAAAGATTGTATATTTCTTATTGCACAAACATTTATTTTGTTCCTTGGTGAAATCTCAGATTTTGATGTAAACATTTCTAACATTCTCATCCTCCATCCATTTCAAGTTTCCTTCACCTATTCATCAAGTTCTTCATCCAGGCACAGGCCTGCTACTTCTCACCATACCCCTACACAGGCTGATCCAAGTCACGGCAGGGTTTGGTTCCTGTGAACCTCTAATAATCGGAACAGTTCACAGGTCGGAAATGCTGCTGCGAAGAGTTCCCACACAGCAGAGGATGGCTGCAGCCCCCACAAAATCCATATCGCCGGTCTCCCAAAGACTTGCCTACCTGTACGGACTGCGTACAAGTCAGGCTTTTGCAAGCTGGGGTGGACCGGCATCTCATTTTGGTGCACTGGAGGTTAATATTCACAAACTGTTCAACTGTTGCCGCATCACAGCGAAGACGAATCTCATGTTCCTCCAGTCTCTGCATACTTCATGGGATTGACAAGTACAAGCACATGGATTGCTCTCCCCCTTTAAACCAGAGCTGTTTACCACCCATTGCTGTGTGTGAAACAGTGCTTCGGCAAACAACTAATCAAAATTCAGATCTTACTATTCACTTTTCTCAACGAGCGTTTAACTTGCTCCTTCCACACAACACACTATTACTTGGGAATGCAATAAGGCGACTAAACTGTATGGGACACTGCCAGTAAAATAAGCACAATTAACGACAGATTTACTTGATTAAATATCTGATAGTTACTTCTTCATTCCAACTCTTGGGAATCAAACAGGTTGCAGACAATTTAACATTTAATCTTGCGTCTCAGTTACTCAATCAGCAATAACATTCACAAGTTATTTCCTGATATCCGTCACTCAACCACCAGCAGATGCAAATTCAAGAGGCAACAGTGGTATTACGTTAAAAAATTGCCTTGGATGCACATACAAAGTAGCATATTCTTATAAATTATAAACATGATTGGAAAATTGGAAATATTACCCCGCTGCACAAGAAGGGAGCAAAGTAGAATAGTGTGACCTATAGGCTGGTTATTCTGACTTCGGTGGTTGGTAAGATTTTAGAGTCCATTATAAAGGATGAGGTTACAGAGTACTTAGAAGATCATGATAAAATAGGTCAAAGTCAGCATGGCTTTGTGAAGGGGAGATCCTGCTTGACAAATTTGCTGGAATTCTTTGAAGAAGTAAATAGCAGGACAGACAAAGAAGAGTCAGTAGATGTTGTTTACTTAGATTTTTAGAAAGCCTTTGATAATGTGCCACACGTGAGGCTGCTAAGGAAGATGAGAGCCCACAGTATCAAAGGGCAGATTATAGCATGAATAGCAGATTGGCTGGATGGCAGAAGGCAAAGAGTGGCAATAAAGGGGGCTTTTTCTGGTGGACTGCCAGTGACTAGCGGAGCTCTGCAGGGGTCGGTGCAGGGGCCGCTACTCCACGTTGTATATTAATGATTTGGATGAGGGGATTGAAGGCTTTGTGGCCAAGTTTGCGGATGATACGAAAATAGGTGGAAGGGCAGGTAGTGTAGAGAAAGCAGGGACTCTGCAGAAGGACTTGGACATGTTGGGAGAGTGGGCAGAGATGAGGCAGATGGAATATAGTGTAGCAAAGTGTGGAGTCATGCATTTTGGTAGTAGAAATAAAGACGTAGACTATTTTCTAAAAGGGGAGAGAATCCATAAATCGGAGGTGCATAGGGACTTGGGAGTGCTGGTGCAGGATTCCCAAAGAGTTAACCTGCAAGTCAAATCGGTAATAAAGAAAGCAAACTCAATGCCAGCATTTATTTCAAGAGGGCTTTTATACAAAAACAGGGATGTAATGCTGAGGCTCCAGAAGGTGTTGGTAAGGATGGATTTGGGGATATTGTGAGCAATTTTGGGCACCATATCTGAGGAAGGATGTGCTGGCTCTGGAGAGTTTACAAAAATGATCCCAGGAATGAGTACGCTAACCTATGATGAGCATTTGTCAGCACTGGACCTGTACTTGCTGGAGTTTAGAAGAATGAGTGGAGACCTCATTGAAATATACAGAATAGTGAAAGGTTTGGATCGAGTGGGTGTGGAGAGGATGTTTCCACTAGTGTGAGAGTCTAGGACTAGAGGTCATAGCCTCAGAATTAAAGGACGTTCTTTTAGGAAGATGAAGAGACATTTCTTTATTCAGAGGGTGGTGAATCTGTGGAATTATTTGCCACAGAAGGCTGCAAAGACCAAGTCAGTGGCATAGTTTTAAGTCAGAGATAGATTCTTGATTAGTACAGGTGTCAGAGGTTATGGGGAGAATGGAGTTAGGAGGCAGAGATAGATCAGTCATGATTGATTGGCAGAGTAGACTTGGTGGGCCGAATGACCTAGTTCTACTCCTATCACTTATGACCTTATAAAAATCAATGATACTTTGCTTCTGAATAATGAATCAGAAATTGATAATATTGAACAAAGACCATTGTGCAGAAACAGCATTCAAACTGAGGCCTTCTTGAAAGTATTATCCTCATTAAGTGAATGAGGGGTGGTGGTGTAGAGTAATATTACGCAAACACAAAATATTTTCCCAAACTATCCCAGAATAATCCGACTAAATTGAAAGATAGGAAGTGGAAATTAAGCTTTGTTTCAAAGATGAGTACAATAACCTGTATTCCAAAATTCACAAACCGAGTTAACACCTCGGTCACTATTTACCTATGAATCTTTTTCTCAATGCCAGTCAAATTGGATTGATATGTTAATTACCCTTTATAAATTGTCCCAATTGTCTAGGTGAGTGTAGAATGTAGGGGGAGTTGATGGGAATGTTGAGAGAAGAAAATGGGATTGATGAAGGAATGGTTAAATGGATAGTTGGTCAGTGCAGATTTGGTGAATCAAAGGGCCCATTTCCCTGCTGTCTTCACAACTCTAAAGGTTAAACCACTGCAACTCCCACCTGTAAGCAATATTGACTTTTGCAACAGGTTAACCCCAATTACATTAAATCTAAGTCAATGAATATTTCTCAGATATTCCCAAATGTGCTTTCTATTTAGAAAACTTAAACTCACTTGGGAAAAGACAGTTAGGGAGATTAATTGGTTTAGGGAGCTGCAGGCACTTGATTAACACTCATTAAACCTGATTCATGAACATTCATTAAACTCATCTCTTCTCAAAACATTGCAGCAAAAACAAGAAATACTATCGAACAAAACTGTCACTCAAACAAGGAAAGACGATCAAAAATTTGGACAAGGAGGTTTGTTTTAAACAGTTAAATAAAAGCTTTCAGTAGCAAATTCCAGAACTTCGAGTGAAAATCAAAATAGACTGTTGGAATGTGACAAGTGTTTTGTACCCAAAGCATGAACTGTTTCTCTTCCCACAGGTGTTGCCTGACCTACAGAATGTTTCCAGTATGTTCTAATTTTATTCAAGAGCTTTGAGCCTGAAGGGGAAAAAATAAAAATATTTTGGAAGATTGCATGCATGTTGAAAGCTGTAAGGACTGACATTTATTGAGGTAAGACCATTGAAGGATTTGAAATCAAGAATAAATATTTTTAAATGTATCCTTAACCAATAGGTCGCATGGCTCCTAAAACTCAAGGGTGATAGAGGTGGTCAGCTAGGGATCAGTTGGAATGAAATCTGGAGATGAAGGATCAAACAGCTGATGCCATACCCCAGACAAGGGAATGATAGTTGTGGCTGCTGGAAATCAATCATTCCATCTTAGGGCATCATTATAGGAGTTCCTCAGCGAAGTTCCCACAACCATTGCTTGATAATTTAATCAATTTGATCAAGATGCTTGATAATTAAACTTCTCTCCAAACTTTGCTCACCGAAGACAGCACAATGTTAAATCTCATTTTAACTCATTGAATGCAACAGGGCTTGCAACAAGACCTGACAGAATTCCTGGGTTGGACACTGGGGAAATCAAAGCACATTTTCATAACCATTAATGGCAATGTCATCACCAAAAGTCACACCTTAAAAGCCTGGGTTGGGATGCAGGAAGATAGGAGAAAAATCTGAAATTTGAATCAGGGAAGAGACTATGTATTCTAATCCTACTGATTCATCCTGATTTCTTGACATCTCTGCACCCAAATCAGGAATGTGTGGAACACTCCTCACCTGCCTGTACGACTACAGATGAAACAGACAAATTCTGGTTCTATCTGAATCAAATTAACAAACTTGGCTGGCATCACTTCCAATCCATTAAAATACAATGCCTTCACCATTAATCAGTACAGACTACCAACTAAATACACCATCATAACTCGCCATTATCATCCTTGACAGAACAACCCAAGTCCATACCTTGACGATCTGAAGAGAAGGCACACACCCAAGTTCACAAATCACACCATGTCAGAATATATAATCATTCATACATCCTCACTGGGGTCAAAAGCCATGAACCCATGATCAATCAGCACTCTCCAAATGTCTTCCCAGAATACAGCATCTTACCACCACCATCTCGAAGGCAATTCCTAGCAATGCAATAACAATGAAATGCAAATAAAGTACACTAAAGATTAATTCTCCTTTTGGTTCAATATTGGAACGGGAGACTGCCTTTCAACCAGTTCTGTGTCATGCCAGTAACTTCAGAAAGGGGAAATCAGGAGCTTCAAATTTGGGGGTGTTAACATCCACCCAAACCACCCCAGGTACTTTCCCCCGCAACTGGAGGAGATGCAACACCTGCCCCTTTACCTCCCCCCTCGACTCCATCCAAGGACCCCAACAGTCTTTTCAGGTGAGGCAGAGGTTAACTTGCACCTCCTCCAACCTCATCTACTGTATCCACTGTTCCAGGTGTCAACTCCTGTATATCAGCGAGAACAAGCACAGGCTCGGCGATCGTTTTGCTGAACACCTCTGCTCAGTTTGCCTTAACCTACCTGATCTCCCAGTTGCTCAGCACTCCTTCTCCCATTCCCAATCTGACCTTTCTGTCCTGGGCCTTCTCCATTGTCAGAGTGAGGCCCAGCACAAATTGGAGGAACAGCACCTCATATTTCGCTTGGGTAGCTTACATCCCAGCAGTATGAACATTGACTTCTTTAACTTCAAGTAGCCCTTGCTTTCCCTCTCTCTCCATCCCTTCCCCCTTCCCAGTTCTCCCACCAGTCTTACTGTCTCCGACTACATTCTATCTCTGTCCCGTCTACTCCCCTGACATCAGTATGAAGAAGGGTCTCGACGCGAAACGTCACCCATTCCTTCTCTCCAGAGGTGCTGCCTGTCCCGCTTACTCCCGCATTTTGCATCTACCCTCTACTCCTACAATCCTGTTTCACCATTAATGTTAATATTGATTTTCTAGATCAATTTCATTTACCTGCGTGACCCCAGAAGTATTTAGAAATCTAGCGATCTCTATATTTAATACATGAGATTTCTCGTCATCTCATTCTTAAGTGACCTACCTACATACCGAGACCATGGCCCTTGGTTCTCTTTCCTTCACTCCAGAGATGCTGCCTGAGTTACTCCAGCATTTTGTGTTGCCCTTGGTTCTAGATTCTTCAGCAAGATAAATGAGCTTTGTTACATCCCTTCTGAGAATTTGATAAAATGAAATCTTCACTTTTTCTAAATTCCAGAGAACAGAGGCATGGTGTAATCAATCTCCCTTCATACAGTTAAGTCTACCTTCCCAATCTGGTAAATCTTTGTTGCACTCCATCTTTGCCAAATAGATGCTGGTCTACAAAAAAAGTGCTGGAATAATTCAGTGGGTCAGTCAGCTTCTTTGGAAAGACAGAAATACATGTCTCTAGCTTCACAATTTGCAACGCTTCTTCTTTTTGTTTCATACCTTCTGTTTTTTCATCTCTGCCTTTGTCCAACCATCTGCCTATCTAACCAACCCTCATTTATATCCACCTATTACTGCCTTTGTCCTGCCTCTTCTTCCTTCCCCCTTCCCCAAACTGTCTAAAGGGTTCCAACCCAAAACCTATCCATGTTCTCCAGAGATGCGGCCTGCCCGCTGAGTTACTCCTGCACTTTGCGTCTTTTTTTACCAAGTATATTCTTTATTAGATAGAGATCAAAACTGTACACAATGATCAAGGTTCCTGCTCACCAAGGACCTACACATCTTTACTCCAGAGTTCAATTCCTCTCATACATCAATATATCAGCTGCTTTCCTAATTGCTAGCTGAACCTAACCTCCACCATCAGTGACAAGTCATTTAAACATCAAGATTTCCCTCAGTCATCATTTTAAAAACTCCCATTTTCAGTTTTGTGCACCAAATAATATTATTTCTTCCATGTCATTGCCCAGTAACTATGTTTAACATAATTCTCCCAAACCTTGTTACATACCCCTTCCTCTTTATAATTTCACTTACTCTAGTTATGAGCAGAGATTAGACATTTGATTTCCTTCAGCCAAATCACTGATGCACATCATGAATAACTGGGGGGGGGGGGGGGGCTACGCTAATCCCTGCAGCACCCAATTCATCACAGCCTGTGAAAGGCTCATTTATCCCAACTCTTTCGTCCTGTAGGATATCAGTGTCAGGCACGTCACACCTGACGCCTGTGGAGTGAGGCACCACGGCAAGTGATCTCAGGTATCCACCAACTCAGCTGTGTTTCACACTATTTCCTTGGTTATTTTTTTGCAGCCTTTATCTTTTCACTGCTTTGTAGACTTAGTGTAATCCGTGTATATTCTACCTTCGGTAAATCTACATTCTTGTGATGATCACAGGGTTTTCATTGTACCTGCACCTCGGTGCACTTATACATTTGACAATAAACATAACTTGGCCTGTATTTTTTTTTAAAAGGGGTCTGACAAACAAGACTTGGGTGAAAGAGCCCAGCCACCTGGCTTGAGCCATTACTCAGCAGGAAGAGCGGGCGAGTCACCCAGCTGATGGCCGGCACTGCCGTCAGTCCCCTGAACCACAAGCCCTGGGCAAAAGGTCAGCCCTACAGCGGGCAGGTGGCGGCCACCAACTCTAGATGGGCAGCAACGCTGCGGGATCCGGGGCCGCGCCGCCGGGACGTGGACGTGGACGTGGGCGCGTCCCCGACCCCGACCCCGCAGCGAGCGCCGCGCTTTAGCCGTTACATAAACATGGGTGGGGACGGCAGGTCAAGGGGCGCCGAGTCAACACCTTACTTACCTCAGTGACCGAGCGAGCGAGCGTTAGGTTAACCCGCCGCAGCCGCCTCCAGCGTCCGACAGGCACATGTGGGCACGGCCGGCGGAAAACAAACTCAAGTCTAATTCAGCGCCAGGGACGTGGCGGAGTGGGCAGATCCAGCCGCCTTCTGTCCTTCTGTCTGTCTGTCCCCCGTCCCGGTCCCGGTCCCCGTCCACTCCGGCCGCAGCCTCACCTGCCACTGCGCATCGACTCGAGCGCCGACTCTCCGTCCGTGGGAGGGAGGGAGCGAGTGGGCGGGACCAAAGACAACAGCCCTAACGATTGGTCAGTCGGACGCGCGCGTCGGGGGCATCTCCGTGGTGGATTGGTCCAAACCCGTGTTTGTCAACGCGGGCATCCATCGCGCAACGCCGGCGTCGCCGGTGACGTCAACGCGCTGGAAGTTTGTCCAGCTGCCGGCGCTGCCGCTATGGCGCATGCGCCTGCAGCCTCTCCTGGTTCCCAGCCGGAGGATGTGGGCAGGTGAGGCACTAAGAAGTGAGGGCCCGGTATAAAAGTTTAACATTTACTCTTTCCTTCAACATTCGAGTGTAATGTTAATGAAAACCTTCAGCCAGTGCTTTCCCTAACTGACCATTTAATAAAAAAAATAATTGGAGCACTTTCCAAAGTTACATTCCAAGAGAAAGGGTAGATTGTTGGTGTCCTTGATCTGTGATGGCTCATTATTATTGCCAACGTGCATATTATTACTACAATAATTACTACAATAATCTTTGCCCCACATTCCGTGATGGAGCAGTCAAAAGCTGGAAAACCACAATATTAGTGTACGCCTAAATTGGCCAATCTCGGAATTGCTGAGAGATAAGCTGTATTTAGGGGTTTTAACATAGTACAATGTGGGAACAGGCCCTTTGGCTCACCATGTTTGTACCAAACAGGCCAGGTTAATAATCTCTGCCTGCACATGATCCATATCCCTCCATTCCATACCCATATGCCTATCTATAAGCCTCTTAAATGACACTATATCTGCTTCCACCACCACCCCTGGCAGTGCCTTTTACAGGACCATAGAATGTCAAGAGAAGTAAAAAAACATCTGGGATCCAAGTGGATATGAAAAGCTGAACCTGAAATTAGCTCAGTAGAAAGAGAAAAGTACAATGTTCAACAATACTGGTAGTAACTAAACATTGAGATGGAGATCCAGACGATTATACAGAAGATTAAGATATCGAGGATTCATGATGACTTGATCGTATAAATTAAGAACTAGCTTATTCATAAAAGACAAGAGAGTTGTGGTGGAAGGTAGATATTCCAGCTGGAGGTCTGTGATTGTGGAGTTCTGCAGGGATCTGTGAACTTTACTGTTTGTTTTAACCTGGATGTAGATGGGTTGGTGACTAAATATGCTGAAGACACCAAAATTGGAGAAGTTGCAGACAGTGAGGAAGGCTGTCAGAAGATGCAGCAGGATGGAGATTAGGTACACAGCACGTCTAAGGGCGGCACAGTGGCACAGCAGTAGAGTTGCTGCCTTACAGCGCTTGCAGCGTCGGAGGCCGGTTTGATCCTGATTACGGGTTCTGTCTGTACGGAGTTTGTACGTTCTCCCTGTGACCGCGTGGGTTTTCTCCGAGATCTTCGGTTTCCTCCCACAATCCAAAGACGTACAGGTTTGTAGGTTAATTGGCCTGGTATAAGTGTAAATTGTTCCAAGTGTGTGTAGGATAGTGTTAATGTGCGGGGATCGCTGGTCGGTGCAGACTTGGTGGCCTGAAGGGCCTGACTCCGTGCTGTATCTCTAAACTAAACTAATCTGCAGAAATGGGCAGAGAAATGGCATATGGAGTTTTACCTGAGCAAGTATGATGTGTTGTACTTTGGGAGGGGAAGAGGTGGTCGGTGGGGGCTCTGCGAGACGGCTGCCCTGCCAGCAGCGTGTTCGTTATTTCTACTTTTTGGGGTTTTTTTGTGTGTCAAAATGTTTGTTTTAGTGTCTCTCGGTGTGTCTTGTGTGGGGGGTGGTGAAGGGGGGTAAGTGGGGAACCGCTTTCGATCGCCTCCTCCACGGAAAGGACAAATTTTTCCATGTTGCCTCCCTCGCGGCCTAACAGCATGGATTGGAGCGAACTTTCCTGGAGTCGGGCCCGGAGTTTCAGCAGCGGGAGCAGCGTGGACTTTTCATCGCGGAGCGGGCGAGCCCTTGCTGGGGTCACCAGAAGAGAGTGCTCCGATCGTTGGCCCGCGGACTGTTACATCCTGCAGCCGCGGTCTGCGGAGCTTCTAGCCGCGGGCATGACGTCCGGAGCCTGGGATCCCTCGTTGGGGATCCCCGGAGAAGAGCTCTGACCGCCGGCCCGCAGCCTATAACATCCTGAAGCCGCAGTCTGCGGAGCTTCTAGCCGCGGGCGCGGCGTGGACTTACCATCCGGAGCCTGGGTTCCCTCGCAGGGGACAGCCAGAGAAGAGCTCCGACCACCGGCCTGCGGCCTACAACATCCTGAAGCCGCAGTCTCTGGTAGGAAAGCGCCAATTCGGGACCTCCAAGCCGCGCAGTGTGTTTGATTGGAGAGGGCCTGTATATCCAGCCTCCCATAGCGGCGACTGCGGAGGTTTATGGCCCCGACCACGGGTGAACAATGGAGGAGGACTGACTGTACTTTGTGCCTTCCACCACAGTGAAGAATGCTGTGGTGGATGTTTGTTAAATCTTATTGTGTATTGTGTGTTCTTTTTTTGATTGTACCGCTGCTGGCAAATTCATTTCACTGCACTTATATGTGTATGTGACGAATACAACTGATTGATTGATTGATTGATTGATTGAGGTTGAATGTAGGGGGAAAGTATGCAGTTGATGGCACGAACCTTAACTGCATTGATATGCAGGAGGATCTTGGAGTCCAAGATCATTGCTCACTGGAGGTGGCAGCACGAGTAGATAAGGTGGTAAAGAAGGTGTATGGTATGCTTGTCTTTATTGCTAGGGGCATTGGATATATGTGTCAGGAAGTCATGTTCAACTCTATAGGAGCTGCACTTGGAGTATTGTGTGCAGTCCTGGTCGCTCCATTACAGGACAAATGTTGTGGCTTTGGAGAGGGTGCAGAGGAAATTTACCAGAATGCTGCCTGGATTAGAGGGTTTCAGCTGCAGGGAGAGGTAGGGTGAACTTTGAATGTTTTGTCCAGAATGTCAGAGGTTGAGGGTAGGGGAGAATTTATAGAAGTATATAAGATTGGATCGGAATAGTCAGTAGACAGTCAGAACCCTTTTCCCACGGTGGAAATGTTCAACACTAGAGGGCATACCATCAGTGGTGATAGTACAACAGACTGGAATCCAACCATGCAACCAGGACATTTTGCAGCTTTCCAGGCTGTGCCCTACCCAGTCACCATTAACCAGAAACCTAATTGGATAAGTACCATGGCTACAAAAGCAGGTCAGACGCAAAGTTTCCTGTGGGGAATGACACACCTCCTGACTCTCCAAAGATTTTCCTCCATCTACAAGCCATAACCCAGGAATGTAATGGAACATGCTCTGGGTGCCTGGTTAAGCTCAGCTCTTATAGCTCAAGATCAAGTTCTAGGACAAAGCTGCTCTGTTATTTGGCCAGTTTATCCACCACACAGTACAACACTGCCTATCACAGTGACTGCAACATGTCACATCTACAAAATAATTCCTTTCCTTGGAACTTAGACGTTACTTTTGTCAACAAAACCAAGAGCAGTCGGGGCCCCAACTGTAGGTCCCCCTCCAAGTCGTATACCATCTTCAAGTACATCAGTGGTCCTTCATAAGCGGAAGCACTGCAGAATGACTTGCATCACAACCTTTGCAGCAGTTCAAGGAGCTAGCTAACATCTTTTCAAAGGTAATTAGAGGTAGTGACAGTGAAATGTCAAGCCCAAACATAACTAGTGGACAGCCTCAGATGTAGAATATCTTATCTAAGGTGAGAGGGGACAATTTTAGGAGCAACTTTTGACGGTGGATAGGGCATTGGTTGACAGAATGAGCCGCCAGAGGAAGTGATGTAGGTGGGTACACTTATGGCATTTCAAGGACACTTAGACTGGTAAAATTGCAAACTGCTGGAGGAACGCAGTGGGTCAGGTAACATCTGTGGAGGAAATTGGGCAGACGATACTTTGAATCAATACCCTTCTCTCCATAAATGATGTCTGACCCGCTGAGTTCCCCCAGCAGTTTGTTGTTTTGTACTCAATCATTTGTATCTCCACTTGGACAAGTACATGGAAGGGTTTGGAGGGTTATGGCCCAGCTGCAGGCTAGTGGGACTAAATACACTTGTCGGCATGGATAAGTTGGTCCAAGGTCCCGTTTCCATGCTGTACAGCTCTAGGACTCGAGGCCTCCACTTCCCCTCTCTTACCCTTAAAACTTAATCTGCACCAATATCTCCTTAGGTGCCCTTGATACATGGAAATGTATCAAGGTTTGTTTCGTAATTCACCCTTGTCGTTCCGTAACACATTTCACCCTTTCTTTTGCATGGCCATTTGGCATCACATGAGCAAATATATGACGCCCAGCATTTAAAGCCAGATTTGGGGTGGCAACGTGCATTGTTGTGATGCATCGTTGATGATGATTGCTTGACATTGCATAACATCAATCTCATTGTCAATAACCACCACCATCATGAGGCAATGTAACCATCTACCCTTGATATTTTACAGTTACATTGCTGAATTACTCATCACCATTAACCAGCAACTTAACTGGATAAATACTGTGGATGAAACATTGGTTGACTGCTTTACACAGTACGTTCATGATGACCTGAGTCACATAATGGAGAAATTCTTATCTTCTGTTTGTCCATATCTGCTACGATATGTGTGGGAATGATCCGAACGATATCTGTGGGAGGTCATAGCCAGGGACACACTATATCACCTTTCGCATCCAGCTCAAGAGTCAAGAGTGTTTAATTATCATGTGCAGCAGGACTAGGACAATGGATTTCTCTCTTATTGCAGCTTTACAGGCACATTAAAGTATCAACAAATTAATATACAATAATTCAATCAATTATCAGTTATGCTAGGTAACCAGACCACAATAGTGCACTCCAAACTATGTGCTATTTACAATATATATTAATGATTTGGACGAGGGGATTGAATGCAACATCTCCAAGTTTGCGGATGACACGAAGCTGGGGGGCAGTGTTAGCTGTGAGGAGGATGCTAGGAGGCTGCAAGGTGACTTGGATAGGCTGGGTGAGTGGGCAAATGCATGGCAGATGCAGTATAATGTGGATAAATGTGAGGTTATCCACTTTGGTGGCAAAAACAGGAAAGTGGACAATTATCTAAATGGTGGCCGATTAGGAAAAGGGGAGATGCAACGAGACCTGGGTGTCATGGTACACCAATCATTGAAAGTAGGCATGCAGGTGCAGCAGGCAGTGAAGAAAGCGAATGGTATGTTAGCATTCATAGCAAAAGGATTTGAGTATAGGAGCAGGGAGGTTCTACTGCAGTTGTACAGGGTCTTGGTGAGACCACACCTGGAGTATTGTGTACAGTTTTGGTCTCCAAATCTGAGGAAAGACATTCTTGCCATAGAAGGAGTACAGAGAAGGTTCACCAGACTGATTCCTGGGATGTCAGGACTTTCATATGAAGAAAGACTGGATAGACACGGCTTGTACTCGCTAGAATTTAGAAGATTGAGGGGGGGATCTTATAGAAACTTACAAAATTCTTAAGGGGTTGGATAGGCTAGATGCAGGAAGATTGTTCCCGATGTTGGGGAAGTCCAGGACAAGGGGTCACAGTTTAAGGATAAAGGGGAAATCCTTTAGGACCGAGATGAGAAAAACATTTTTTCACACAGAGAGTGGTGAATCTCTGGAACTCTCTGCCACAGAAGGTAATAATAATAATAATAATAGATTTTATTTATATAGCGCTTTTCAGGACTCAAAGTCGCTTTACAATTGAGAGTCAGGAATAAACAAAACAAAATAGAGCAGTGAGACAGAGGGGAGGGGAACATGGGACTAAGGGTATGCAGAGGTGAAGAGATGGGTCTTGAGGCGGGACTGGAAGATGGTGAGGGACTCAGAATTTCGGACCGGTTGTGGGAGGGAATTCCAGAGCCTGGGAGCTGCCCTGGAGAAGGCTCTGCCTCCAAAAGTGCAGAGGTTTGATTTCGGAGTGGAGAGGAGACCAGCTGATGTGGATCTGAGGGACCGTGAGGGTTGGTAGGGGGAGAGGAGGTCAATGAGATAAGGGGGGGCCAGGTTGTTGAGGGCTTTGTAGGTGAGGACCAGGATTTTGTAGGTGATCCGGTGGGAAATGGGAAGCCAGTGAAGTTCTTTGAGAACTGGGGTGATGTGGTGCCAGGATTTGGTGTGGGTAATGAGTCGAGCGGCTGCATTTTGGACCAGTTGGAGTCGTTTGATGCTGCTGGAATTGATTCCGAAAAGAAGAGAGTTACAGTAGTCCAGTCGGGAGGAGATGAAGGCATGGATGAGTCTTTCAGCAGCGGGGGGTGTGAGAGACGATCTGATTTTTGCAATGTTGCGGAGGTGAAAAAATGATGTTTTGACAACATGGCGGATGTGAAGCTCAAGGGAGAGGGTTGAGTCAAGGATCACGCCAAGGTTGCGTGCCTGAGGAGATGGGGAGACAGTGGTGCCGTCGATAGTGAGAGTGGGGTTGTTAATTTTAGTGAGTGTTGATTTGGAGCCAATGAGGAGAAATACTGTTTTGCTACTGTTTAATTTAAGGAGGTTGAGTTGCATCCAAGATTTGATGGCTGATAGGCAGGAGTTGATATGGGAGAGAGGGGGGTGGTGGGGGGACTTGGTGCTGAGATAGATCTGGGTATCATCAGCATAGCAGTGGAAGTCCAGTTTGAAGTGACGGAGTATATGACCAAGGGGCCAGTTCATTGAGGCCAGTTCATTGGCTATATTTAAGAGGGGGTTAGATGTGGCCCTTGTGGCTAAAGGGATCAGGGGGTATGGAGAGAAGGCAGGTACAGGATACTGAGTTGGATGATCAGCCATGATCATATTGAATGGCGGTGCAGGCTCGAATGGCCTACCCCTGCACCTATTTTCTATGTTTCTATGTTTCTATGTGGTGTAACCTGATATAAAATCCATAGTAGTCTGTGCCATGGTAGGGTTGTAGTTAGGGTTGTGCATGGTGGCTCAAGAGCTGGATGGTTCATGGGAAGAAGCAGTTCTTGATTCTGGAGGTAGCTGTTCTCAGGCAGCAGCGAGATGAGAGCAGGGTCAGGGTGATGTGGGTCTTTGATACTAGCTGTATTCTTGAGGCAGTACTTCATATATAGCCCTTTGATGGTGGGTGTGTCAATACCATCTACCACTATCTAGTATCCACGAGTCAGTATTCACTACTTTCCTTCATTCTAAGTTTAGGGACAGCACAGTGGCATCGGGGTGGCGCAGCGGTAGAGTTGCTGCCTTACAGTGCCAGAAACCCAGGTTTTATCCTGACAACAGATGTTGTCCGTACGGGGTTTATATGTTCTTCCTGTGACCGCGTGAGTTTTCTCCGGGTGCTCCGGTTTCCTCCCACATTCCAAAGATGTGCAGGTTTGTAGGTAAAATAACTTCTGTAAAAATTATTCCTAGTATGCAGGATAGAACTAGCGTATGAGTGATTGCTGGTTGGTGAGCCAAAGGGCCTGCTTCCAAGCTGCATCTCTAAACTAAACGAAAGTTACTGAGCCAGGTTGTGAAGCAACAATCAGTATGCTCTCGATTGTACACCTGTAGAAGTTCAGTAGAGTATTCGGCAACATTCTGAATCTCCTCAAAGCTCTGAGCAAGCAACAACGTTAATGAGCTGACTTTATGATTGCATCAATGTGCTGAACCCAGGACAGATCTTCAGAGGTATGCACACCCGGGTACTTGAAGGTGTTGACCCACTCCACCGCCAGTCCACTGATGAAGAAAGGCTCATGAATCCTTGGCTTTCTGTTCATGAAGTTAATAATCAGCTTCTTCGTCTTACTAACGATGAGAGCAAAATAGTTGTTCTAGCACCACTCAACCAGCCAGTAGTTAACACGTAGTTATACAATGTGTCATCAATACATCGATCCACATTCCTCAGTAAATGTAATTGTGTTTTGACCATGTATTAATGGCGCCGTGTTCCTTTGAATAAAATTAATGGGGGAATTTCTTAAAACTCACTGTCATTGCTCCGGACCGCGAGCACGAGCTTCTTCTGGTGTGCAGGTAGTCACGTTATTTTATTATTCCATGTTTTTTTAATTATCCTCTCGCCCTCTCGTCCTCGTCCTCACCCTCTTTCCCTCGTCCTCTCTCCCTCTCGCTGTGTCTCTCTGTCTTTCGCTTTCTCCTTCCCACCCTCGCTCCCTCTCTCGCTGTGTCTCTCTGTCTTTCCCTCTCTCCCTCCATCCATCCCTCGTTCTCTCCCTCTCTCGTTGTGTCTCTCTGTCTTTCGCTCTCTCCTTCCCTCCCTCTCTCTCGCGCACGCTCTCTCCCGCTCCCCATCTCGTCTCTCTCGCTCTCTCACTCCGTCTCTCTCACCCTCTCGCTTCGGCATTCCTGGAATCATTTGGCGTTTTACGGGGATGGCTACATCTGCGGTTCCTTCCTGTGGGGGGGGAGGACACTGGATCGTGGTGGCTCCTAGTCCGTTCCTTCTGCGGGTGCCGCCTGGCCCGCTGAATTGCAAATGCTGGAACAATCGAAGGTAGACAAAAATGCTGGAGAAACTCAGCAGGTGAAATGCTGCCTCACCCGCTGAGTTTCTCCAGCATTTTTGTCCACCCACGTTAATTTGTACCTGTCATTTAGGTATGTTATATGAATTTTTTTTAAATAACTTTATGTGGGTTTTTTTCTCTCTCACCTTCAAGGTTAGTTCTTCTGTTTGCCTTTATTTGCTTCAGTTTTATTTAGTGTTGTTTATCACATTGTGGTTGCAGCTTTTGAACGATTTAACCGTATCGGATTTTTAAGATTAATATAAATTCATAACGTCGCCCGAGCACCAAATCTCTTCAGCTGTACCTGCAACTGAAGGTGGATTAGTAGACCTTGAAGAGTCATTGACACTTTGTTTTTATGTAGAGGGGTAATAGAGAAGGGCTCCGGACCGCAAGCTCACTGACTGAATGATACAGGCGTCCTGACAGAAAATCACACCTTTCCGATCAATTATTTTAGGATAAGCCTTTCTAGAGAACATGCTACTTTTTGCTTTGCCCATTTTCAAAATATACAATTTTGAATTTGGCGTTTGATTGGTACAAGGAGACTACAAAGCGTGTAATATCTTTTTTTTTTACGCACTGTAACTTTCTACATTTCTACTTTTGGGTATGTATGTGGCAATTATGGCTCATGGAATTTTTTCCCACACTACTAGTTATATTCGTAAAAACATATTTAAATAAGTGAAATTTATGATCTTTCCCAACCCCTTAAAAAATGCCTGAAGAAGGGACCAGACCCTAAACGTCACCTAGCCATTCTCTCCATAGACAGACACAAAATGCTGGTGTAACTCAGCGGGTCAGGCCGAGACCCTTCTTCGGACCCTCCATAGATCCAGCCTGACCTGCTGAGTTCTCCAGCACTTTATGTTTTCCTCTTAAAATAAATCCGTGGTCCGCTGAAGAAACAACACGATAGACCACTCTAGAAGTGCAAGTTTTACTGTACACTTCATACTGTAGAACATATCATAATACACCCTGAGTGATTTAATGGGGTTAGATTTTTTTTCAATCAGATTTAAATCGGAAATTCAGATTTTTTTGTTTTCCTATTTGTCAATTTTTTGTGCCTGATTATTTGGCGGCCAATCAACCGCTGTCTCTAAGGGGGTTACGTCCAATCACCGATGAGCTTCCCTTAAAATTCCCGTCCAATCAACAAATCGGTCTCCTCCCGTCCAATCAGCCGCTGTCTCCAAGGGCATTACTTTTTCTATTATCTGCCACCAATAGGAAACTGCATTTTCAGATTAAGTGTTTCAGTTAAATTAGAATGGATGGGGAGAAAATTAAATAAGTAGTACCAATAGTTTTTTCCAGCTTAAATCATGAGTGGTGAATATTTTATTGTGGGTGGTTTTATTTCGCAAAACAATAGTGCAAGCGGAAATATTTTATTATATATCACAATCAAATTTTATTATATATCACTATCAAATCATAAGTTAATAAGTTCATTTATTGTCACATACACCAATTGGTGTAGTGAAATTCACTGGTCAGGTCAGTCATACAATTTAAAAAAGCAACAGGCTCAAAAAAACACATTTTAACATAAACATCCATCACAGTGACTCCTACAGATTCCTCACTGTGATGGAAGGCGAAATAATCAAAGGCGAATCACTATCAAATATCTATAAATTTCAGATCTGTGCACCCCTGTGAAAATGAGCATACTGAGATACTTTAAAAGACAGCGTCTTCAGATCGATGAAGAAATAAATGATATTGAAAACACTCAGCCAGAAAAGAAGGCAAAATTACTTGAAAATGATAATGTAACTGATGCAGCTGTTTCACCTGAAACTGCATGTGAAGACATTTCAAAAGATATTGAAAAGTGTGATCTTCCAGACTGTTGGACACAAGAAATGTATTTAAACAAAAAGAAAGAATATCCCAGGCTAATTGTTAAAAATAAAAAACTAGGATGTAGTCTATGCAGCAAGTGTGGTCATCTTGGACTTGAACGAACACAAGGAATTCATTTATCTTGTGTGTGATGCAGTGTTAATGCAGTAGGAGTGAGTGATGACAACGCAAAACAGTTAATGTTTAAGAAAAAAGATTTTTAAGCACAAAAATAGTGAAGCTCATATCAGATGCCAAAAAATCAATGAAACAGCTGGAAAAAAAAGCAATCGAAAATGTAGTGTATATGTCACTGAAAAAGGACGAAGCAAATACAGGTCGAGTTTTTAGAACTATATAATATTGTACACAAAGGTAGGCCATACACAGATATGTCTTCTGATATTGAACTGCAAGAAAGAAACGGCATCGACTTAAGGTACGTTCTACACTCTCGTAAGTCATGTGCAGATGTTTCTCATCACATAGGGAACCAGATGCGAAAGACAGTGGTGGAAAATATAATTTCAAAACAATCTAAAATGTCTATTATGATTGATGAATCTACTACTATTAATGGGAAAACTGTTCTTGCAGTCTGCTTGAGAGCAGCAGTTGGTGAATCTTCCCAACCTATATCATTCTATTTTGACTTAGAACATGAAACTTGGTGTAAATGCAAAATCTATATATGATGGGCTTCTAAGTAGCTTACAAAGAGGTGGTTTTTCAATACAGTACCTAAAAGAAAATGTGATATCACTTGTAACTGATGGTGCATCAGTAATGTCAGGACAAAATGCAGGGGTTACAAAACTATTTCTTGATGATTTCCCTAATGCAACTGTTTGGCACTCAACTGCATGCGCTGAGGCTCTTCACTCTCAACTGTTGAAAATTGGTCGTGTTTTCAGTGTGAGATGGGTTGCTTCATCTTACCGAACTGTAAAAGCAATGTGGCAGTCTTATAAAGCTATTTGGGAGGATTTTGGAAAAGCAAGCTGTGATGCTTCAAGATCTAGTGCAGAGAGGGCAAAGTACGAGGGGCTGAAAAAAGTATTAGAATCATCAGCTTTCGTAAATAATTTGGGCTGGTTGATGGACAGTTTGCAAGAGTTGTCTGAACTGTCACTTGAACTGCAGAACCAAAAGTGTACACTTAGTAAAGCACATGAGGAAATTAAATGAACTATCAAGGTTCTTGAATGTCAAATAGAGAAGCCAAGAAAATGTTATACTCAAGTGGAGAAAGCATCAAGCCAGATGATATTTAATGGAATAAATTTGAGAGCTGGTAAAGTACCTACTATACATAGAGAACAGTTTTTGAGGAGTTTGGTCAATAATATGAAATCCAGGCTGCTTGAATCTACAACAGCTTCCAATGATAAATCTAAAAAGTTAATTAACAAGTCAAAATATTTAGATATTAACAATATTCCAGAAGATTCACTTTTTACCTTTGGGGATAATGATGTAGAAGAAATGGCAGAACAATTTGGCTTAAATGGTCCGCTTTGTATCAGAGCCTCCAGAGAATTCAAGGAATCTAAAGGGAAGATAGTTTCTGCAGATTTTCAGCAGCTGCTAACGGCTGTAAATACAATTCTGGTATCAACAGCAGAATGTGAAAGAAGCTTCAGTGGCATGAATTTCTGCATGACGCCATAACGTGCAAGACTTCAAACTGATCATCTCTCAACTCTTCTATTTATTAAGTTGGTGGGACCTCCTCTGTCAAATTTCAACCCGAAGAATATATGAGTACATGGCTTCTTAGTGGCAGAAGGCGTGCTGAAGAAACGGCATGTAGAAAGAAAGAGGTGACAGAAAAAAATGGAGATTATATACCATTATGGAGCATTTTGTAATGTAAACAGAGAGAGAGAGAGAGAGAGAGAGATGCAAGAAAGCAGCTATGACATATAATACGCAATAAACTATTATAAATACACAATAAACAAGTTATGCATTCTTGTACTCTTACATGGGTATGACCGCACATAAACCCCCCCCCCCCTTCCTTCCCAACCTCAGCCTCACGGACCTTAGAGTACCCCTAGTTCCTAAAACCCATTTCCATCACTGATCTTACATCCAATGTAGTGGAGTGCTTTGAGGGGTTGGTTATGGCGCAGATCCACTCTTGCTTCAGAAATGACCAGGATCTGCGTCAATCTCCTCCTCACTGACCAACAATATAGGTGTACCTGCTTAGCCCACTCCTCTACTCTCTTTACACCTATGACTGTATGACTAAGCACTTTCTCCAAAGCCATCTATACATTCACAGACCATACCACACTTGTTGGACGAACGATGGTTGTGATGAGCTAGCGTACAAGAGTCAGATAGAATACCAAGTTAAGCGCTGCCAGAACAACAGCATGTAACACAAAGTCAACTAATCCAAGGAACTAATTGTTGACTTTAGAAAAGGGGAGTTGGGAACCCACATGCCAGTTTTCATCCGTGGATCAATAGTGAGGAGAGTTAGTAGCTTCAAATTCCTGGAATTGACATCTTGGTTCACCTGTCGTGTGCCCGGTACATACAGTAGATGCAATCATGAAGAAGATGTGCTAGCATATCTACTTTATCAGAAGTTTAAAGAAATAAAGCAGGATTCTGATCAGCTGGGCAAGTGGGCTGAGGAATCGTTAATAGAGTTTAATGCAGATGTGTAAGGTGTTACATTTTGGGAAGTCAAACCAGGGCATGATATTCACAGTGAATGTTGTGGATAGGACAGGTTTAGAGGGATATGGGCCAAACGCAGGCAGGTGAGACTAGTGTAGATGGGACATGTTGGTCGCTGTGAGCGAGTTGGGCCTGTGCTTCTATGAAGTTTCTATGCTGAATGACTCTAACTCTTTGACTCTAGTAGTGGGATCTAGGAGTGCAGGTACATCGTTCCCTCCAGTGGTGTCACAGATAAATAGGGTGCTCAGGAAGGCTTTTGGTACATTGGCTTTCATTATTCAGGGTAAGTTTGGATTCTATGTTACAGTGTACAACATGTTGGTGAGGTTGCATTTGGAACATTGTGTTCAGTTTTGGTCATCCTGCTCTAGGAAAGATGCTGCTAAACTGGAATGAGCGCAGACAAGATTCATGAGGATATTGTCAGGACTTGAGGGCCTGAGCTACAGGGAGAGGTTGGGCAGGCTAGGACTATTCCTTGGGGGGGGGGGGGGAAGGAAGCTGTGGGATGATCTTATGGAGGTGTATAAAATCAGGAATAGATAGCGTGAATGAACAGAGTCTTTTACCCTGAGTAGGAGAATCAGGAACCAGAGGACATAGGTTTAAGGTGAGAGGGGAAAAATGTACTTGGAACTTGAGGGGCAACAGAAGCTGGTCAGTATATGGAACGAGCTGCTGGAGGAGATAATCGAGGCAGGTACTATAAGGACATTTAAAGGACATTTGGACAGGTACATGGATAGGAAAGGTTGAGAGGGTGATGGGCCAAACATAGGCAGGTAGGACTATCGTAGATGGGGCATCTTGGTTGGCATGGACAAGTTGGGCCAAAGGGCCTACGTCTGTGCAAGAGGCTATAAAGAGTGGTGGACTCCACTCAGTCCATCATGGGCACATCCTTCTCTTCAGTTGAATGCATCTGAAGAGCTGCCTCATGAAGAAGGCGTCTATTATCAAGGATATGCACCATCTGGGTCAAGCCTGCTTCTTACTTTGACCACTTTGAGGAGCAGAAGTCTGGAGTTCAATACCACCAGGTTCAGGAACAGCAACTCTCCAGCTACCATTAGGTTCTTGTACCAACCTGCATAACTCTGATCCTACCTCAGCTCAAAGGACCATCTCTTTCATTACATAGACTTATTCTCGGATTGTGGCTTGCAGCAATGTTTTGTATTTTTGAAGCCTTTTTCTTTTCACCATCCTGTATAATTTATGTATAATTGATGTATGTGTGTGTTGACTGAGTCTGTGAAGCTGCAGCAAGATTCATTGCATTTGAACCCCATTGTACCTGTCCATGTGACCATAAACTTGATTTGATTTTACTGCGTTTAAACCTTTTGATTGCTTCTTAAAGGAAAGCAGATGCACTAAATAGCTTAAAATAGAAATAGACAGCAGATCCTCAACCTGAAATGCTAACTCTATTTCTCCATTCACAAATGCTATCTGACCTGCTGAGGGCTATCGGCATGCTTTGTTTGAATTTCTTCTTTCAGCAGTTGCAGTTTGCAGTTGCAAGAATCATATAGATTAGCAATGTTACAAAATTTTGAGATTTTAAAAATAAAGTCTGCAATTTATCCCATCAGATAAAGCATAAAAAGAAGTTTAATTTGACACCTAATTCACTTTCATATCTTCAGTATTAAAGAAGTTATGGCCATTTTCATACTCGGAAATTAGCATCTTGTTCCCTATTGCTTTTCCATTGACTTAACACAAAAGCTGTGATCGAGGACAGTTAAAAGCCCATAACTTTCTTAAAAATTAAGATAACTGAAATAAATTTTCAGTTATTATAGATTGAAGCATTCTGAAACAAATATGAAACAATCTTACTTAGAAGACATGAAAGTAAAGCATATAATTAGTTAGTTACCTAATTGTAGCTAATTACAAAATTCAATTACTAGATCTAAACATCTATCAATTTCTTAAGAATAGATTAACATTTTTAAATAGCCTAAGTGTCCAAATAACATTCACACAATAATTCACAATATAACATAATTTTTAAATCTCATTTTCATGAATTTACAGGCCAAATGGAAGGAATTGAATGTTTAATACCTGTAAATTAATGGGCATTTAAATCATCTTGTGAGTGAGGATTTCTGGAACGCGATCTTTTGGAACGTTCATTTGCGGTGAATTTAACCCCGTATTGGCATGAAAAATACTGCCGTTAATTCGAGGAATAAAATCACCGTGTCGCATGAAAAAATGTGAATTAAAGGCTTCTTAAGAAGCACTTTTATACATTTAAAGAAACCACTTTCGTTTACCTGTCCCGTGTGTGAAATCCGTCCCCGTTATCGGCGTTGACGCTTCAGGGGCTGCTTTTAAAATTACTCCAGCGCTGACATTGACGATTTAATAAAAATAAAAAATACACAAAACGCCACTAGGAACGATTCTTCAGCCAAGGCTTGTACTCCAACAAAATATTAACCAGGACAAGGGAGGAGAAACCCGCGTTTTAACCCCGCCCCCCCTTAAAGGCGCCAAAATCGCGCACACGGACAGTGGCAGAATTACAGCGCGACTGAAGGTAAGTTTTTTAACATACCTATATAGATGCTCTTCCTTTGGTAAAAATATGGCCATTAGCTTAACAATTCCTTTCCTGAAAGAATCTCAGCCATCATTCTTTATTATGCCTGCAGAAGGAGGTTATTAGCTATAAGGAGAGTTTGGACAAACTTGGATTGTTTTCTCTGAAGTATCGAAGGTTGGGGGTAGACCCGATAGAATATAGAAAATTATGAGAGGCATAGATAGGGTAGACAGTCAGAGTCTTTTCCCAAGATGGAAATGTGGTGGATGTTGTAGAACAAAGACCAGGGCTTCTCAAACTGAGTCAATGTAGCTTTGTAAGTTAGGACCGCAGAAAATACCCTGTGCTTCTTGAAATATTTCCATGGATCATTAAATTCCATGTGAAATATAAGTAGTCTGAAGAATGATCACACCCCAGTCTCCTCTTTGCCTCATTGTTCTGCTCTTCACTCCCCCTCCCCCCAGACACAATAAGGATAGAGTTCCCCTGATACCCATCTTTCATCCTGGCAGGCATCACATTCAACACATCATCCTCCAACATTTCCATCACTTCTAACGTGATCCCACCACCAGTCATATCTTCCCATCTTTCATCCATCCTCTCATCTCACCCTTTACCCACTTCTGCTGAGATTACTTCCTCTACAAAACCTTGGTTCACTCATCCCTTACGCACCCAAACCACCCGCTCCCTGGGTACTTTCTCCTGCAACTGCAGGAGATGTAACATCTGTCCCTATACCTCCTCCCACACCTCCATCCAGGGACCCACAACAGTTCTTCCCGGATGCGCACCTTCTCTAACCTCAACTACTACATTTGGTGTTCCCGATGATGCCTCCTGTATATCGGTGAGACCAAATGTAGACTTGGCGACTGCTTTGCCGAATACTTGCGCCTGTTCCGCCAAGCACTACTGGATACCCCGGTTGTTAACCATTTTAATTCCCAAACAGATCATGACAGAAGCCTCCTCGTGGCGATCCCTGGAAACGACGACACGATGCACTCTGACGCGTCGGGCGTCCAATTCTTTCAACATGTTGGACGACGATGGAAGCCAACAGCGAGCTATGCGTTGTCTGACACATGAGCGAACGAATCCCAAACATACCTTTCTATCCTGGACCTCCTCCATTGCCACAGTAGACCAGTGAGGCCACACACAAACTGGAGGAACAACACCTCATATTGCAAACCAACAGTATGACCCTATAAACCCCACCCTGCATTCCTTCAACCAGACACACAATTAGCAGCTTTTCTACCCTTGACCTTTACAATTCGCAAATCTTTTATCCTTTCGGGCTCACACCTGTCGTTTCATCTCTGACTTTTGTCCAACAATCTGCCTATCAAAAAAAAACCTCGCCTCCGTTCACCTATTAGCGACCATGTTCTGACCTGCCCCTCCTCTCCTCCAGTTTTCTCTCCTGTCCTCTCTGCAATCAGTCTGAAGAAAGGTCACAATCTGAAACGTCACCAAATCCATGTTCGCCAGACGCTGCCTGACTCAAGTTATTCCAGCATTTTGTGCCTTTCTTTAGTCAGGTACAGTTGCAGTTAATTGTTGTTACAACATTAATCTTTGTATTGGCACATCTGTTGAAAACCATTGTATTCATATTATTTCCAATAATATCCCGGCAACTGTCTCCCCTTGAATGATGAACAGCTCAGCCAAGGACAATAAAGATCATTAAGCTCCACTTGTAAAGTTACAAGAGTAACAGTGAATTGAATGAGTGCAATGCTACACAACAAGTAGAGGAGAGAGAAGAGAAAGGTGTCAAGTGTGTGCGGAGTCATTGTCACTCCATGCTTGATCCTGAGGATATTCAACTTTGAGCTGTTATTTTGAATTGTATCTTATGAACAGAAATGTGAAACCATCCTCAAAAAAGTAACTATCTGTGGCTTGGTTTTGCCCCATTCTCTTGCTCCTCCCCTGTTTCTGCTCCTTAAGGGGCCGTCCCACTTAGGCGCTATTTTCGGTGACTGCCGGCGATTGTCACAGTCGTAGCAGGTCGCCGTAAAAACGGCGACTGGACCCCCCCCTTACGACAATGTCTATGACAAGCTACGACAACCTACCACCTAGTCGACGCCAAGCTACCAACAACCGGCGACCCATTAGGATGTCCACCTATGACAACCTACGACAACTAAACTCAACCTCAACTATAAATATGTGGATTTCAAATATGTTTGAAACATTACACCTAGAAGAGATAAGACTCCTCCTAGCAGGTAAACCAGATCACTTCCACCTGACGTGGTCTGCATTTATAGAATTATTACAAACATAGGGTGCAAAAGTACTTAAAAAAAAAAAAAAAAATTGAGGTCAGGTAAGGGGGGATGATAGTTGAAGAGTTGGTATGTCCTATTTACGTAATACTCAAAAAAAAATATATATATATTTTTTCTTTTTCCTCTCTTTCTCTTTTTTTTCCTAGGGCCTATCTCTTAACTCTTTTTTTTTTTAGTTTTTAATTTCGCTCTTAGGGTCTTCGTCCTTTTTTGTTGTTACATTTTCTACACTTTTCTACACTCACTTTTTCCTTCACTTTCTTCTTTCTTTCAATCTTTTCCTTTTCTAGTGTAAAAAAAATAAATAAAGGGAGTACATTAATTGTAAGAAGATACAAATGACGAGTATTAATGTATGTGGTTGTAATGTAATGTACTTCTAATAAATAAAAATTTAAAAAAAAAAAAAAAAAAAAAAAAAAACTGAACTCAACCTACGTCTACCCGTGACAAGCTATGATAAGCAACGGCGCTGTCAGCTGAAGACAATTCAGTCACCGGTACCTGTCGCCGTTTGACGTAGGTTGACGTAGGTAGTCGCCAATGGAATTCACCGTAGTCAGCCCCCAGTGACAACCAACGTCACCTGGCGACAACCTGCGTCACCCTGGCGACAACCTACGACAGCATCTACGACAGGAGAAGACAAGCTACGTCAAGCCCACAGTCGCCGAAACGGTTTGAACATTTTTAAATCCACGACGACCAGAAAAATGTTACGACTCTTTAGGCGACTTGAGGAGACTACTCACGACCATACAGACGTCACCCCGCGATCATGTGGCGACCACCTAGTCGTCTGTAATCGCCAAAAATATCGCCTAAGTGGGACAGGGGCTTTACGATGTTCAAAGACCAGCAACTGTTAACAAAAGTTGCTTATCCCAGCATTGTTACCTTGTGCTTCAGAGTCAGTCAACAACAGTTTACCTTCTCCCCTCCTCAGGCACTTGCCAAAGATATTGATGACATGATATGACTATATAAACTAGATAATAAATAATCTACATATATATAGATGAAACATCTTAGAAACTCTTCAAAGAAGCATTGTAAATACTTCATAAATTATGTTTAGATACCTTGTTATATTTTACATGAACCTTTGCTTTCCTAATCTAACCTTTGATTCACTTAGTTGGCTCATCAGACAAGCTGTCTCCAAATATTCCAGATAAGACACACTGAAAGAATCGACTCTGATTAACACCTCAAAAAGCATTGCTGGACTTTGCACTCTGGAACATGTCGTAAATTGACAGATCTTGCCAGTCAGTCACACAATATATTTAAATTGTATCCCCAATCTCCGGTTCCAGATCTCCACCCCCACCACACTGGCCACCCGTTGCCCCTGCAACACCCACCCACCCCAGTGCCCAGCTCCTCCCACATCCACCCATGCTCTACCCCTGCAAAACCCACCCACACTCTACCCCTGCAACATCCACCCACCCACAATCTACCCCTGCAACATCCACCCACCCATACTCTACCCCTGCAATCAACCCCCACCCTCCCGCACCTCACATATCACTTGCCAGGCTTTGTCCCACCTCATTTCCAACTTTCTCTCCCATACTACAATCAGTCCGCAGAAGGATCCTGATCCCAAACGATGCCTATCCATGCTCTCCACAGATGCTGCCGGATCCGCACTTTGTGTCTTTTTTTGTAAACCAGCATCTGCAGTTCCTTGTGTCTATATCTCAGTCACACTCTTTGCAGAGTTCGCGGATGCCTTGTGAATGTCAGTTCTCTCTAATATGGAGCCAGCATGATGGGTGTCAATAATCTCAACCCTGGAAGCTTTGGATGAGGACAAAAGCACGTACTTCTATCCTTCATCTGCATCCCAAAGGGAGACAAACTGATCCCAAAGGCAAATTCAATGCTCGCATTTATATTAAGAGGACTGGAGTACAAAAACAAAAATGTAATGCTGAGGCTCTATAAGGCAACATCTCTATTGTAGACATACTGAATTTCCTCATCCTTCTGATGAAGTAGAGGCGGTGGTGCGCTTTCTGGATTGTAGTATCAGTGTGATTTTAAAGACTGTTATGGCCCTGTCTCACGATGCGAGTCCACCCACGAGTGATCCCGAGTTTAAAACAAATCAAACTCGTGGTAATCACGTAGAATTAACGTAGCGGGAACGTCGGAACTCGTAACGCTAACGGTAGGTACTCGGGAAACTTGTTAACTCGTGAAAATCTTTCAACATGATGAAAGATTTCCACGAGTCAAATTTACACTTGAAGTAAAAATTTTAAACTTTTAAACTCATTGTAAGAACGTATTAGCCCGTGAGTTTACCGTAGTGACTCGTGAGTCTACCGTGGGCACTCTTTAACTCACCGGACAGGCAGCGTCTCTGGAGAGAAGGAATGGGTGACGGGATGACGTTTCCAAAATTCTGCTGCGTCTTTGTGTTACTCCAGCACTGTGTGTTCACTTTTTGTCAACCAGCATCTGCCCTTTCTTGTGTATGACATAATTTGTATCCATGGCAGTTGATTGTCGCTCCCTTCATTTACCCAGGGGGTTGGGAAGGGACTGGAGTTGGTAGGGAAAGGTGGGGGGGGAGGGGGGGAGAGGGGGGGGTTGGGGTGACTTAGTACGGGGGACAAGTGTAGGAGAGGTGTACTGACTGTGTGGACAGACACTTTGGTAGTGATTGCCCATGGGGTTCATTGTCGAGGACTTCATAATGCTGAGAACAGTTGCCGCAAAAAAAGATTTTGTGTGGATCTGGTATATCTGGGTATTGAAGGCGCTTCTGGTCTGCAGTGTGCAATAGTCACCAAAATACACTGCATCTTTAGAAAGGAAAAATACAAAACATGTCAATCCCACGCCGTCCAAGTTGGCGTCTTGGGGTAGTCCTATTTGCCTGCATGTGGCCCATAGCCCTCTAAACCCTTCCCATCCATTTATCTGTCGTTAATAACCTCAAGAAAATATTAAGTCTACGTGAGCCTGCTTCAGTTTCCTGGGTCCAACCCGGAGAGAAGTCTCTCCCCTTTCCCGGGTTAATTGCTCCACTGTTTATAATGCTCTCGGCATTATGAAGTGCTCGACAGTGAACCCCATGGGCAATCACTACCAAAGTGTCTGCCCACACAGTCAGTACACCTCTCGTACACTTGTCTCCCGTAGTAAGTCACCCCATCCCCCCACTCCCCTCCCCTTCCCCCCCCCCCCCCCCACCTTTCCCTCCCAACTCCAGTCCCGTCCCGACCCCCTGGGAAACTGAAGGGACAATCAACTGCCATGGATACAAATAATGTCATACACAAGAAAGGGCAGATGCTGGTTGACAAAAAGTGAACACACAGTGCTGGAGTAACACAAAGACGCAGCAGAATTTCGGAAACGTCATCCCGTCACCCATTCCTTCTCTCCAGAGATGCTGCCTGTCCCGCTGAGGTAATGAGTGCCCACGGTAGACGCACGAGTCACTAAGGTAAGCTCACGGGCTACTACGTTCTTACAACGAGATTAAAAGTCTAAAATTTTTCCTTCAAGTGTAAATTTGACTCGTGGAAATCTTTCATCATCATGTTGAAAGATTTTCACGAGTTAACAAGTTTCCCGAGTACCTGCCGTTAGCGTTACGAGTTCCGAAGTTCCCGCTACGTTAATTCTACGTGATTACCACGAGTTTGATTTGTTTTAAACTCGGGATCACTCGTGGGTGGACTCGCACCGTGAGACAGGGGTTTTAGATGTTCATACCTTCTGGAGATTTGGCTTTGCAAATCATTGAGTAGTAATTTTGTAACTAACCTTGTGTTTACATGACATTTCTTTGTGTACATAATATACCGCCTGTTTTTCAGTTAATGTTGTCTCTCCATGGTCTCTCGTACTGACAGTGTGTCCTCTACATTACTACAGGCTACTGATGTCCCACTGTCTCTTGTAAACACGGGTAAGTGATCATGCCTGTTATATTGTATAACATTAAACAAACACGTGATTTGTTGGTTCCTGCTGTTATCATGCCCATGCAAAAGTTCAGTAACATTTATACATAACCTTTATACATAAACTTTTTACCATCTGACAGCTGCCTTGTAGTACAATTCCTCCTTACCCAGTCAGTTAACTGGAAACTAGGGCATTAATTTCAGTCTGGTTGTTGGTAACTCCCCCCGGGGACAACAGCAGCTTTGATCTCCCTTCTCTGTTTTGGGGAAGAACTTCTCGTGTTTTTTGAGTCATTTACGAGGAGTGACTGATCGTTTGCAACCAATGTTTGCGCAGCAGATCCCAGAAACAGATTATTATTGTCTAAAGTTAATGGAGCAAATACTGGAGATGCTCAACAGGTCTGACAGCATCTGTAGAAAAAGGAGCTAGTAACATTTCAGGACAATAATTTTTTCATGGGAACTAGAAAAGCGAGAAAACAAATTTGCTTTAAGTTGGGGAGAGGTGGGTGGGAGGATAGACAGAACAACAGGAGAAACCTAAGTTTGATCATGTCCTTGGGTGCTGTCTGTGTGAAGTTTGCATGTTCTCCCTGTGAAAGTGCGGGTTCCTCCGGGTGCTCTGGGTTCCTCCCACATTCCAACAACATATGGGTTTGGAGGCTAATTGGCCTCTTTAAAATGCCCCAAGCATGTGGGGAGTGGGGCGAACCTGGGATAACATGGCATTAGTATGAACGGGTGATTGATGGTGACTGGGGACTGGTTCCATGCTGCATCTTTCAATGTGAATCGGATGGGCCAAGACAATCTCACTGACACCGTGCCAACCAGGGAGGGTGGTGAGTGCTTATGAATCACATTCAATCCATGGGTAGAGGTGTAAACATAGAGATGAATGAGGACGGTGGAGAGAATGCTGGAACCGTGAGATGCAGGGCAGCAATTGCTGTAACTTGTGGTCAGAGTTACCATGATCGGATACTATCTGTGGAGGGAGATAATGTTTTATATCGAAGTCTCGTGATGAGACTACGTGAAGAACCCGCCAGCCAGCATGCGCGTCAAAACGTCGTCGCATGGCGCGAGATACGGATGCATTCGGAAATGCTCCGTCAGGTAAGGTGTTTTTTTTTTCTTGCATGAACGGTGCAGCGGTCTCAGAGATGCTGACAGGCGCGACCTGTTCAACAACAACCGTTAAAGCTCCGGAAGGGAGCAGGTGGCCTGGCCTAGTCTCGGAGTAACTGGCAGGCGCGACCTACATAGTAATCCATCAAGGTTTCGATATGGAGCAGCCTGCCGCACCGGGATCGGAGACGCTGGCAGGCAGGACCTGCACAGCAACCTCCATTTAAAGCTCCGAAAGGGAGCAGTTTGGAAGCGTTGGGGCTGAAGAGATGTTGGACAGACGCTGGCAGGTAAGGTCTGCCTCAAACCTCTGTAAAAGCTCCGAAATGGAGCAGCTTGGCACCGGGATCGGAGACACTGGCAGCATAGGCTGTACAGTAACCTCCGCTAGCCCTTAAAAAGAGCAGGTTTGCGACCCGGGCTCAGGGATGCTGGCAGGGTGGCCTGCACAGCAACCACTGAAAGCTCCAAAATGGAGCAGCTTGTCAACCCCAGTTCAGGGAAGACCAACTTGGAACTGGCTGTTCAAAAGCCATAATGGCCAGGGAAGCACTGCCTCAACATCAAAGATTGAGGTTATCAGGCTGCTCACAGGAGGGAGGATAACTGAGTGAGTGCACTGCACTGATACAGGCAGTTAAATTCAGATATTTGAGGATATCTCCTGCACAGAGGCAGGGAGTTTGAAAATTCCCTCAACACATGCAAAATACTTTCAGCTCACGGCTAAAATAGAGCTGCCAGCAATCTGGAACTTAATTTACCATCCTCTCGGGGATAGGCAAAGCAGTAAAGGCCAAACTGGCAAGTAGCATTATTTCCTGACGTGCAGGTTCGTGTTGTAAAAAATAAATAAATGAACAAATACATAATTAAGAAGCAAAAGCTCCAAAAGGGAACAGTTTGGCGACCCAAGTTTGGGGAAGGCCAAGGCCAAAACGGCAAAATATGACCACAAAGACAATACTGAGCAGGAAGGTACTGCCTCATCATCCATTAAGGATATCATCTGTCGGCTCTCAAAACTGGAAAACCTGATTGAGAGGTTGGTCGAAGGGAATGTGCTCCGCACACTGGCGACCGATACAGGTAGCTCCAGTCACATGTCTGCGGCAGCAATACCTGGTTCAGGGTTGCATTATGATATCTACCGCTCAGAGGAGGGGTGTTTTGAGGAGTATTACATGGCAGACTCTGACTGTGGGAAGTCAACAGCGAACTCGAATTCCCTCGATAAGTGGATGATATGATTCAACTCAAGTCTAAAAAGGAGCTGCTGGCATTTCTGACTAAATTTGCCATCCCCTCAGGGATAGGAGAACCGTTAGAGGAAGTACTGGCAAGTAGCATTGGTTACTTGACTTCTCATCAGCTGAATGAGAAGAACATGCAGGGCACTGTTGAAAAGTATGCTAGTCCTGATAACTGCCAGACACTGGAGGTTCCGTAGGTTAATGCCATGATTTGGGGCAATCTGAATGGCAAAACAAAGTCAAAAGACTTTAAACTCCAGTGAGTTTGGAGTTTTCTCACAAGAGGGATTACGGCCTTTGCAAGGTCGGTAGAGGGAACTCAGCTGTCTGATTTGCCGTAGACGCCTTAGCACTTCTGTGTAATGCACAGTTTGAGCTCAATTGTGTTGCAAATGATTTGTGCAAGGCAAGTAATGTGCAGTCTGCAAGTATCTCTTTGGAGAAGATTTGGGCAAGCAAGTAAAATTCAAGGCTGCGGTGGGTGTGGTAAGACACCCTTTGTGGGTAAGACTCCCAGCTACCGCCGTGCATATCATCACTACCAAGCTAGCGGCACAAACCGCTACACAGAGGTTGGTTGGAGCATCAGGCCCACACAATTAAAACCAAGCCAGAGGCCTTTTTTATGAGCAGGTTCACAGCGCTCACCATGGAGGCAGCGCACTCCACATACTCAGTATCATTCCCCAGCAGACCACGATGCCAGAGCCAAAGGGACAGCAAAATCTAAGGTCAGTTGCCTCTATTGATCAACCGTCTAAGGCCATTTTGGTGGTGTCAGTCTCAGGGTTTACTGGATCTTGGTGGCTGGTGGTGATAATCACCTCTTGCCTATTATTTTATTGGCAGCCTTGGTGGTTTTATAGCAAGCTCTTTCTTAGAAACGGCCTTGATCACATCTACAGCCACCATCTGTCTCGTCATGGACAGCAAAGCGACCAAGAGATGGGGGCCGTTGAGGTATGCAAATATGTTTCCATCAGTCGCATGAGATGTGCTGACGATATTCAAGTCGGAGGTAGATTGAGACGGTTCAAAAACAGGTGGGGACAGATAACCTCTGATCCTTTCAGCTTACTAATCACATATGGTTATAAGATTGAGTTTCTAGCTGATCCATCCGCGGCAAGAGAAGCCAAGACTCCCGTACATACGGTCTAAAGAGGAAACTATGGCTATCCAAGTTGAAATAGAGAAACTACACAAATAGGGTGTGATTGAGCAGTCTGCCCATCAACAAGATCGGTATACTTCTAATATCTTCTCAAGGTTGAAGAATAGTGGAGGATACCGAATCTTTCTAGGATTTAGCTAGTCTGAACACGTGCTTGGAATATACTCAATTTTAGATGGATATTTTTCATTCAGCAACGTCGCTGATTACAGAGGATTGCTTTATGGCTCAATCGATCGTGAAGATGCATACTATTCAGCACCAATACACGAGAGCCACACGATATCTGTAGGTTATCTGGCAAGGCCAGTTGTGACAATTTTAGGCTCTACCTAAGGGGTTGAGTTCAGCCCTAGGCTATTTATAAAGATTCTAAAGCCAATGTGGCCCTACTCAGATCTAAAGGGCATATTATCATAGGGTTTTAGATGACATGCTCATTGTAGGGAAGAGATCATGTGTCACAGAGTTAGCTGTTTCAGCAACAAAGGCATTCCTAGAATATCTAGGGTTTGTTATTCATCCAGGAAAGTCCATACTGGAGTCGACAAAATCTATTACATATCTAGGGTTTGTCATAAACTCTGCAGATATGTCTGTGACCCTACCCACAGATAAGAAACAGAATATTGTAGAGGCATGCACAGGGTATAAATATCGGAAGATGCCTCCAAAGATAATTCAAGACAGGCAACATGAATTATAGTAGCGCCAAATTGGCCTATTCAACCATTGTAAATAGGTCTGCTGAAAGAAGCTCCTATATTTGCTCACAGACACGAGCAGTGGTTAGTTCAACCTAACACTCGTGCATTTATCTCTGCATGGTTGTATGGGGAATGTTTGTGAAGAGACACATGTGAGCTACTTTTAAACAGAAGTAGCAGAGGTTTGGGGGGGGAAATAAAACAATGGAAAAAGTTTTGTCAAGATACACAACTGAACTACTTTAAGGCAGAACTAGCTGATGTTTGGAATTCCTTTCAGTTTTGTTTTTTGAGAAGTATCTAAGTTATAGCGCTATTAATACTGCTTGCTGTGCTTTACCATCGTACTTAGTGCATGGGCTGGGACAGCAACTATTGGCACTCATCCATTGGTGTCAGTTCATGAAAGGTGTCTTTAATATCAACCCTCCAAGGCCTAGATTTAATGAAGTGTGGAATGTGAAAGTAGTTTTAAGTTTGCTTCGCAACCTGGCACCAGCTGCATCGCTGACGTTGGAACAGCTCACTCATAAATTAGTGATGCTTATGGCACTTATTTCAGCGCAAAGAGCTCAGTCTTTGCACAAACTCCGTCTGGATAATTCTGTAACTGACAAGAAAGTGGTATTTATATGGATGATCTGATAAAGCAGAGCAGGCCAGGCACGGTGGGGTACAAGTTAGATCTGGCAGCATACCCACCGGATCGGAGATTGTGTGTTGTTATTTATGTGAAGAAGTACATTGAGGTTACTAAAAACCTTTGAGATGAGGAAAAAGCTTTCTTCATAAGTTATAAAAAGCCACACAAGAGAGTGTCGGTGCAGACTATTTCTAGATGGATAAAGTGTACGCTGTTGAAAGCGGTAGTGAATACTGATATTTTCAAGCCTCACTCTACCAGGGCTGCAGCCACACCGGCAGCAAATAGAATGGAGGTTCCTCTGGATCACATTCTTGCAACAGCAGGATGGTCAGATGAACGCAAACGTGTCGGTAGTTTTATAATAAACCGATTAACAGGTCTGGACAATTTGCAGATAGAATTCTGGGTTGTGTTAATTAATACATTTGTCTAACCCTGTTGTAATGGGACTTTGGTTCTGTTAAGGGCGATATACATGTATGTAAAATCAGCATCATGTTTAAATGGCCTATGTTTTACTTTCAACCATTTATGGTTTTTCTGTGTAGTGTGTTCACATACAGATTGGATTACTGCATGAAACCACAGAGCTTCGAAGGCTTCACGTAGTCTCATCACGAAACTTTGATATAAAATAGAAAGATTAAACGAGAACTTACCATTTGAAATTTGATCTTTATTTTATGAGATGTTGGAGTGAGAGACTCCGTGCCCTCCACTTCCAACCCTGAATCGCATAAAGATCATTCGGTAAGTCAAGCGTTATTAATCTTTCTATAGTTTGATTTGGTGCAAGTGGTCTGTGGTTTCATACAGTTGCTTTCAAGATTGACGCGCATGCGGGCTGGCGGGTTCTTCACGTAGTCTCTCACTCCAACTTCTCATAAAATAAAGATCAAACTTCAAACGGTAAGTTCTCGTTTAATCTTTCTATTACTAATGGGTAACTTTGCGTCAGAATTTGCCAGTTCTGACACAATCAAGGCCTGTTATCTGAAATTGTTGCATTTAATATTTTGTCCCAAAGATGATGACACGTGATGAGCTGTTGTTCCTTGCTTTTTCAAATGGACATTGTTGGAACATCAAAGGAAGCCAAACTCATACAGGTTAGAATGGGAGTTGGATGGAGAGTTAATATGTCAGACTGCTGGAAGCTTATGGTCACCCTTGTGAACTGAATGAGGGTATTGTGGAATGTGGTTACCCAACCTGTGTTTGGTTTGTCCAATGTAGAGACCATTTGTGAGCAATAAATATAATGGCTTAGATTGAAAGAAGTGCCAGTGATTTGCTGCTTCACCTAGAAGGATTGTTTGGGTCGCTGGATGGTGGGAAGAGATGACATGAAAGGCTAGGTGTTACATCTGTTGGGTTTTTTTTCAGATTTCCAGCACTTCAGAGATTTCCTTTGTGATTGTTATTGGCCAGAACTTCCCCACCACACTTCCAATAACACAGTGAGAGTAAATTAAACCTTGATTTATTGTCAGATCTGGGAGATGATAAATCCAGCAGTGCAGCACTCCCTCAGCACTGCGGCCAGCACTGTGCAGAAGTCCCTGGATTGTGACTTAAACCCACAGCCACCCATAGAGAGGGGCTGTCACTGAGCCAAAGGTGACTGGTAACCGGAGGGGCAGGTGATGGTCCTATTGTTGAATGGTGATTGGGACAGAATGGGGAACAATTTATGGTTGTGCAATTTCTATTCTTTCTGTCCTCTTACCATGTGCTTATAGAAAGCATTCACATTTCAGCTTTAAATTTTCTCACATTGAAGCTGGTTTTTTTTTAATGAGATTCCACCATCAGGTCCTCAGGGACCAATATTTCAAGATGAAATGAAAACTTTATGCTTCTTAGGATGCTTGTGAGCAAGTTGTAATCACAGTCTATGACCCAGTTAAAAATGTGGAATATTTGAAATAAAATTGGGCAGAAATGCTGCCTTAATCATTTTGAATATAAATTAAGCAAGATTGATAAAGACCACAGAGTCAGCTCCTCGATATAGCAACAGCGCACCTGACCATGGAGTCACCTCAGTGCAGCAGCAGCAGCAATTCTGACCATTACATGTTGCCCCACCTAAGTGAGTGCTGATGTGCTGAAGCCCACATGAAGTCTCCACAGCCACAGCTTGAAAAAAGATTGGTCCTTGAAGCAATCTATTGTCTTTGGATCAGTCTTGAGGTAGAGAACAATGTCTGCTCTCAAAATTGCGGAAGAAGTTTTGGTCAGCCAAAGTGACATGTTTTAGAGAAATAGAACCGATGTGCCTGAATGTCTGATATTTGTTGTTCACTTGTTTTCTATTTTCACTCTGGAGATGATTTGTCTTTTGATCTTTGAGGCCCTGTCCTTGTGATTTCACGCTTTGCACATTGACAATCTTTTATGTCTGGAATTAGACAGAAAAGATAGTCCCGATTTACATTTCAAAATGCATTATCAATGTATCTAAAGTGCGTCAGAGTTTAATCCCAAATGGTCCTTTGATAATGTAAAATCTCAAAAAGATACTGAACTCTGGAGAGATAACTGCTCATTAATATTAATGTGCTCCAACCTGCACTGAAGACATCTTCAATGAGCAAACTCACATTTCCCATTTAATATAGTTTCATTTGGTTTAAAGTTGTCGTCCTTTTTGACGGACCTAGCTTTTTACTTTCAAAAATACCAATAATATAGGAAAGTTACAATAATTCTGAAAATTTTGTTTTAAATATTCTTATGCCTTTTCTTTCTATTTAAAATGGCGAACCACGCATTTCCTCCTTGAGGCTTTTTTACTGTTGGCCAACTGGATATTGTCACTCTGGCCTGCTCCCTTGTTATTTCTCCTTATTTAATCGTATTGCCAGTCACGTGCATGTCTTCTCTTCCCATGTCCCTGTGATTACTTCAAAGACATGCACGCCTCTTGTGAGCAGTAGACCAGGCTAACATCATCCCTCCTTATTGATTTCCAATCTCCACCTTCAAATCAGATTCATTTTTTTCTCTGCATCACCTTCCTCTGTCACTACTTCCACCCTTCCCTCCCCCACCGGACATTTACCCACCAAACAACCCTCCTCACCTGCATCGACCCACCACTTGCAGCTTTTACCCTGCTTCTCCCTCTACTCTCTCAGACCCGAGGAAAGGCTTTGACCTGAAATGTTAATGGGCCATTTTCGTCCACACTAGCAATATTGAATGTATAGATACTAGATACATAGATACATAGAAAATAGGTGCAGGAGTAGGCCATTCGGCCCTTCGAGCCTGCACCGCCATTCAATATGATCATGGCTGATCATCCAACTCAGTATCCCGTACCTGCCTTCTCTCCATACCCCCTGATCCCTTTAGCCATAAGGGCCACATCTAACTCCCTCTTAAATATAGCCAATGAACTGGCCTCAACTACCCTCTCTGGCAGAGAGTTCCAGAGATTCACCACTCTCTGTGTGAAAACGTTTTTGCTCATCTCGGTCTTAAAGGATTTCCCCCTTATCCTTAAGCTGTGACCCCTTGTCCTGGACTTCCCCAACATCGGGAACAATCTTCCTGCATCTAGCCTGTCCAACCCCATAAGAATTTTGTACGTTTCTATAAGATCCCCTCTCAATCTCCTAAATTCTAGCGAGTATAAGCCAAGTCTATCCAGTCTTTCTTCATATGAAAGTCCTGACATCCCAGGAATCAGTCTGGTGAACCTTCTCTGCACTCCCTCTATGGCTATAATGTCCTTCCTCAGATTTGGAGACCAAAACTGTACGCAATACTCCAGGTGTGGTCTCACCAAGACCCTGTACAACTGCAGTAGAACCTCCCTGCTCCTATACTCAAATCCTCTTGCTATGAAGGCCAACATATCATTCGCTTTCTTCACTGCCTGCTGCACCTGCATGCCTACTTTCAATGACTGGTGTACCATGACACCCAGGTCTCGCTGCATCTCCCCATTTCCTAATCGGCCACCATTTAGATAATAGTCTGCCTTCCCGTTTTTGCCACCAAAGTGGATAACCTCACATTTATCCACATTATACTGCATCTGCCAAACATTTGCCCACTCACCCAGCCTATCCAAGTCACCTTGCAGTCTCCCAGCATCCTCCTCACAGCTAACACTGCCCCCCAGCTTAGTGTCAACCGCAAACTTGGAGATGTTGCTTTCAATTCCCTCGTCCAGATCATTAATATAAATTGTGAATAGCTGGGGTCCCAGCACTGAGCCTTGCGGTACCCCACTAGTCACTGCCTGCCATTGTGAAAAGGACCCGTTTACTCCTACTCTTTGCTTCCTGTTTGCCAGCCAGTTCTCTATCCACATCATTACTGAACCCCCAATACCGTGTGATTTAAGTTTGTATCCTAATCTCTTATGTGGTACCTTGTCGAAAGCATTCTGAAAGTCCAGATACAACACATGCACTGGTTCTCCCCTATCCACTCTACTAGTTACATCCTCGAAAAATTCTATAAGATTCGTCAGACACGATTTACCTTTCGTAAATCCATGCTGACTTTGTCCAATGATTTCACCACTTTCCAAATGTGCTGCTATCCCATCTTTAATAACTGACTCTAGCAGTTTCCCCACTACCGATGTTAGACTAACTGGTCTGTAATTCCCGGTTTTCTCTCTCCCTCCCTTCTTAAAAAGTGGGGTTACGTTTGCTACCCTCCAATCCTCAGGAACTACTCCAGAATGTAAAGAGTTTTGAAAAATTATCACTAATGCATCCACTATTTCTGGAGCTACTTCCTTAAGTACTCTGGGATGCAGCCCAACTGGCCCTGGTGATTTATCGGCCTTTAATCCATTCAATTTACCCAACACCACTTCCCGACTAACCTGGATTTCACTCAGTTCCTCCATCTCCTTTGACCCGCGGCCCCCTGCTATTTCCGGCAGATTATTTATGTCTTCCTTAGTGAAGACGGAACCAAAGTAGTTATTCAATTGGTCCGCCATATCCTTGTTCCCCATGATCAATTCACCTGTTTCTGACTGCAAGGGACCTACATTTGTTTTAACTAATCTCTTTCTCTTCACATATCTATAAAAACTTTTGCAATCAGTTTTTATGTTCCATGCCAGTTTCCTTTCATAATCTATTTTCCCTTTCCTAATTAAGCCCTTTGTCCTCCTCTGCTGGTCTCTGAATTTCTCCCAGTCCTCTGGTATGCTGCTTTTTCTGGCTAATTTGTACGCATCATCTTTTGCTTTGATACTATCCCTGATTTCCCTTGTTATCCACGGATGCACTACCTTCCCTGATTTATTCTTTTGCCAAACTGGGATGAACAATTTTTGTAGTTCATCCATGCAGTCTTTAAATGCTTTCCATTGCATATCCACCGTCAACCCTTTTAGAACTAATTGCCAGTCAATCTTGGCCAATTCACGTCTCATACCCTCAAAGTTACCTTTCTTTAAGTTCAGAACCATTGTTTCTGAATTAACAATGTCACTCTCCATCCTAATGAAGAACTCAACCATATTATGATCACTCTTGCCCAAGGGGGCACGCACAACAAGTCTGCTAACTAACCCTTCCTCATTACTCAATACCCAGTCTAGAATAGCCTGCTCTCTCGTTGGTTCCTCTACATGTTGGTTTAGATAACTATCCCTCATACATTCCAAGAAATCCTCTTCCTCAGCACCCCTGCCAATTTGATTCACCCAATCTATATGTAGATTGAAGTCACCCATTATAACTGTTTTGCCTTTGTTGCACGCATTTCTAATTTCCTGTTTGATGCCATCCCCAACTTCACTACTACTGCTAGGTGGCCTGTACACAACACCCACCAGCGTTTTCTGCCCCTTAGTGTTTCGCAGCTCTACCCATACCGATTCCACATCCTCCAAGCTAATGTCCTTCCTTTCCACTGCGTTAATCTCCTCTCTAACCAGCAACGCTACCCCACCTCCTTTTCCTTTCTCTCTATCCCTCCTGAATATTGAATATCCCTGGATGTTCAGCTCCCAGCCTTGGTCACCCTGGAGCCATGTCTCCGTGATCCCAACTATATCATAATCATTAATTGCTATCTGCACGTTCAACTCATCCACCTTATTACGAATGCTCCTTGCATTGAAACACAAAGCCTTCAGGCTTGTTTTTACAACGCTTTTACCCCTTATACAATTATGTTGAAAAGTGGCTCTTTTTGATTTTTGCCCTGGATTTGTCTGCCTGCCACTTTTACTTTTCACCTTGCTACCTATTGCTTCCGCCCGCATTTTACACCCCTCTGTTTCTCTGCTCACCCATTTAAGAACCCCACCACCTCTTATTCTCTGTTTATTATTGTTTTCTTCCTTCCCCCCTACATGTTGGGTCTGAGTGCTTTCCTTCTCTGCCTCCTGCCTCACACACTGTCTAATAGCATTCTCTATTTGAGTCCCTCCCCCCAACCATTCTAGTTTAAAGTCTCCCCAGTAGCCTTTGCAGATCTCCCCGCCAGGATATCGGTCCCCCTCAGGTTCAAGTGCAACCCATCCTTTTTGTACAGGTCGAACCTTCCACAAAAGAGGTCCCAATGATCCAGAAATTTGAATCCCTGCCTTCTGCACCAGTCCTTCAGCCACGCATTTATCCTCCACCTCGCTCCATTCCTAGTCTCACTGTCTAAGAATGTGTGAAGAGTTTTGCACGGTTTATTGCTTTTATAATTATATTTTATCACAAATAAGGTTTATTTGTGACATTGTTAAAAATGTCCATATCCTTCCACAGATGCTGCCTGAACCATTGAGTTCCTCCAGCAGCTCTCCCTTTTTTCTCGTCCAGATTCCAGCATCTTGTAGCAACAGCCCCGACTGCCCACCTGACTGTCTCACCAAAACTTCTGCCCAGAGAGTTGGTTTGGGGTCTTCATTTCAGCTAGTGCTGACTCAATTCATACCAAAATTCGCCACCCACATCCCCCCAGAGTATTATGTCTTCCATGAACTTATTGTGGTGGATCAGAGTAATGTCTTGACACTGAGGGAGATCTGGCTGAGTGTTGCTGGCACTCTCCCACTTCATTAAAGCTTCCTGCCTGCTTGGATCTTCTACCTCTGGCTCTGTCCTGGATCTTAGCACCATATTAGGTTGGTCTGCCCAAAATCGTGTTCTTGATCCTCCTCCGAGCTATTCACCTTGTCCCCCGAGCACTCAATGACATTTTTTGCTATCTCTTTGCACAAAAAATTTAGAATAAAAAGAAGGTACACAAAAATGCTGGAGAAACTCAGCGGGTGCAGCAGCATCTATGGAGCGAAGGAAATAGGTAACGTTTCGGGCCGAAACCCTTCTTCAGAATAAAAAGAATGTTGGTTATTCTCAGCAGGTCAGGCAGAATCTGTGGAGGAAGAAAAGTTGTAAGTACTTCAGGGTCAATTAGCCTTTGTGAACTCTGAGAAGTTTAAAGATAAAAAGGTTTTAAGATACAGACAAATGAAGAGGGAAAGGCAGGAGAGATTTAGTACCATTATTTGCGCATGGCTAAAGAGGAAAGAGAAGATCATTCTGGAAGGGCTGTATTGGACTGTATTGGGACAATTATCTATAGTTAGAAAAAGAACATGGGTATTGGAGACCTGGAATGATGCCAGGGATTGCAGGAAACGTGGAGAGACTGTCGAGAATAGTGCGGGGCCTTGAATGTGATGGGAACTTACAGGAGGCCAAGGACCAACAGGTCAGAATGGAGGGATGAAACAAGGAAATGCAGATGAGAGTTTACAAAAAAAGACACAAAATGCTGGAGTAACTCAGCGGGCTAGGCAGCATCTCTGGAGATCACGGATTGGTGATGTTTTGGGATTGGACTCTCTTTCAGACATTTGGGGCCTAGATATTTGGGGATAAGGAGTATTGTATAGACATTTCAGGAGGCAGGAAGAGTAATAATTAAACAGGTACTCAGTAAAATAATCTGTGGTCTGTATTTAGTCTCCACAGTAAAATAGACTGCCTATTGATGTTCTCTGGTGTCCTTCCAGATATACAGTGACCACAGCATGTTCCTTTTGTAATTACAGATAATGAAGGCAATGTCCTCTTGCTAATGAAGTGCTTGTGACCATTCTCCTTCGTGTGCCTCATTTTTGACTCTTCCTTTTCCCTTCTTCATTTAAGGGGATAGACCAATGATAACCACTGGCTATAATCTCATCTACTTCCTTGCATTCCATGACATTTCCTTCTCCGATCCTGTTTTCTGTAAAGAATCCGTTCACTCTCTCATTCTCTTGCTGCTCGTCACATCAGCTCTGGTATCTTCACCTCTGTCCCAGATACAAGACAAGGTCCTACTTGGCCTCATGTTGCACTCTACCACCTCCACTTCAATGAATCGTCCTCCACTATTTCAGCAACTCCAACATGATGCTGCTTCATATCCCTTCCCCTCCCCTCCCTCACACCATCCCTGGCAGCATTCCCATGGCTTGACCTGTCCTGCACGTGATGTTTCACTCTTCCATCTCCACCAACATTCACTTCAATTCCTACATCACCTCCCCATGTAACTGCATGTAATACAAGAACCTGTTAA
Organism: Malacoraja senta; assembly: GCA_038087875.1. Lineage (NCBI taxonomy): Eukaryota > Metazoa > Chordata > Chondrichthyes > Rajiformes > Rajidae > Malacoraja > Malacoraja senta. The sequence goes on along the minus strand of CM075978.1, from coordinate 56,616,037 downwards.
TTCCTCCCAAAACATCCAATGCTGGGAAGAATTAACTCATGATCTATAATTACAAAGGAACATGGTGTGGATACTGGAGATAGAGTTATCGAGCTATACAGCACAGAAACAGCTCCTTCAGCTCAACCTACCCATGCTGACCAGGATGTCTATCCAAGCCAGTGACATTTGCTTCCATTGGATTGGCACCAGGAAATGCGGAGACCGTTGAGCTAAGTGGTGGGCCTCGAGTATGAGTGCATCAAACATTGCTTCTGAATGGAACATCGATTTTATTTACTGTGTTGACTGCTCAAAGATCAGCAGACTTTGGAGCATCTCCCTCCAGTGAAACCTCGAGCTTCTGGGTAACATCACTGTAAGGGAGGAAGACAAGTATCAAATTAGGATAGACGATTCATCACCAAAAGTCTATTGACTGACTTTTCATTTTAGCATTGTGTCCAGAGTGTAAAAGTGTTTATTCCAAGGGTGAAAACTACTCCTGTTCTTTTGTGTACTTGGCATATCAAAGATGATTTCTGGTGGGAGCTGATCACTGCCACAGCATTCCTCAACCTAACTGCTACAAATGACAGTTCTTCTCTACATTGTTAACTCCAAACTTTTCCGAGCACCTTTCTGGGAGTAATCCATCTCACAATTTCATGACTGACTTTCCCCATTCCTTTTACCGTTGACTAATCCCAGTATGACAGCCCAAGGCACTGGGAGGAGATTGTTTGCCGGCTGGTGCTCTTGCAGGGGTAGGTAATAATCCCACTCTGACCTTGCCTTATGTGTACATGTGTGTCAGAATCATGGAGTCCATGCTGATCAAGTTGCCTAACTGAGCGAGTCCCATTTGCCTGCACCTGCCCCATATCCCTCCAATGCTTTCCCATCCACATACCTATCCACGTGTCTTTTAAATTTCATAATTGTACCTACCTCTGCCAATTCCTTTGGCAGCTCGTTCCAAGTACACACCAACTTCTGGGTGAAAAGGTTTCCCTCGGGTCCCCTTTAAATATTTCCCTTCTCACCTTAAACTTATGTCCTCTAGTCTTAGACTATCCACCCTGGGGACAAGACTGTGACTCAGTGTCTCCAACCATTCCTTGTTACACAAATCCTCCAGACCCAGTAATTATTTTTGTATCCTTTCCAGCTTAATGACATCCTTTCTATAGCAGGGTGACTGGAACTGTACACAGTACTCCAGGTATGGCCTTAACGATGTCTTGTACAGCGGCAACATCGGTCCCAACTCCTGCATTCAGTGCACACACTAATGAAGGGACGCATGCCAAATACCTTCTTCACCATCCTGTCCACTTGTATTGCCATTTTCAGAAAACTATGTACATGCACCCCTTTGTTTCTCTGTTCTGCAATATTCCCCAGGACCCGATCATTTACTGTTTAAATCCTGCCCAAGTTTGTCCTACAAAAACTCCTCACATTTATCTGATTTAAATACTTTTGCCATTACTTGGCTCATTGACCCACTTGAACAAGATCCCAGTGTAATCGTCGATAAGCTTCACTGTCCATTGTGCTACCTGTTTTAGCTTCATCCGCAAACTTACTAACCATTAACAAAAGTAAATATTGCAATCGCATCCAACTTGTTAATATAAATAATGAACAACAATGGACTCAGCACCGATCTCTGTGGTTCACTATGTGTTACAGGTATGCAGTCTGAAAAAACACCCTCTGCTCTTACCTTCAAGCCAATTTTATATCCAACTGGCTAGCTCGTCCTGGATCCCGTGTAATCTAATCTTCCAGACCGACCTGCCATCCGTACTTTGTCAAAAACCTTCCTAAAGTGCGTCCACATCAATTTCTCCCCCTTTATATATTTATTTTTATGTCTATGCCACATCTTTAATGATCTTTACTTTAATGATCGATATTCTTCCATTATCTCCATATTCATGTGCCTATCTATTAGCCTCTTAAACACCACTGTCGTATCTGCCTCTAGCAACTCTCATGGCAACACGTTCCAAGGACCTAACACTCTCTGTTTAAAAAAAACAAAAACGCCCCACATATCTTGAATCTTTCCCCCTCTCACCTTAAAGCTATGCCCTGCAGTGTTTGACATTTCCACCCTGGGAAAAAGTTGTGACTATCTATGCCTCTCTTCATTTTAGATGCTTCTGTCAGGTCTCCTCTCAACCTCTGACGTCTCCACATCCTTCCTGTAATAAACTGCGCACATAATATTCCAACTGTAGACTTCCTGATTCTTAAGGGCCTGTCCCACTTGCGCGATCTTTTCGGCGACTGCCGGCACCCGTCATAGTCACAGCAGGTGGCCGAAAATCTTCAACATGTTGAATATCCAGCGGCGACCAGAAAAAGGTATGACTCTTTGGCGACTACTCATGACCATACAGGCGTCACCCCACGACATGCCATGTACGGTCGTGAGTAGTCGCCCAAAGACTCGTACCTTTTTCTGGTCACCGCTGGATTTTCAACATGTTGAAAATTTTCGGCAACCTGCTGCAACTATGACGGGTGCTGGCAGTCGCCGAAAAATTTGCGTAAGTGGGACAGGCCCTTAATGGCCCAACTGATGAAGGCAAGCATACCATACCTTATTCGCCAATCTTTCTACTTATGTTGCTACTTTCAAAAAGCTATGGACTTGGACCACAAGATCTCTACGTACATCAAAGCTATTAAAGGTCCTGCCATTCACTATTCTTTCTCCTTACATTCAGTCTCCCAAAGTGCAGCACCTCACATGCACCCAGATTAAACTCCATTGGCATTTCTTCTCAAGTTCTCCCACATCTGTAACCGATCTATATCCTGCACCATTTAATGCATTTCACCTAAAATATCATCCATATCCTCATCCTCTTCTCTGACAAAGTGTCCTGACAGGTCAACTGTCTTATTCCCTCCACAGATGTTACCTAGGGCCCACTGAGTTACTCCAGTACTTTGTTTCTTGCTCAATATTGTATTATCTGCAGTCTCTTGTGACTGTTTGGATCAGTTGGTCAGTTGCCTTAAATCAAAAGATCATAGAATTTAAGCCTCTTCCAAGATTTGAACACATGATCCAGATTGACACTGGAGTTCAGGAATGAGAATGAGGCCTTGTTCAGAATTCTTCTTGTAACAAGACCTTGCAATAACACAGCACTTTCAGTCAGGCAAAACAAGGCACTTCAAGGGTGTGTCATTGAAGAAAATTAAATACGGAGCCACACGAAAACATGTTGGAACAGGCCAGCAGAGACAATGCAAGAAAGATTAGGGGAAAGGAGGGTAACATGTTGGTAAGGTTAGGGAAATACACCTAATGCAATGCTGAGGTGTAGTGTAACAATGAAAAGTGGGATGCACAGGTGGCCAGAGCTGGAAGGGTCTCAGACATTGGGCGGGGTGAGATGGGGAAAGGTCCATCGAGATGGGGAGGAGCAAGCTGAAGAGGAAGGTTACATGTCTGAAGATTGTGTTGGTCTGAGGTGAGAGATGAGTTGTTTACTGGCCAGCATTCTTCCTGAAGAAGACCAAATAAAACAAATTAACATTACTTAACAGATTTTGTTCTGGAACCTTGCTATGAGCAAAGTAGTTGCGTTTAACAGTATTTCATCATGTGTGAACTTTTGCAACGTGAACACTCTTGTTTCTTGCTTTAAAATTATCTTCTCTGTTATTTAGACCATGGTTCACAATTCCTTTGCGGTCATTGCAGCCTGTAGCTGAAGCCAGGGATCTCTGCTAGTATCTTTAGACTGAAGAACAAGGTTGCAGCATGTAGGACGATGCAGGTGAGGGCAGAAGTTGGGAAGTGAAGCATTGGAAACACAAGTAGAAACGGGTGGGCCATTTGGGTCCTTGATCTCTGCTTCACCATTCAATAGGACCATGTTTCAGCACCACTTTCTTGCACCAATCTCATTTCTCTTAACATTTGAAAACCTACTGATTTGTTTTGAACATATTCAGCAACTGAGTCTTTTGGGTAGAAGATTCCAAATGTCTCCTCATCTCTGACCTGGATGGCCATCTCTTTATTCTGAACTGTGACGCCGGGTTCTTATCACACCAGCCTGAGAAGATTTCCACATCCACCCTGTCAAGCACCGCTAGAATATCACTTTTTCACAAACACGTCCATGCGTTTTAAAAAGTTCTGCCACCTTATTAATCTCATGAGTCTCTGAATTCAACAAAATTCTATCGGAAAAGCGCCAACTGCATCCAGTCCTTGTCAATCACTGCTCCCCTGACCCATGCAAGGTAAACGGAAAGTGTTTGGTTCGCTTGTCTTCAGCAGTCAGGGCATTTGAGCTGGGACATCTTGTTACAGCTGTACAAGATGTTGGTGACTGTTGGAAGGATGCCATTAAGCAGAAACGGGTGCTGAAAAGATTCACATGGATGTTGCCAGAACTGGAGGGCTTAAGTTAAGCCCCTGTCCCACTTTCCCGAGTTACTCACGAATTCTCCCAAGTTTTCCCCTTGATTCAAACTCAGGGAATGTCCGTAGGAGGCCATTTGTTTTCGTAGCGGCTCGTAATGCCAGCCGTAGGTACTCGGGGCATCAGGTAAGTCGGGACGTTTTTTCAGCATGTTGAAAAATGTCCACGTGTAAAAAACATAGCCCCGAGTACCTACGGCTGGCTATTACCGTAATTCTCCGAGTTTGAATCAAGGGGAAAACTCGGGAGAATTCGTGGTAACTCGGGAAAGTGGGACAGGGGCTTAAGGAGAGGTGGATTCACTGGATTATTTTTACCTTGATGCATAGGAGGTTGAGGGTTGACCTTATTAAGGTATATAAAATCATGATAGGCATAGATAAGGTGTTTAGCAGTCTTTTTCCCAGCATAGGTGAGTCTCAAACTAGAAGGCACAAGTTTAATGTGAGAGGGGAAAGATTTAAAGGGGACTTGAGGAGCATCTTTTTCACGCAGAGGTTTAGTTTTTAAATTAGAGATACAGTGCGGAAACAGGCCCTTCTGCCCACCGAGTTCACTCCGACCAGCGACCCCCCACATATTAACACTGTCCTACGCACACACAAACACACACACACACTAGGGACAATTTAAATTTTTTTTTAATGCAAAGTCAATTAACCTATAAACCTGTACGTCTTTGAAGTGCAGGAGGAAACCAAAGATCTCAGAGAAAACCCACGCGGTCACGGGGAGAACGTACAAGCTCCGTACAGACAGCACCTGTAGTCGGGATTGCAAGCGCGGTAAAGCAGCAACTCTACCGCTGCACCACCGTGCCACCCAGGGTGGTGGGTATATTGTACGACCTGTCAGAAGAAGTAGTGGAGGAAGGGTACAATTACAACATGTGAAAGTCGTTTGGAAGGTATGTCGTTAGGAAAGGTTTAGAGGGATATGGGCAAAATGCAGGCAAGTGGGAATGAGCTCAGTTACACCCTTTGGTCAGCATAGATGAGTGGTGCTGAAGGTCCTGTTTCTGTGCTGTATGACTCTCATTCTATGTTGGTGCAAGGGCTTGTGGCAAGGGAATGTTGCAACAACAATCTGTCACTCTTGTGGGCACCTCCTGCACTATTTGTGGTTGAGTCTGCGGCTCCCACATCAGCCACCACAGATCCCTTGGAACTGGAGTGGAAGCAACTCGACCTCTGCTCCTGAGGGACTGAGCAACTCAACCTCCCACCTGTTTCAAACACAAATTTATCTGTTTATCTCCAACGTGTGGTAATGTTAACAATTTATAACGTTTTTATAAATTTTTAATTGGGTGGTGGAAACATATTCAATAACTTTCAAAAGGGATAGACACAAAATGCTGAAGTAAAGGGCCTGTCCCACTTTCATGACCTAATTCACGACCTCTGCCGAGTTTCCCCTTGACTCATACTCGCAGCATGGTCATCACGTGGTCGTAGGAGGTCGTAGGTAGGTCGTAGGTACGTCGTGATGCTAGTCATAGGCACTCGTGGAATCAAGTAGGTCGGGGCGTTTTTCTAGCCTGATGAAAAATGTCCACGAGTAAAAAAGATCGTGAATTAGGTCGTGAAAGTGGGACATGCCCTTAACTCAGCAGGACAGGCAGCATCTCTGGAGGGAAGGAATAGGTGACATTTCGGGTCATGACCCGTCTTCAGCATTTTGTGTCTATCTTTGGTTTAAACTAGCATTTGCAGTTCCTTCTTACACTTTCAAAAGGGAAATGGCTACGTTTTCACCAGGGAATATTAGCAAGGGAATGACCAGGAGAGTGAGACCAACTGGAGCTGAGAGACAAATATAATGTGCCAAACAGCTTGCTTCTTTATGGTAAGAACTTGCTTATTAGAATTGACAGCAAAGAGCCTATTAGATACTAGATACAAAAATGAAAATTCATCATAAAAAGGAACAGTGCCAAAGGGACTCTTCCTGTACTTAAAAACCGAGGCAGAAGTCCAGGGAATTATACAGCAATTAGCTTTGCACCACTGGTGGGAAAGATAATGGAATGTTTATTCAAAAATGTGATAGAAAAAACTTCTGCATCTGGAAATATAATAAAGAACAGTCGGCACCATTTAAATATTCCATCTAGGTCATACTTGACCCAGTTGGAATATCAAATGACTAACAAAGATCAGAGAAGGGAATGCAGTAGCTGGAATATATTTCAATTTTTATAGGCCCTTGTAAGGATAGTGGAGGCATAACTAAAGTTAGAGTGTGTCATGCCAGGGAGAAGAGTACGTTGCAGGCTTCCTACAAAACAGAAAGTAGTAATTGGAGGTTATGGGCTGGTCCCTCAAGCTGGCAAGGAAAGTGGGTGTGGTTTTTACACATGTAGGTGCTAGGCCGGTCGGTGTATTTCACAGGCTTCATTATCAATAGCCTGCACTCTGCTCACCAGGTTGCATTCACCTTTCAGATCATGGAGTGGACAAACACAGAAACACAGATCAGAAAGTTGTAAAGCAGGTTAATAAGGTCCAGACTTTAATGGAGATGCAAGAGACTTCAGATGCTTTAATGGACTTTAGTCGAAGGTGACAGTTAGTTCATTTACATAATTATCACTTCAGCCTTTTCATTAAAAATAACACTTCTGCATCCCTCGTGAAGAAAGAGTTCAGCTCTTTCTTTTATCCTTTGCAATTTAGAGAAAGCAGTCATCAGCACCACTCCAAGACGCCGTGCCCATTCAACAACTGAAACCGTCTGCTGAGGGGGAATGAAGCAGGGTCCGTCTGGGTGCTGATGGACAAGCAGGGTCCATCTGGGTGCTGATGGACAAGCAGGGTCCATCTGGGTGCTGATGGACTACTCCTGCGGGTAGTCACACTGCACATCACCCTTGCAGAAAGCAATGCGATTTCTGCATCACTTGTCACCGCTTCAGGAGATACCAAAGCACTGCACAACCAAAGAAAGGCTAGCAAAGTGTTTGTTTGTTGTCAGCAGCAGGTTTATGTGTAGCAATAGCAAACAGCACAAGATAAATGATCAGATGATCTTTTATAAAACGTTTATTGAGGGATAAATATTGGTCCGGAGTGTGAACAGGGATATTCCTTCTCTTCCTCAAGTCATACGATCTGTTCCATCCACTTGTAAGAACAAGTGCACGGTGGTTTCACAACTCATCGTAACGATGTTTTACAGATTTGAAACATTCAGGGCCTGTCCCACGAGCATGCGGCTGCATGCGGCAAGCGCGACCAAACCGGAAACGGGGGCCGCGCGGAGGTCGAGTGAACTCCTTACAGGGCCGGTCCCACCAGCATGTGGCTGCATGCGGCAAGCGCGACCAAACCGGAAACGGGGGCCGCGCGGAGGTCGAGTGATTGACGTGAAGTTCGAGCAAAGTCCGCGCGTGACGTATGGCGTCAAGACGCTGTGTACGGCGTCGGGACGGTGCGTACGCCGTCGAGGCGGTGCGTGCGGCCTCCATGCGGCAGCGGGCCGGCAGGCCTTTGCCGCACGGAATTTTTGAACACTGTCAGTTTTTCGGAGCCCGGCACGATGTCGGGACCAGCTCCGCACAACTCCATGCGGCTCCCGTGATCGAAGTGGGACCGGCCCCGCGAGGCCGCACGGCTAGCGCGGCCACGTTAGGTCGCGCTTGCCGCATGCAGTCGCATGCTCGTGGGACAGGCCCTTTAGAATGCACGCCCAGATTATGTGAAGGAACACTTGAACCAAGAAACGTATTTAAATGCTGTACTTGTGGCCTCAAGAAAATCTGGACAAGAAGATGTCATCAGGTACAAAGCTTTCTTGTTATGAAGCATGTTATTTTTAAACTAGCTGATGTACTGCAACACCACAAATAAACAACGTTCTATGTTCTTGCACAAACACTTGCAGATGAAAATTGGAAAGGGGCTACACTAGAATGAATGATACCTTATTGTCACATGTACCTCGGGTACCTCGATACAGTGAAATGCTTTGTTTTGCAGACAACCTAGCCAGTACACAAGTGTCGCCAAGTGTTGCCGCCGACAAAGTTACAAAAGTACCAAACAGTCCTATCTACTGTCTGCCGCTAAATATGGCAGCAACCCCTCCCTCCCACCAGTTCACCCCCCCTCACCCCCCATGCTGGCTCCCCCTTTATTCTCACTGGTTCTCACTCTTGGTGGTCCACCTCACTCTAACTGATCCACCTCACTCTGATGGCTCGGTTGATTTGGAGTCCGTGGTGGGTGACCCAGGCCTACTGGGCAGCTTCTCCGTCATCTGACTGCGGCAGGCAAGTCCTCCTCCGTCGTCTGACCGCAGCGGGTCTTGCTTTCCGGGAGTGTCCCGGCCCACTGCTTGCCAAAAGACAATAGAGAGGCATTGGAGGGAATATTCTCAACAGAGTAGACTTGCACACTTTTCCATGGCAATAGTATCATGAACTTGTATGTATGTAACAGTTTCTGAGGAGTAAAATGTTTCAAGCTTCTTCACGGAGGCACAATCATCCACAGAAATATAATGCAAGATTAGGTGTGCACCAACAGATAGTTTATGGCAACATTGTGTCAAACAAGAGCTGTGGAGATAGGTCTACTACCTATCACAACCAAATCTGAAACAAGCCCCTAGATGGCAGACAGCTGAATCTTGAACAAGTTATTCTGGGGCAAGAATCCAGAGATTACAATCTGTGATGTTACTGCTTTTTAACCTTCTGCCTAACTCCTTTTTAGTTTAGTTTAGTTTGGAGATACAGCGAGGAAACAGGCCCTTCGGCCCACCGGGTCTGCACCGACCAGTGATCCCCGCACATTAACACTATCCTACTATCCCAATTTTTACATTTACCAAGCCAATTAACCTACAAACCTGTACGTCTTTGGAGTGTGGGAGGTAACCGAAGATCTCGGAGAAAACCCAAGCAGATCACGGGGAGAAAGTACAAACGCCCTGTATAGACAGCACTCGTAGTCAGGTGCGAACCTGGGTCTCCGGCGCTGCATTCGCTGTAAGGCAGCAACTCTACCGCTGCGCCACTTCACACTGCGGGACCTCATACTTTTTGCTACCTATGTCATTGATAGCAATGTGTCCAACAACCTCTGCTTGCTCATCCTCCCCCTTTAGAATGTTCTACAACCATTCAGAGACATCCTTGACCCTGGCACCCAATAGGCAACACACCATCCTGGAGTCTTGTTTGCAGCCACCGAAGTTCCGGCTTTCCCCCCAAACTCTCGAGTCTCCTATCACCACAGCTCTTCTTGTCGTCACCCTCCCCCGGAGTGCATCAGATCTAGCCATCAGCCATGGTACCACTGATTCAACTGCTGCTGTCATTTGTCCCCTAAGAGGCCATTCTCCTCCTAACAGTATCCAAAACAGTATACTTGTTTGAGAGGGGAACAGCCATAGGGGACTCTGCAGCGAAAAACAAAGTGCTGGAGGAACTAAAAAGTCAGGCATCATCTGAGAAGGGAATAGACAGATAACGTTTCAGGTCGGGACCATTCTTCAGATTGACTCACTCCCATCTCACCCCCTGGAACATGCAGCCCTCTACTTCTCAGTGCTAACCTCAATATTATCCTCAAATGCACTGCAAAGGGAGGTGCCGTTCTATTCTGCCAGACTGATTTCTACTGTGCTGATAATTCCCCAACCCTGTATTGTCTGTTTCAATCTCGACCCGAAACGTCACCCATTCCTTCTCTCCAGAGATGCTGCCTGTCCTGCTGAGTTACTCCAGCTTTTTGTCTCTATCTTCGGTTTAAACCAGCATCTGCAGTTCCTTCTTACACAGTAGTTCAGGACTGCTCTCTGGTTGTGGTAGGATGATTCAGTTGCCTGATAACAGCTGGGAAGAAACTGTCCCTGAATCTGGAGGTGCGTGTTTTCACACTTCTATAACTTTTGCCCGATTGGGAGACCTTGCACTGTGACTGCCTACAGACCACCCACCATTGGGAACTAAGAGGGAAGCTCTCAGTGACTGGAGTCACAGTTCATGTAAAGGAAGGTCATTGTATTTGTTGGAAGTCCATCCTCCCAGTCCCAGGACTTCTCTGCAGGAGTTCCTCAGGACAGTGTTCTCGACCCAGCCGTCTTCAGCTGCCTCATCAATGACTACCCTACCATCGGAAGGTCAGTAGTGGGAATGTTTGCTGATAGCTGCTTAGCTCCAAAAACTCAAGTTCAATGCCACATTGACAAAGCACTCTATCCATGCTCTAAACATTCAATCCCTCCATTGCTGCTCCCGATTGCAATGTCTACAAAACACACCACAGACATCATTACTTGACCTGTTTAATTTCAAATGATTTAATTGAATCTAAATTCCCTTAGGATCATTCATCTGCATCCTGTGGATTATTCAGACCACAATGCTTACATTTCTTACTCGTCAAGATTACTGACGTCGCCTCCCAAACTTGCACTGCATTTTTCTCCTGCAGCTCGCATGATGTTGTTAACTGTAGATTTATGATCACTTTGTAGCCAGTGCATCTTTGGAACCTGTTGAAGATACTGGCAAGCATCCTCAGTGGAAAACCTGCTGTGATTCAGGAAGCAGCTTCCCACCACCTTCACAAACATTGTGAATGAGTGATTAGCGCTCATCTTTTCAGTAAGATCTTCGTCTCGTACGCGAATCAAGAGAAGGGTTAATAGAACAAAGAGCAGTGCAGCACAAGAACAGGCCAGCCAGCCCACATCTGAGCCAAACATGATGTCATGACCATCATTTAACCTCACTCGATCTGTACATAACCCATATCAAGTTCAAGTTACATTTATTGTCACATGCACCAATTGGTACAGTGAGATTTGAATTACCATACAGCCATACAAATAAAAGGAACACAATACACGATAGAATTTAACATGAACATCCCCATATCCCTCCATTCCTTGCATATCCATTTGCCTATCCAGAAGTCTTTTTAATTGCCACTAACATACCTGCTTCAAACACCACCTCCGCAGCACATTCCAGACACTCATCATCTTCTGTGTAAAAATAATCCTACCCCTTTAAACTTTGCTCCACTCATGTATGCCCTCAAGAATTTGATTTTTCCATTCTGGGAAAAAGATTCTGACTGTTTACCCTATCCGTGCCTCTCATAATTTTACATACTTCTATCAGGTCTTCCCCACAATCTCCGGCATTCCAGAGAAGACAATCCAAGTGTGTCCAACTTCCCCCTGTACCTAATACCTCCTAATTCAGGCATCATTCTGGTAAACCTCCTCTGCTCCCTTTCCAAAGCATCCGCATTCTTCCTGTAATGGGGTGACCAGAACTGTACGCAATACTCCAAATGCAGCCTAATGAAAGCCCTATAAAACTGCATCATCACTTCCTGACTCTTATACTTAGTGCCCCGACCTATGAAAGTAAGCATGTCATATGCCTTCTTTATTACACTATGTACTTGTGTTCCACTTTCAGGGAGTTATGGACTTGGACCCGAAGATCCCTCTGTTCATCAATGCTATTAGGGGGCATGCCATTAATTGTATGTTCCCCTTACATTTGACCTCCCGCTTGTTCAGATTAAACTCCATCTGCCATTTCTCCGCCCATGTCTGTAGCTGATCTATATCCCGCTGTATACTCTCACACTCCGCAAACCCAGCAAACTTGGTGACAACTGCAAACTTACTAACTGACCCGTCTTCGTTAACATCCAAGTCATTTATATATATATATCACAAGCAGCAGAGGTGCTAGCACAGATCCCTGCAGAACTTCACTGGTCACAGATCTCCAGCCTGAATTTTGTCCTTCCACAATAACCCTCTGTCTTCCTATCAGTAAGCCAGTTCCATATCCATACAACTAAGTCATTATTACTCCTGTGCATCTAAAGGGCCTGTCCCACTTGGGCTTCACGCAGGTGGGGTGCGAGGATTTTGAGTATCCCAAAATCCTGGGGCGCCGCGCGCTACCGCACGTCACTGCATTCGCCACCACGCGCCATGCGCGCATCATGCACGCGTCACGACGTGCCAACCAATTTTTACGATGTTGCGTAAATGACGCCCAAATGACGCCGGAGTGGGACAGGCCCTTTAATCTTCTTGATCAGCCTACCATGGGGGACTTTGTCAAATGCCTTACTAAATTCCATGTAGACATCATCCACCGCCCTACCCTCATTTATCACCTTTGTCACCTGTTCAAAAGGCGATCAAGTTAGCAAGACATGATCTGCCATGTAGAAAGCTATGCCGATGTGTTTGGTTTTTCCAAAGGAGACCACATAGTATACACTAGATTGGAAGAAGTGCAGGTGAATCGGTACATCACCTTGATGCAGGGAAGGGATGAGTTATGAGCTGATCTTGCATCATCTGCGGGGTTGTGTGAGGAAATGCTATGAGAAGGGGCGTGATTGGTGGAGATAGAAGAGTAAGCTAGGTATTCACAAAGTGATGAAAGGGGAGAGGAGGGAAATATGATACAGGTGCTGGAATAGAAACACACAGCATGGAAACAGGCCATTCAGCCCAGCTGGTCCATGCTGACTGTTAGGTACCCGTTTATACTAATCCCATTTACCAGGACCTTGGTGATTCAAGTCCTCATCTAGATGTGTTTTGAATGTTGTGAGAGTGATGCCCCACCCTCCCCAGGCAATGTGTTCTAGATTACAACCATCCTTTGGGGGAAAAGGATCTTCCTCATATCCCCTCTAAACCTACCCCATTACCCTCATAATCCTGTACCCCTGTCAGTTATTCCCTCAGCTTCCTCTGCTCCAAGGGAAACAAAACGAGCCTATCAAGTCTATCCTCGCAACTGAAATGCTCCATCCCAGGCAAAATTAAAGAGGGATCCTTCTCTGCAACCTCTCTGTGCGTCCTTCCTAGAGTATGGTGAGCAGAACTGCACACACTACTCCAGCTGCGGCCTAACCAGTATTTGATCAAGTTATACCATAAGCTCCTGCTCCCATGTTGTATACCTTAGCTAATGATGGCAAGTATCCCAAATGCCTTATTCCCAATCTTATCTACATGTGTTCCCTTCTTCAGTGATCCTTGGACTTGTGCACCGAGGTCCCCCTGTTCCTCAATATTCCCCAGTTCCTACTATTCATTTTCTGTGCCCAAAATACCAATATTCCTTGCAAAATGCAACATCACAAGGATTAAATTCCATCTGCCATTCCTCTACCCAAGTTGCCATCCATAGTTGTCTGAAGCTGAAGATTACCATCCTTACATTCAACAACTCTGCCAATTGTTGTGTCATCTGCATACTAATTGCTGTACCTCTTACAACCTTATCCATACCATTAATGTATTTGACACACAGTAAATGTCCCAGACAGATTAATCAAGAAAGGCGAGAGAGGTCATAAAGTGCTAGAGTAAATCAGCGGGTCAGGCAGCATCTCTGAACAAGACTGGGTGACGTTTCTGAAGGGCCCCGACCCAAAGCGTCACCTATTGTTCAACAGAGATGCTGCCTGACCCGCTGAGTTACTCCAGTACGTTCAGTCCTTCAATGTAAACCAGCATCTGCAGTTGCTAGTTTCTACAAAGGGAGGAAGTTGTCAGAGATAGTCCGAGTAAATTTGACAGCAAGTTGGATGTTAGTGGTAAAGTTAATGAAATCAACGAGTTCTGTACGGGTGCAGGAGGCAGCCCTGATGCAGTTGCTGCTGTAGTAGAGAAAGAACTGGGGGGGAGGGTTGTGCCCGTGTACGTTTGGAACAAGGACTATTTAACATAACCAACAAAAAGGCAGGCATAGCTAAGGCCCATGCGAGTGCCCATGGCTACAACTTACAGCTTTGGAGAAAGTGAGTGGTCAAAAACGACGTTGTTGAGGGTGAGGACAAGAACTGCTCGGTAGAGGAGAGTGTTATTAGATTTGATTTGGTCTCTGATCAAGGAAGAACCGGGGGTGGTGGGGGATGGAGGTGTAAAGGGACTGGATATCCATGGCATGCCTGGATGCTGAGAAATTGAAAGTTATTGAAGAGTTGAAGGGCATGTGAGGTGTCTCGGAAGATATAGGTAGGAAGAGACTGGACAAGGGGGGATAGGATGGTAACAATGTGTCTGCCAGGACAGTCCTGTTTGTAGGTTTTGGGAAGGAGATAAAAACGGGCAGAGGAGAGCAGAGCCGGGGAACGATAATTTGGAGCCTCCAGGCTGTGGAGGGGATAATTCTCAGCCTCCAGGCTGTGGAGGGGAAATGGTCAGAGGAGATGAGATTGGAAACAGTTTAAAGATGATGGCCTGGAGGGTCATGGTCAATGCATAGGTATGAGGTGTCCAAGAGCTGGCGCCTGGCTTGAGCACGGTGGAGGTCAGCCTGCAGTCTACAACAGCACCTCCCTTGTCGGTGGGCTTAATAACAATGTTGGGATTGTTGCTGAGTGGGCGGAGGGCTGTGTGTGCACAGGGGGTGAGATTGGAATAGGTAAGGAGAGTGGAGAAGTGAAGACAGTTGGTGTCACGCCAGCAGTAGGAAATAAAAAAGTTCAGAGAGAGTAGAAGGCCGGCAAGGGAAGCCCATGAGGAGAAGGAATGTTGGAGATGGGAGAAGGGGTCATCGCTGGGTTGCGAGAGCTCCTTAGCAGAGCAAAAGTACCTGAGGCAGAGGTGATGAAAGAAGAGCCCAACATCATGGGGGGGGGACTTGGAACTCACAGTGGGCATTGGGGTAGAAAGGTGTGGCTGAGGAATGACCGTTCTGCACCGGGAGGGATGTCAGAGGGGATGGTGAAACCTCCCTTGATGTTGGGGATAAGGGCTGGGGTCAGAGAGCTGGAGGGAGACTCAGGGAGGTACTATGGGTGGACCCAGCCGCACATCAAGGAACACTGCTGACAAACTTTTGTACTTTTTTTAAAATTTATTTTTTAAAATATTTTTATTAGAAGTCATACACAATAGTATAAACCAAGAATAATATAATACATTTCATGTACAACTTGTTTTTAAATTTAATAATTAAAAGGTAGTAGAAGCAAAAAGAGAGAAAAAGAAGGTTTGGTAAGATGGTGAGAGTGATAGTTCGTGGAAAAAGTACAAGAAAAAGAGAAAGAGAAAAAAAGAAAGAAAAAAAAAAGGAAAAACAAAAAAAATAAAAAGATAAAAGGGATATACCTGTTAAAGAAGGAACTGCAGCTTTTATATTCATTACTTATTCTAGTAAATCAGGAGTTATTTTTTGATATCCCTGTATGTATGTCTTCAAAAAATTACAAATCTGAAAATATTTAAAATAATGAGTGTTTTTCAGTTTAAATTTTAATTGTAATTGTTGAAATGATAATAAATCTCCCATTTCATACATGTCCCCGATCCTTTTAATTCCTAAACTTTCCCATTGATTATATATTTTATCCATCATAGATGGTTTAAATAAAGGATTATTCGCTATCGGTGTTAACAATGATAGGTTTCTTAATTTTAAGGATAATTTTATTTGTTTCCATATTCTTATTGTATCTTGTATAATTGGGTTTTTCTTATGTATTGTATTGTTCATTTTTTTCGGGGAGAAGAGGATTGTTCCTATATTACAAGGATAACAATCCTCTTTCTCCATTTTTATCCATTCTGTCTGTTGAGTTGAACTATCCAACCAGTAAATTATATTCTTAATATGTATTGCCCAATAGTAATACAAAAAATTTGGGAGTGAAAGTCCCCCGACATCTTTTGGTTTACATAAGTGTTCTTTTTTAATTCTATGTGATTTATAATCCCAAACAAAATTAGTAATATTAGCGTTCAGTTTAGAAAAAAAAAATTTTGGTACATATACTGGTATAGATTGAAATAGGTATAATAACTGTGGTAGGAAGCTCATTTTAATAGCATTTATTCTGCCTAGTAATGATAAAGGGAGTGTTTTCCAAAATTTTATCATTATATTAAGTTTATTTATTAAGGGTATAAAATTGGCATTGAATAAAGCTTTATGTTTTCTAGTAATCTGAATACCCAAATATTTGAATTTTTCTGTTGCTATTTTAAAGGGGAATTTCAATAAGTGTGTGGAATCTTGAGGTTTTAACGTCATGATTTCACTTTTGTTCCAGTTTATTCTATATCCAGAAAAGGACCCAAATTCCTCTATTAAATTTAATAAATTTGGTATGCTCGTTTGTGAATTTGCTATATATAACAAAATATCGTCTGCATACAATGAAATTTTATTATTTGAGTCCCTAGTATTATAACCCTGAATATTCGGATGGCTTCTTATACTTTCAGCCAAAGGTTCTATCATAAGGGCAAATAGCAGGGGTGATAAAGCACATCCCTGCCTATTACCCCTTGATAATTGAAATTTTTGAGATAACATGCTGTTAGTTAATATTCTTGCCATCGGTTTATCATATAATAATTTCACCCATGCAATAAAATTCTCTCCCATATTACATTTTTGTAATACTTTGTATAAATACTGCCATTCTACCTGATCAAATGCTTTCTCTGCGTCCAAAGAAATAATTGCTAAGTCTTTTTCCTCCACTTTATGTGAGTACATTATATTAAACAGGCGTCTCAAATTATTAAATGAATATCTTTTGGGTATAAACCCCGTTTGATCAGGGTTTATCAATTTACTAATATATTTGCTTAGTCTTCTAGCTAAAGTCTTTGCCAGAATTTTCTGGTCTGTATTTAAAAGTGATATAGCTCTATATGAGCCCGGTTCCTCTAGATCTTTATCTTTCTTTGGAATAAGCGTAATAGTTGATTCTGCTAATGTTTCAGGTAGTTTATTTTCTTTAAAAACGTGAGTATATAAATTAAGTAGATAGGGGGTCGTTATCTCATGAAACTTTTTATAAAATTCATTACTAAAACCATCTGGTCCCGGTGTCTTACCATTTTTCAGTGATTTTATTGTTTCACCTATTTCTTCGATTGTAATTTGCGCTCCTAGTTCTTCTTGTTCCAAAAGGTCAAGTTTTGGTAGATTACATTTATCTAAAAAGTTTGTAATTTTACTATCTTCTGTTTTGGTTTTTGATGTGTATAAATTTTGATTAAATTGAGCAAATCTTTTATTGATATCTTTAGGTAGTGTTAGTAATTCACCATTCTCGGATTTAATTTTATTTATAGTATTTTCCTTTTCCTGTTTTATCAATTGACGCGCCAACAGCTTATGTGGTTTGTCACCAAACTCAAAATGTTCCTGTTTTGTAATTTGGAATAATCTTATTACTCTTGCCGAGAGAATTCGGTTAAGTTTAAATTTCAGTAGTATTATCTTATTATGTTTATCTATAGTGGGATCTTTAGCATTATCTAACTCTAACTGTCTTATTTCTTGTTCTAACAGCATCTGTTCTGTTTTATTCTTCTTATTTTGAAAAATTTCATATGAAATTATAATTCCTCTAATAAATGCTTTAAAAGTTTCCCATATTAAAGAAGGTGAGGTACCTGGTGTATCATTTATCTCAAAAAATGATATCATTTGTTGTTTCAAATATTGATAACCCTGTAAGTCATTTAATATATATGTATTAAACCTCCAAAAAAAAATCTTTCCCGGCATTCCTTCAAATTTTACTAAAAAAGTCAATAGAGAGTGATCAGAAATACTACTAATATGGTAAGTTGGGTTAATTATATATGGCATTAATTTCCTATCCACTAAAAAATAATCAATTCTTGAGTATGTTTTATGTACCGAAGAGTAAAACGAGTATTCCCTTCCTGCTGGGTTAGCAGATCTCCATACATCTGTTATGTTAGTATTTTTTATATATGTATTTAGAAATTCACTAGTCTTAGATTTTATATTACTCCTTCTTTGTTTTGCTGATTTGTCTAAGTATGGATCTAAAACACAGTTGAAATCCCCTCCTATTATGACATTTTGATAATTAAACTCCAGTATTATATCTATAATTTTCTCAAAGAATTGAGGGTTATCAAAATTCGGAGCGTAAATATTTACCATAGTTATTGGGGTAGCATAAATTTCTCCCGAAACTATGATATACCTTCCCTCTTTATCTGATATAGTATTCTTTAATTTGAACGGTATACCTTTTCGAATAAGAATAGCCGTACCTCTAGATTTAGAAGTAAATGACGAATAGTATGTTTGGCCTATCCACTTCGCCTTTAATCTCATATGTGTTTCCTGTTTCATGTGAGTTTCTTGCAAGTAAATTATGTCGCTTTTCAAAGATTTTAGGTGAGCAAAAATGTTACCCCTCTTTATTGGTCCCTTATATTCCAACTACAGAATGTGATTCCTCCAAAGCTGATACACAAAAATTAATATCATATTTATATAATAGTATCTTAAATATAGATTTACCTGTGACCGAGGTAATTAGAGAAGAGTGGGAACGGGAATTATTGATAAAAATTACGAAGGCTACATGGGAAAAGTATTTGACATACATTCACAAGTGTTCAATTAACGCAAGACATAATCTAATCCAATTTAAAATTTTACATAGATTATATTACTCAAAAACAAGATTAAATAAATTTTATCCAAATATATCGCCCATTTGTGATAAATGTTTAACCCAAGACGCAACTATAACACACTCTTTTGTTTCTTGTATAAAACTTCATGGATTTTGGAGTGATATTTTCGAAATATTTACAAAACTATTTAAGACAAAAATGGAACCCAATAATGAATTGATTATATTTGGGTTAATGGAAGACGGGAACAAATTGAGCTCATCTCAAAAGTCAATTTTTAATTATGGTTTAATAATAGCAAAAAAATTAATATTGAAATTTTTGAAAAATACACCAATACCAACGCTCAAAATGTGGATTGCAAGTATGTTGGATACCGCACATCTTGAGGAAATGCGATTCCTCCTAATAGATAAATTTGACCAATTCATAACGAGTTGGTCTCCATTTGTCGTCTTTTTGGAAACATATGGTGCAAAACAGGTGTAAAAGCTAATCCGTGACTGCGGATGGTCAAGATTATAAATGATCTCCTTCTATTTTCTTTTCTTCTCTTCTCTTCTTTTATTCTCTTTCTTCTATTTTCTATGTCTCAACTTTCTTTTTTCATTCTTTATTTTTCTTTTTCACACACTATATATCTCACATTTTGCTATTTTTCATTATCTAACTTTTTTCTTTTTCTTCTTTATTACAAAATTTTTTTTAAATAAGAAGCTGTACATAAAAGGTATTATGAAAATATGATTGTATACAATTGTACTTCTAATAAAATAACAATATTTAAAAAAAAAGAAGGAACTGCAGATGCTGGAAAATCGAAGGTACACAAAAATGCTGGAGAAACTCAGCGGGTGCAGCAGCATCTATGGAGCGAAGGAAATAGGCAACGTTTCGGCCCGAAACGTTGCCTATTTCCTTCGCTCCATAGATGCTGCTGCACCCGCTGAGTTTCTCCAGCATTTTTGTGTACCAAAGGGATATACCTGCTTCGTATCTTTGCACACCCCTCACCCGGTTCTGAAACAGTTAATTTCCAGGGTTATGTTGCACCATATGCTTGTAATAAATCGATAAAGGGAGACCAAATCTTTAAGAATTGGTTTGATTTGCCTGCTAGGACGAATCTCATATCTTCTAGGTGTAACATTTCAGACATGTTTGAAATCCACATTTTAAGCGTTGGTGTTGGTGCATTTTTCCAGAAAAGTTTTTTCAAAACTTCTGAAGTTTTATGCAAAAGACAAAAGAGTGTGCTATAGTTGCATCTAGAGATGAGCATTTATCGCAGATGGGAGACACATTTGGAAAAATGTTATTCAGTTTAGTTTTCGAGTAATATAATCTATGTAAAATTTTGAATTGAATTAAGATATGTCTTACATTAATCAAACATTTATGTACATATAGCAAATATTTATCCCATCTGTCTTTCGAGATATTTATAGATAGTTCTTGTTCCCAATCTCTTCTCATTGCATCAGACGGTGGTATCTCTATGTTTAAAATGATATTATACAAATATGATATTAAATTAGTTGAGTCCGCCTTTCTGTTCATAGCAGCTTTTGTACTTCGATGTACTTTTTTTCTAATTATGTTTTGCAATAAGGTCTTGTACTTTGCACAATCTTTTTCTTTTCGCTGACTTTTAGAAATTACTAGACCAAGTGAAGACCCGTTGGGTCTGCTCCCCCAACGCACCCGTTCCCTACCTGTAGCCCCCACAGGAGGCGTGGTCCTCCAACTCAAGCCGTTCCCGAACGTATGATTCCAGCACTCCCCTTGCCTTTCTCAGCAGTGATCTTTTTTAAAAAGTTCAATTGCACCTGCCCTGCGTGTTACAATAGCAATTCGCCCTCCCCCTGCTAGTCGAGCCATTGTGACGTCCGAAAATTCCAATTGCACTTGCCCTGCATGTTGCAATAGCAATTCGCCCTCCCCCTGCTAGTCGAGCAATTGTGACGTCATCAGATGAAGATGGTCGGCTTGAAATTAAAGGTCTTTTGTTTTTTTTAAACTTCAATCAGTAATGTTGAGAAGTAAAGCATAAAATGTTCAGTGAAACTGTTCTCTGCCTCGAGGGGAAAAATGTGAATCAGAATATATAAAATTCTTGTGAAAGCTGGCATTTTTGAAGCTTTAATCGTGAATAACGTGTCAAATGTAGGATGAAATGTTCATTGAGGCTGATCTCTGCTAGCCATTGTGACCATCATTTGAAGCTGGTGGTTTTAATTTCAAAATCTTTTCACATTTTTTAGACTTTTAATTAGTAACTAGACCAAGTGGGATCCGTTGGTTGCGGGAGGGGGGGCGGCCTGCGGCGTCACACACACACACACTAATCACCCCACACACACTCTAACCCCCCCCTTGATATTATATTAATATTATTCATTCGCTCCATGGTTGCGGGGGGGGGGGGGCACGGGGAGGGGGTTGTGGGGGAAGGGGGTGTGTGAGGAAAAAGGGTGTGTGTGAGGAAAAGGGGGTGGGGGAAAGGGGAGGTGTGGGGAAAGGGGGGGTGTGGGGACGGGGGGTGTGGGGTAAGGGGGGTGGTGGAAAGGGGGGGGTGGGAAGGGGGGTGTGGGGAGGGGGGGGTTCGCACTCTCCTTCATCTTCAGCTTTCGGCCTCACACAGCAGATCCCGGTCCCACTCCGACTTCACTCAGAGGCTTCAGGTTCAACTCAGCAGCTTCCGGCTGGTTGTGCTGGTCTCTGCAGAAGCAGTCCGCAGGGCTGCCAACACACTCCGCGCGGGCTGCTCAACACACTCTGCGCGGGCTGCTCAACACACTGCGCCCCTTCAGCTTTTTATTCTCCTCGCCGCGTTATTGACAGCGGGTTCCGGAAGAGGCGTTTTAAAATATTTTTAAACCTTCATAACTTTTGTACTATGTCACCGATCGGAACAAAAATTGTTTGACTTGCAGCAGAGGAGAATGGTGAGTAAGGTGGCGAAAATCATAGCGCTATGGGAGATTGTTTTTGCGCAAATTTAATTACAACGTAGACCCGAAGTGGTCGAGATGAGAGTTTTAGTAATAGTATAGATAGATATGATGTGTAATTTATGTTCTGCATATTTGATGTATCGATGTGCCTGTAATGGTGCAGCTCGCAGGACTTTCAATATATCTGTATCTCACTGTACTTGTACATATGACAATAAACTTAACTTGTGGAGAGTAGGCTGGGGGAGTGGAAGATGAGGATGGGGGAGATCTGTTTTTCCACTGTCTAGGAGAGGGGGTGAAGCAACACTGTGGTGAAGGGGGTGGCACAATTCAGGAAGATGCACCCACATGGAAAGTTTCATCATCGGAACAAATGCGGAAGGAGGAACTGAAAGAATGGAATAGAGTTACAGTGCCCATAATGTTTGGGACAAAGACCCATCATTTGATTATTTGCCTCTGTACTCCACAATTTGAGATTTGTAATAGAAAAAATATCACATGTGGTTAAAGTGCACATTGTCAGATTTTAATAAAGTGCCCTGAAATGGAGGGTGACTATGTATAAACACAGGTGTAATTTCTACATGGTGAAACCAAAATGTATAAAAATGCCTTTATTAAAATCTGACAATGTGCACTTTAACTATATGTGATTTTTTTCTATTACAAATCCCAAATTGTGGAGTGGAGGCAAATAAATAAATGATGGGCCTGTGTCCCAAACATTATGGAGGGCACTGTACATAGAGCAGTATAGCACATGAACAGGCCCACATAATAACAACTCTTATCTACCAGCACATAATCTATATCCCTCCATTCCGTGCATATCCAAACGTTTCTTAAATGCCACTCTCATATCTGCCTTCACCACCACCTCCAGCAGCGAGTTCCAGGCACTCGCCACCCTCTGTGTAAAAAATAACTTGGCCCGTACATCTCCTTGAATCATTGCCCCTCTCACCATAAAGTTATGCCCTCTAGTATTTGACATTTCCACCCTGGGAAAAAGGTTCCGATTATCTATGCCTCTCCTAATTTTAAGTACTATTAATTTGATTCTTGCAGGTGGCAGTGCGGGAGGAAGTATATTCAAGGTACACAAGTTTTTTTTCTAACATTTTTGTTTTTATTTCAGATTTCCAGCCTCTGCACTAACTCAAATGCTGCAGAACTCCATAGTGTTGCACCAGAGATTTTGTGGATCCAGCCTCTGGAGTGGGACTTGACTTGATAATAAAGATGAGATCCCTCCCCACAGGAAGAGTATCTAACGAGGGGGATTCCAATGCTCCTAATACGTGTTGGTTTCAGATGGAAGAGTCAGCACCGATCTCATGCATCCCACAATGAGTGCCAAATATTTCTGCCTGCAGTCTATTGTGGAAACAACAGTATCCGGCTGCAGACAAGAAAAGGGAGAGAGAGGCGAAATGGGTTCATTTAGTCTTAGTTCCCTTTTTCAAAAAATAAGTAAGATAATAATGACGATGATGTTGTGTAAATGGTGAATATTAAAATCCTTGTACAGTCTAATACTCAGATTTGAACTGAGATTAAATGGCACAGGAGAGATTGTCTTCTATTCATTGCCTTAATGCATGGTTATTCATTCATTCATGTTCTGCCCATTTGTATTCACCCTCAGGGAATGGTGCTGAACTATCTTATATTGTACAACCTGGAAATGGGACTATGGTCCAACTCATCCATTACAACCTTGGTGCCTAACTCAGTAAGTCCATTTTCATGAATTTAACCCATATCCCTCTAAACCTTGCCTATCCATAGACCTGTCCGGATGTCTTTTAAATGTTGTAATTGTACCTGTCTTAACCATTTTCTCTGGCACCTCTTTTTATAGACCCACTACCCACTGTGTGAAAATGTTTTCCCTTGGGTTCCTATTAAATCTTTCCTCTCAGTCCATGCCCTCCAGTTCGTGATTTCCTGACCCTGGGAAAAACACTATGTTATTCTCCCCATGGTTATATAAAATTACGCCTCTGAATCCTACTCTCCAGGGAATAAAATCCTAGCCTACCCAACCTGTAGCTCAGTCTCTCGAGTCCCAGCAACATCCTTATAAATATTCTCTGCACTTTTTCCAGCTCAATAGGATTTTCCAATAGCAGAGTGACAAAAACTGAACACAATCCTCCAGTTGCGGCCTCATTAGCTTCTTGTAGAACAGTAACATAACATCCTAAATTCTATACTCACTCCCCTGACCGATGAAAGCCAATGTGCCAAAGCTTTCTTCACCGCCACTTGTGATGCCACTTTCAGGGAATTATGTACCTGTACTCCTATATCCCAATGTTCTATGTCACTCCCATGGCAATATCATTTACTATGAAATCCTAGGACACAAAATGCTGAAGGAACTCAATGGGACAAGCAGCATCTCTGGGAGAGAAGGAATGGGTGACATTTCGGGTCAAGACCCCTTCCTCAGCTCAGTCTGGACTCCTCCATTGCAAAGTGAGGCGACGCAAGCTGGAGGAATAGCACCTCATATTCCGCTTGGGTAACGGTATGAACATTGAATTCTCCAATATAAATAACAAATACCCTCCTCACTTCTTCCCCTCTCCTTGTTCCCTCCTCCCCCCCCCCCCCCACCTGTGCCACACCAGGACTTGCATCAGCACTTTATGTTTTTTTGTACTTGAAACCTGTTGGTGCTGTTCTCGTCCATCGTTCAGGCAAGTGGAGTGTAGTCCATCACACTCCTTAGGTTCCCTGTAGGAGATAAAATGACCTTGAAGGTGTCAGAAGGGGAGTCATTGCTGCAGGCCCCCCAGTCTCAGAACTGCTCTCATACCAACCATATTTATGTAGCTGATCCAGTTGTGTTCATGGTCAATGGATGTTGCTGGCAGCAGACTCAGCGATGGTTGTGACATTGAATATCAAGGGTAGGTGATTAGACACACTGCATTTGGAGATGACTATTGTCTGGCACTCTTGTGGTGCAAATGTTACACCACTTTCAGCTCATACCTGAATGCTATCTACATTGGCATGGGCTGTTCATTTGGTGGGAAGTTGTGACAGGAATTGAACACTGATGAAGCATCTGAAGATGTTTGGGTCCAGGACTGCTCTGAGAAACACCTGCATAGATGTCCTCGGACGATTGATCTCTAAAAACTACTAACATCGTCTTTTATGTGAGGTCTGAATCCCACCACAGGAGTGCTTTCCTTTTGATCCCCATTGATCCTTCAGTTCTACCAGGCTCCTTAATGTTGAGGGCAGGCACTCTCATCTCAAATATGGAATCCAGCTCTTTGGTCCATGTTTTGAACTTGGCTGTGCTGAGGTCTGGAACGAGTTTTGCTGGGAAAACCCAATTTCAGTAAGCAAGCTATGGATGAATAAGTGCCACTTGATAGCCTGCCAATGGCAGCTTTCATTGTTATTGATGCTTGACTGTAGACTAATCTAATGGTGACTAGATTTGTCAAGCTTTCTGTGAAGAGGAGGTACCTGGACAATTTTCCACATTGTTGAGGAGTTGACGGTGTTGTGATGTGCTGAAACAGTTTGACTAGAGATGCAGCTAGTTCTGGAGCACGGGTCTCAAGTATCTTAAGTGCGATGTTGTCTGAACCCACAGCCTTAACTGTACATGGTGCAGTTAACCACTTCTTGCTATCACATCAGTGGCTGGAGATAAGCTCATACGATGATGGGGATCTCTGGAAGAAGATGAGGTAGATCATCCGCTTCTGGCTGCACGAGGTTGTGAATGTTTCAGCTCAGACTCCAGTATTCACACACTGGGGCCTGTCATTGTGGGACGCTTTTGGAGCCACTTCCTGTCGTGAGCTGATTAATTGTCACCATCATTCATGAACCGATGTGGCGGGACTGCAGAGCTTTAGTTGGTTGTAAGATTACTTGGCTCCATTGCAAGTAGCTTTTGCCATGTAGCGCACACACATAGTCCAATGTTGCCATTCCACTCAGATGCCACCTGGTCATTCGGAGGTAGGCCTGGTGCTGCTCCCAGCCCTACTGTCGGCCTCACTGACCCAAGGTTGATCTGGCTGGACAGCGATGGCCCTCAGACCCCAAACGCCCACCATCCCTTCTCTCCCCTGATGCTGCCCAACCCGATGAGTTCCTCCAGCAATTTTTTTTTTTTAATTCTCCAGGAGATAGACAATAAGTTCTCTGTTCCCTCAATGGAGATACTAAAGGCTGTGTCAGGAGACGCAGGTTAAAAATAAATAGGTGGAATAGTTAAAGGAATATTGACCTGGGTGTCTGATATTGCTGGAAGTGGAAACACATGGTGGACTTGAACCCTCTTGAAGTGCTGTCCAAGTTCAAAGGCAGAGGCCAGGAGTGAGGAATGGCAATGGGCTACACACCGCTTCGGGCTGACATGGTCATGCAGGGCTGAATGGCTTCCACGAAGCCATTAAACTCCCATCGTAGACAATAGACAATAGGTGCAGGAGTAGGACATTCGGCCCTTCAAGCCAGCACCCCCAATCACTGTGATTATGGCTGTTCGGTATCCCGTTCCCGCCTTCTCACCATATCCCCTGACTCCGCTATCTTTAAGAACACTATCTAACTCTCTTGAAAGCATCCAGAGAATTGGCCTCTACTGCTTTCCGAGGCAGAGAATTCCACAGATTCACAACTATCTGGGTGAAAAAGTTTTTCCTCGTCTCCGTTCTAAATGGTCTATCCCTTATTCTCAAACTGTGGCCCCTGGTTCTGGACTCCCCTAACATCGGGAACATGTTTCCTGCCTCTAGCGTGTCCAATCCCTTAATAATCTTATATGATTCAATAAGATCTCCTCTCATCCTTCTAAATTCCAGATTATACAAGCCCAGCCGCTCCATTCTATCAACATATGACAGTCCCGGGAATTAACCTCGTGAACCTATGCTGCACTCCCTCATCTTTCGGTTTCATTTTGTCCAGAGTGTAGTGGAAGGGAAGGGTAAGAATTAAATTGAAAACGAATCTCCCGAACCAAGGAGACGTCAGCTTAGTGCAATAGATCACAAGGGAAGCTCGAGGAGGTGACTCAGCTGAAAGAGACTCATCCACTCCTGCCATCTTTGATAGAGAGAGCTAGTTAGTCACAGTTTCACTTCAATTATTTATCCATTTCCTTATTGAATGCTGTTCCTAAATCTGTTTCCAACTCTCAAGAACTGCATTCCAACCAACTTGTTTCATTTCCACTGCCCCCTGCTGCCCAGTGACCCATTTTCCCACCATTAGAAGCAAACTTCTTCGTTCACCTATCAAAATCATTTGTGATTTTTAATAGCTGTCACATCTTAACTGCTCTGCAGAAAACCATCACAGTTTCTCCAATCTCTTCACATAATGAAGTATGCGAGCTCTGCTACATTCTAGTAATTGAGTGTGCACCCACACTAAGGTCTTGACAAGCTTGCTCCTAATTACAGTTGCCGGAGATGTAGCATCATTTATTTGCTTCTGTGCTCTTTCAGAAGCCAAGCTTCTGTGTGTCGACACAAAATGCCGGAGTAACTCAGCGGGACAGGCAGCATCTCTGGAGAGAAGGAATGGGTGATGTTTCGGGTCGAGACCCTACGCACAAGGTTCTGTATGTCTCTATAACAGGTTTCTCAAGTGTTCTGCCACATACACTTTACCCCCACAGGCCATTGAGAATCGAGCAACTCTTTGCTTCACCACTGACTCCATGCTTCTTTCAGCAACTGTTTGACCTGAACCAGATGTTTACAACCGTGGGGTCACATTTGACCTAAGGTGTGTTTTGGACTCGTTAACTCGGCAAGTACAACTCTGTTACATTGCCTTGGTCCCACATTCCTCGCCAAACATTATATCCATTGTTGTTACGATCAGGATGATCTCATTCTCCCACCGCCCCTGTGATTTCTGATCTATATTGATCCCAGTCAAGCTGTCTACAATTCCAAAGATCGCTGCTTTGCTTTCAGTTTATCTCTGACCTCCCCCACCTTTGTTTCTGTCAAGTCCTCCCCCCACCATACACGTGTTTCTCTGATGATGACCTCCAGATCAACCCCATCGCACTACACTTGTGTCCATGTCTTCGACTAGCACTGTATTCTGGTCCTCTCTCTAAATGTCTCCAGCTCCATCCTTCCTTCTGCTGATGCTCCTTGCGGTGACACTCTTTGACCAGGGTTTAGGACATCTCCTGCAATATTGCATCACCTGGCTTGGCATTAACTTTGGTCTGACCTATTCAGTGGTAGGCCGTGACGCTTTGTTACGTTACAGTCACTGGAGAAATGGAAGTTGTGGAGGGATGATCTAATTTACCTTGCAGACAGGAAGGTGCTACAAAGAGTCTCAAGGACAGCCAGAAATTATTTAAACTGGTAATCTGATCAAGAGTTTCAGATGGCACAGTAAACTGGACAGACCTAGTTGTCACAGCTACCAGCTGTCACTAGAAGCTCGGGGTCAGTTACCTTCTTGAAATCCATCCAGGTTATTTATTATTTCTTTAAATAATATATTATTAATATTGTGAGGTATCGCTTGTCAATCTTTAGTCACAATGTACGCCTTCGACTCTATGACTGGCAGCTTGACATTCCAGAGTCTGGGAGGGGGGAATCTGTAGTTTAGTTCAGAGATACAGAGTGGAAACAGGCCCTTCGGTCCACCAAGCCCGCGCTGACCAGCGATCCCCACACACTAACACTATCCTACACACACTAGGGACAATTTTCAGTTGTACCAGCCAATTCACCTACATACATGTACGTCTTTGCAGTGTGGGAGGAAACTAGAGATCCCGGAGAAAACCCACGTAGGTCACAGGGAGAACATACAAACTCCGTACAGATAAGCACCCATAGTCAAGTGCGAACCCGGGCCTCTGGAGCTGTAGTGCAGCACTACTGCGCTACTGTGCCGTCTATAATATGAATCTAGGTGTCCATTACTGTAATAATGAGGGAGAATGCCCAGTAGATTCCTTAAATGGGCCATACAGGTAGAGCTAAAATGGCAATCACTCTGCTGAGAGTGTACTAGAGCCCTTTCAAAATGAGCAGGAGATAAGAGGAGCTAGTTTCTTGAAACTGGCAACTCAAGTAAATGTGGTGGTGAAGAACACATTTGGCATGCTTATTTTCATTGTTAAGGGCATTGAGTATATGGACAGCTATATGGACTGGAAAGGTTTAGAGGAATATGGACCAAACGCTGGCAATGATTAGATGGGCATCCTGGTTACATGGGTGAGTTAGGCCGAAGGGCTTGTTTCCATGCTGTATGACTCCATGATAGAATTATAGAAGTTGATGGTAGTAGATATTACATACTAGGTCCAATATAAACTAGAATACCTTTGTGTGAAAGCCTCAGAGGGAGTAAAGTTTTTATAGTGAGAGTAAAAGGAAATTGTGAGCTTAAGGGGGAAAGGCAAGTACAGCAAGTTGAAGTCAGGTCAAGTTGAGTTTCGTGTCAAATGCATAAATGCAGTGAGGTACAAGCACAATGAAAATCTTACTTCCAGCACTATCACAGACAGGGTTGTGCTGGAAGGATAATATTCATGCTGGAGGAGGCCTGTAACCGTTAGAGTTCTGCAGGGATCTGTGCTGGAACCTCTGTTGTTTATGATGTATAAATGATTTGGATTTTAATTTTAAAGGCCTATTTCCTTCGCTCCATAGGTGCTGCTGCACCCGCTGAGTTTCTCCAGCATTTTTGTGTACCTTTAAATGTAGATGGGTTGATTAGTAAGTTTGGAGATGACACCAAGGTTGCTTGGGTCACAGACAGCGATGAAGGCAGTCAAAGTCACATCGGAATATAGATCAGCTTTGGAAATGGACTACGAAATGGCAGATGAAGTTTAATCCGGGCAAGTGTAAGGTGTTGAACTTTGGGAGGTCAAACTTGGGGAGGAAAATATACAATTAATGGCATGACCCTTAACAGCATCGATATACAGAGGAATCTTGGGGTCCGAGTCCACAACTTCCTGAAAGTGGCAACAGAAAGTAGATAG